>JAUNZO010004600.1:0-187006 GCA_031894775.1 Chloris gayana | reverse complement strand
GAAAGTGCATCTAGGCCCCTCATTTTATTTTGGATGATTGATATCAATACAATTAAATTTGGAACTAATGCTTTCATGAGAATGTGTGTAGTGAATATCCAAAGCACATGAAAGTCTAGCAAGCACAATCAAAAAGAAGAAAACAATTGCAAAATGGAATAAATGGAGAATTTAGAAAAGACCTATCTCAAAGCTAGTGCCTCGCTTTATTTCTTTGCTTTGAGTCATAGGGATGCCGTACTATAAAGAGGGATGCAAATCACAAACGTGGCTAAGAATGGAGATGCTCACAAACTCAAGAAATCCCCTCCAAACCCATTCTTTCGAACCCATCTGAAGCTTCGGTGTGGTACCGGAAGTTCCGGTAGGCCTACAGAGAGTTTTGCTCTCGGTAAGGCCTTACCGGAAGTTCCGGTCCTCGGTACCGAAGTTCCGGTAGGCTTACAGAGAGTTTTGCTCTCGGGTAAGGCCATATCGGAAGTTCCGGTCCCCGGTACCGGAAGTTCCGGTAGGCTTGACGAGAGTTTTGCTCTCGGGTAAGGCCTTACCGGAAGTTCCGGTCCCCGGTACCGGAAGTTCCGGTAGGCTAACGAGAGCTTTGAGCTCTCTCGGAATGCCACACCGGAAGTTCCGATACGGCACCGAAGCTCCGGTACGGTCCAGCTTTTTCCAACCCTAAACCCACGTACCGTCGGAAGCTCCGGTACTCCACCGAAGTTCCGTGCGGGCCGAAGTCCGGATCTAACCCTAATTCGAACCATACCGGAAGTTCCGATACGCTATCTGAAGTTCCGGTGCGGGTTTTCGGACAGGCCAACGGCTCTTTTTGGGCTGTGGTATATAAGCCACACCCCCTCTCCATTCACTCTCTCTTGCAACATTCCGAGCCAAAACACACTTGTGCTTCACTCCATCTACTCCAAATCCTCTCCAAAGGCAAAAATTCCATCCTTGAGCTAGGATTTGAGTGAGAGACTTCAAGCAAGTGTTTGAGAGACTTGATTCCATTCTTGAGCATCTTCACTCCCGTCAAGCTTGTGATTTGGATTTGTTACTCTTGGAGCTTTGAGCTCCTAGACGGCTAGGCGTGCTCGTGAGCTCCCAACTTGTGTGGTGATGCCCGAGAAGTTTGTATTGCCCGTCCCGAAAGGGACATTGATAGTGGAAAACTCAAGCTCAACCTTGGTGGTGACTTGAGGGAGAAAGAGGGTTGAAAGAAACCCGGTCCTTGGTGGACTTTCTCAACGGAGACGTAGAGTCCTTGGTGGGCTTGAACTTCGGTGAAAAATCCGTGTCTCTTGTGCTCCCTCTTTTACTTAAGCGCGTTGTTGTTTAAATTCACTAGGTTGCTTGTTAGTTTCCTTTGTGCCGTTAAATTGCTAGAATTGCATAGGGTTGTTTCCTTCTTTCTTGCAAGCACTAGAATTGTGTAGGGTTTTATTCCGCATTTATCACCCCTGCACCGGAAGTTCCGGCACTCTACCGGAAGTTCCGGTATTTGACGGTTTCGTCTTAGTGTTAATTCGCAGAAATTTTTAGGTTCGCCTATTCACCCCCCTCTAGGCGACTTTCAATTGGTATCGAGCTGGTATCTTCGTTGAAGCCTCACCGCTTGAAGATTAAAGATGGCAAATGAGAAAGATGCAACGGCTAGTGGTAGTGGTGAAGCACCACCTAAGGTAGCCGGTGAAAGGGGTCATGAGACCGCACAGGAGATGGCAGAGATGGAAATGGAAAAGGGGTTGTCCAGGGAGGAGATGTACCTAGTGCTTTGCCGATAAGTTACAACAAAACGCCATACACCTATGGTGACGGAAGAGATGAACACATTGGACCCGGTCCGAAGACTACCGTATTTTGATGGTCAATACTTCGATCATTGGAAAACAAAGATGTTGCTACACTTGGACTCAATGCATCAAAATGTAAGAAATGTGACTCAACATGGTTTCTTGTGGGAATGTAGAAGCAAGCCAACCGCACAAGACTTGTTCAATGTTAGGTGCAATATGGCGGCGGCTAGTGCTCTTGTATCCACACTTAGTCCCGCCGAGTATGAGAAGATAACCGGAATGGAGGATGCCCATCAAATTTGGTTGAAACTTGAATTGGTTCATGAGGGCATTGATAGTGTGAAGGAGTCTAAGCTAGAAGGGCTTAGAGAAGATTTTAACTACTTTGTCATGAGGTCGGATGAAGGGCCAAGGGAAGCCCATGATAGGATGATGAGGATAGTGAACAAGAGAAGAGCACTTGGAGAAAAAGTGTTGGACTTGGATGTGAATAGAATGTTGCTACAAGCCTTGCAAGCATGGGATGCCAACATAGTGTCCAACATAAGAGACAAAGATGGTTTTAGATACTTCACAACCGATGAAGTGATTGGGAAGGTACTCTCCCAAAAACAGCAAATTGACCAAGAGAATAGGATCAATGCATTGCTCAAGGACAAAGAAAAGGCTAGTGGGAGCAAGAATGATTTGGCTCTCAATGCTGAACAAGAAAAGAAGAAGAAGGTGGTTGAGGAAAGTGATGATGGTAGCGATGATGAAATGGCTCTCTTTGTGAAAAGATTCAACAAGCTTATGTCAAAAAGGAGCTCCAAGAAAAATGATCAAGACAAGAGCAAGTTGAGGAAGGCCAAGAACAAGTGCTATATTTGTGGAGACAAAGGACACTTCATGGCGGAGTGTCCGGAGAACTACAAGAACAAGCAAAACAAGAAGGGGGACAAGAAATACAAGAAGCATAGAAAGTACCGTCGGGGTGAAGCACACATTGGACAAGAATGGAACTCCGATGGATCATCTTCCTCTTCCGAGTCGGAATCCGATGAAGAGAAGGGAGGCATTGCATCACTTGCTATTGGGCTAACACCGACCAACTCCTCCTTGTTTGGAAGCTTGACCGATGACGAAGATGACACCGGACACAAGTGCATGATGGCTAAAGGCTCTAAGGTAAATGCTAATGGAAGCTCTCAAATTCCTAACATGTTTGATTTGTTGGACATTATTGAGCAGGAAAAGGAGACCAATGAGAGGCAAGAGGAGCTTCTTGAGAAACAAGAGGAAATGCTTGTTCAAGAGAAGCAAAGGGTGCTTGAACTTGAAAAGCTCCTAGAAGTTGAGAGGAAGAAGAATGAGGACTTGGTAAAGTCTCTCAAAGTGGTTGAAGAAAATAGTGAGACACTTAAAGTCACAAATGTGTCACTTCAAGAGAAGTGTGATAACTTGCAAAAGGATCACAATTCTCTCAAAGTGTAATTTGAGGAAATTAAGTGTAACACTACTTCCTCTCAATCTTCGTCTTGCCCCCCATCTAGCAATGAATGTACTAGGTGCAACAAGATTGATGTTGAAGCTTGTACAAGAAACATCAAGACCATTGGAGACTTGAAGAAGCAAGTGCAAGAACTTCAACAACAAGCACAAAAGAAGATGAAGGCCGTTGATGATGCCAAGGCCGAGTATGCAAGGGGAGCATACACCAATGTGAGACGGCCACATGTGAAGGATGGCATTGGATACAAGCAAGGTGACAAGCATAATGCAAGAATCAACAAGAACGGCACCGAATTCATCAAGTTCACCAAAGAGGGTGAATATCAAAAGAAGCAAGTCAAGAGGGAGAAGCAAATCAAGAACACTAACAAATCTTCTCTTATTTGTGATTTGCGTACTAACGTGCCTAACCCCTCTTGTGCTCTCTTTTATGATTTTAATGCGACCTATGTGCTAATGAGAAACAAGCATGGTCGTGTCTATGCAAAATATGTTGGGCCACGCAACAAGACCCACAAATCTTGTGTGTGGGTGCCCAAAACACTTGTTACTAATGTGAGAGGACCCAAGCAAATTTGGGTACCTAAAAACAAAGCATAAATTGTTTTGTAGGAATACTCCTCCGGTGGTTCATCATGGGTGGTCGATAGTGGATGCACCAATCATATGACCGGAGACAAGAAAATGTTCGAATCCTTTGAGCCAAGCAAAGAAAGAAATGAGTACATCACCTTTGGAGACAACGGAAAAGGCTATGTGTTGGGTTATGGTAACATTCCTTTAACTTTTCCGCATTCACTTTCGAAGGTTATGCTTGTGGATAACGTTGACTTCAATTTGTTGTCTATCTCACAACTTTGTGGAATGGGCTACAATTGCTTGTTCAACGATAAGGGTGTGATTGTCTCAAGGAGAAGTGATGGCTCGATTGCTTTTGAGGGTGTGCTCAAAGGGAAGCTTTATGTTGTGGATTTTACCGCGGATAAAGCAAAACTTGACACATGCTTGGTTGCAAAGTCCGACATGGGATGGTTGTGGCATAGACGACTAGCCCATGTCGGTATGAGAAATCTTCATAAACTCCAAAAGGGCGGTCACATTCTTGGACTAACGGATGTTTGCTTTGAGAAAAATAAAATTTGCAGTGCATGTCAAGCCGGAAAACAAGTTGGAGCACCTCATCCATCCAAGAACATAGTGACAACCACAAGGCCGTTGGAGATGCTTCACATGGATCTCTTCGGTCCCATTGCATACATTAGCATCGGCGGTAACAAATATGGACTTGTTATTGTTGATGATTATTCTCGCTTCACGTGGGTATTCTTTTTGTGTGATAAAGGTGAAGTAAAGGATGTACTCAAGACATTCTTAAAAAGAGCACAAAATGAATTTGAAGTGAAGATCAAGGCCATAAGGAGTGACAATGGTACCGAGTTCAAGAACACTCAAGTTGAAGAGTACCTTGATGAGGAGGGCATCAAGCATGAGTTTTCGGCACCCTACACACCTCAACAAAATGGGGTGGCCGAAAGAAAGAACCGCACACTCATAGAGATGGCAAGAACCATGCTTGATGAATACAAGACCTCCGATCGTTTTTGGGCCGAAGCAATCAACACCGCATGTCATGCCTCAAACCGGTTGTATCTTCATCGACTCTTGAGGAAAACACCATATGAGCTACTAACCGGTAAAAAGCCTAACATCTCGTACTTTCGAGTTTTTGGGAGCAAATGCTTCATGCTCAACAAGAAACCCAAGACTTCAAAGTTCTCCCCTAAGGTTGATGAAGGTTTCTTGCTTGGGTATGGTTCAAATTGTCACGCCTATCGTGTCTTCAACAAAACCACCGGTTGTGTTGAAGTTTCACGGGACGTGACGTTTGATGAATCTAACGGCTCTCAAGGGGAGCAAGTTGTTATCAATAATGCAGATGTTGAGGCTCCTAGGCAAGCAATCAAGAGAATGGCACTTGGTGATGTGAGACCGCAAGAACCACAAAGTAATGAAGATCAACCTCCTCCCTCAAGTCAAGACCAACAAAGCACTAATCATGATCAAGTGGATCAAGATCAAGAAGTTGGTAATGAAGATCATGCTCAAGCACAAGATGATGAACTCACATCGCATGATCAAGAGGTTGAACAAGACGGCGGTCAAACAAGCTCACATCCACCACACCCAAGAGTGCACCAAAGTGTGCAACGTGATCACCCCGTGGAACAAATCCTTGGAGACATAGAAAAGGGGTAATCACTCGTTCTCGTGTTTGCAATTCTTGTGAACATTACTCTTTTGTCTCTTCTTTGGAGCCATTTAGAGTAGAAGAAGCACTCGAGGACTCGGATTGGGTGATGGCCATGCAAGAAGAATTGAACAACTTCACAAGAAATGAAGTTTGGACTTTAGAAGAAAGACCAAGAAGCAAGAATGTTGTGGGCACCAAGTGAGTGTTCCGCAATAAGCAAAATGAAGACGGCGTTGTAACGAGGAACAAAGCAAGATTGGTGGCAAAAGGATATTCACAAGTAGAAGGATTGGACTTTGATGAAACCTATGCCCCCGTGGCAAGGCTTGAATCAATAAGAATACTACTTGCCTTTGCCACTCACCATAACTTCAAGTTGTACCAAATGGACGTGAAGAGTGCATTCCTAAACGGACCTATCAAGGAAGAAGTTTACGTGGAGCAACCACCGGGCTTTGAAGACCCCAAGTATCCTAATCACGTATATAGACTCCATAAGGCGCTCTATGGGCTTAAGCAAGCACCAAGAGCATGGTATGAATGCCTTAGGGATTTCCTTTTGAAAAAGGGTTTTGAAATGGGCAAGGCCGATGCAACCCTCTTCACTAAGCGTTTTGATTATGATATATTTGTGTGCCAAATTTATGTCGATGACATAATATTTGGTTCTACTAATCAAATGTTTTGTGACGATTTTAGCAAGATAATGACAAAGAGGTTCGAGATGTCTATGATGGGAGAGTTGACATTCTTTCTAGGATTTCAAGTCAAGCAACTCAAGGAGGGAACCTTCCTATGTCAAGCCAAGTACACTCAAGATATATTGAAGAAGTTTGACATGGACAAGGCAAAACCCGTCAAGACACCCATGGCAACAAACGGTCATCTCGACCTCACCAAGAAAGACAAGCCGGTTGATCAAAAGGTTTTTCGCTCTATGATCGGCTCTTTGCTTTACCTTTGTGCATCTAGGCCCGATATCATGCTTAGTGTGTGTATGTGTGCACGCTTCCAAGCCGCTCCTATGGAGTGCCACATGGTGGCCGTTAAAAGAATCTTGAGATACTTAGTGCACACACCCAACCTAGGGCTTTGGTACCCCAAGGGTTCAAAGTTCAACCTTATAGGCTATTCCGATGCGGATTACGCCGGGGACAAAGTGGATAGAAAGAGCACCTCCGGGACTTGCCAATTCTTGGGTAGGTCCCTAGTGTCATGGTCATCCAAGAAACAAAATTCCGTTGCACTATCCACGGCCGAAGCGGAGTATGTGGCAGCCGGTAGTTGTTGTGCACAACTATTGTGGATGCGACAAACTCTAAGGGACTACGGTTACAAGTTGAACCGTGTTCCTCTCCTATGTGACAATGAGAGTGCCATAAAGCTAGCTTATAACCCCGTTGAGCATTCGCGCACAAAGCATATAGATATCCGCCATCATTTCTTAAGAGATCATTCTATAAAAGGGGATATTGAGGTGAGCCATGTGAAAACCGAAAATCAATTAGCCGACATTTTCACCAAGCCCTTAGATGAAAGCCGGTTTTGCTATCTAAGGAGTGAGCTAAATATTCTTGACTCTAGCAACGTGGTGTAAAAGCGTGCACATTTGCTTGTTGCTTTATTCGTTTTGGATCTTAAGATGAAATGCATGCTTTCGAAAATTAAGCTAGTGTTTTTAAAGCCTTTATCTTGATTCTTGACCAATAGGTCAAATCTTGTCAAAATGTGATCATAGCTTTGTTTGTTGATTGTATATTGATCACATGATGTCAAGATGTCCCACTAGTCCATCAAAATTATTTTTGAAAACTCTCCCCAAAACTTCACCTCTCTTCTTCTCTCTGTTTTCCCCCTACCGGAAGTTCCGGTAGGGTACCTGAAGTTCCGGCACGGGGACCGAGGCTCAGCGTTTATTTCCCGATCGGAAGTTCCGGTAGGGGACCGGAGGCTCCGACCGGAGGTCGAACAGAGGACTTTTCCTCTCGGTCGGAAGTTCCGGTACTCGGCACGGATGCTCCGACCGGGAGCTCACCCTCGGGTGTCATGCCCACACCGGACGTTCCGGTACTCCACCGAAAGTTCCGGTGCGGGTCGTTGACCTAGGGTTTGAGCCCGCACCGGAAGTTCCCGTAGGCTACCGGAAGTTCCGGTGCGGGGCGGCAAGATAAATAGGGGAGCCCGTCCCCTTGAAAGGGACGGCTCCCATTTGAAAAGGACTCAACTTTTTCTTTTCCTCTCTTCGGATCTCCATCAACCGGAAGCTCCTCCCAACTTTCGGCGACGGTCTACGGCAAGAATCTCCAAGCTTCTTCCTCCGGTCTTCTCCAAGCACCTAGCTAGAGGAGAAGGTATACCTTCATTGCCTTCACTTCTAGATCTAGGCTTAAATCCTTGAATCCCTAGGAATATTTGATGCTTAGATGTTTCTCTAGCAGCTTCTAGAACACTAGCATGCTTCTAGGAAGTAATTCCATTGACTAGATGTGGATTTTTCGCACTCGCTAGGGTTAGGGTTGACCCCTACCGGAAGTTTCGGTAGTCTACCGGAAGTTCCGGTATGGGTCAGCCCCGACAGATATGGAACCCGTCGGAGGTTCCGGTACCGAGAGTACCGGAGGTTCCAGTACCTTGTACCGGAAGTTCCGGTATCCGGTACCGAAGTTCCGACAGAGGCCTATCTTGTTAGCATCTTCCTAGCATCTCTAAATTCCCACATTGTGTATGTTGCTCCTTACACATGTTTTCCTCTCTGTTAGATGACTCGTGGCAGGAAGCGGACAGTGACCAAGCGTCCAAGCACCCGCTCAAGGTCATGATGACTCGGACTCGGACTCGGACTTCGACGTGCCGAATCCACGCCTCGTCAAGAGGCAGAGCCACGGAACCGGTCACCGGTCCTCCTCCCGTGGTCTTGGCCCGGCAAGGGCAAAGGTCTTGGAAGGGGCAAAGGAAAGAGCATCTGCTAGGAGACCTCCTCCCGCTCCCGTGTCGGATGATGAAGAAGAAAGTGAGGAGGAGGCTGGAAATGTGGGCGAGGATGAGTGGTTTCTCCCCATTGCCCGCAACTTGCAGGAGCACTATAAGTATGAGCCGAGGTCACCGACTGTGAGTGGCAGTGCAGGCTATAATGTACCTTTCTACGGAGATGAGGTGCGAAATATAGGAGCAAGTGCCCGTGGCTCAAGGCTAAGGAAAGAGGTGTGGAGGACATTCGTTTTTGGGACCACACCCAAGCCGAGTGGTACAAGGAGGTCCTCAAGTTGAAGAAGAAGACTCATGAGATGAAGTGGATCAAGTGAGACCGGATGGATCATCGGAATGATCCCGTCTTTGCTCAAATCAAGGCTGAGTGTGCAAGGAGGGATTTGGTGGAGATTATGGGGCTTGAGCATGGGTGGAACACGAACCGGTGGTTCGGTTCTATGCCACTCTTTGGCTTGAGTTCGATGATAACTCCCAGGAGGACTCCATCATGCACTCGGACGCTTGATGGAAACAGGTTCCAGGTCACATATGCTCGAGTTTGCACAGATTCTCGGTTTTGGCCATGACGACGCCATGAAGAACAACGTGAACATGTTTGACCCTCCGGATGATGCATCTTTGGAGTTCATGTATGACAGTCGCTACGCTCATCCCAAAACAATGATCATTGGGACACACTTCGGGCTGCACCCCTACTACCGTGTTCCGAACAATATGTTCGGATGGACTTTGGATCCTAAGATAGGGGATGCATCTTCTTTGCTGGCAGAATCCAAGACTCTACTTTGTGCCATGCGTCCAGGAGCCGAGCCGTTTTGTGTTTTTGAGCACATTTGGACTTCCATCATCAACCACTCCTACACTCATAAGGCGAGCCTTCCCTTCGCTCCCTTTATTATGAAGATGATGGAAACTGTCACCGGTATGCATTTTGTCCATGATAAGAACCACCCCGGACTTCGTCCCAAGAGGTTCGCACTCTTACCCACTCCTCGGGGATCCCCAGTGAGACAGGAGGCTCCTCCACCACCAGCTCAGCAGGCCGGAGATGCTCCACCTACCTCTTCTCGCCGGACTCGCAGCAAATCCGGATTCATCACCTCGGTCCTCAAGTCTATCTTTTGCATGTGCAAGGCCAATAGTGAGGACATCTATGAGATGAGGATGGAGCAGCGGCGCATCAATGAAGGACATCACCGATATCTCTCTCACCTAGCTCAGCAGCAGCAGCAGCCACCACCTCCTCCCTTGGACCTTGCACCGATAGTACCTCGGCAGTGGGAGGACCCTTGGGCTCCTTATCACCAGGCCGCGGGAGTGGCAGCACAGGCAGCACGAGCAGCAGCTCGGGGTGTGGAGGGCAGCGGTACCGAGAGTGGAGAGGATGACAGCGCCGAGGATGTTCCGACCGCCTCCGCTCCCCGCTCGAGCACTCGGATCCCGCTCCATGAGAAGGGCAAGGGAGTGGCACGCCCCACGGAAGAGGAAGAAAGCGATGAAGAGGACGACGACGACGATGACGACGAGTGATCCTCTCTTGGGCGTTCTAGTTCTTTTCTCCTTTTTTGGTGATGTGTTGCCAAAGGGGAGAAGAAATTTCTATCTATTTATCTTTATCTCGTTTTTATGATGTAATGAACTATGTGTGTGAGATGGACAAGTGGTTTGGAACTATGGATGATTGTAATAGGTTTAGACTTGGTTTTATTATCTATCTATGTGGTTTGCCTTATGATATGCTTGGTGATTTGTTGTTTCTCTCTTTTAGATGCATTTGTGTGATGATAAAATGCCATATTGCATCGTTTGTGTTTTTCTTTTTTATGGATGCATAGATAAAGGGGAGCTCCTCATGATTCTTATCTCTAATGTGCACTTGGTATTGTATAGACCAACTCTTGAAATTCAATTTCATGCACGTATTAAGGGGGAGCTCATCTTTTATCTTTGCAAGTTGTGCTTGTAAATTCATCTTTCTAGAAATTTGATTGTATTGGCATCAATCACCAAAAAGGGGAGATTGAAAGTGCATCTAGGCCCCTCATTTTATTTTGGATGATTGATATCAATACAATTAAATTTGGAACTAATGCTTTCATGAGAATGTGTGTAGTGAATATCCAAAGCACATGAAAGTCTAGCAAGCACAATCAAAAAGAAGAAAAGAATTGCAAAATGGAATAAATGGAGAATTTGGAAAAGACCTATCTCAAAGCTAGTGCCTCGCTTTATTTCTTTGCTTTGAGTCATAGGGATGCCGTACTACAAAGAGGGATGCAAATCACAAACGTGGCTAAGAATGGAGATGCTCACAAACTCAAGAAATCCCCTCCAAACCCATTCTTTCCGAACCCATCGGAAGCTCCGGTGTGGTACCGGAAGTTCCGGTAGGCCTACAGAGAGTTTTTGCTCTCGGGTAAGGCCTTACCGGAAGTTCCGGTCCCTGGTACCGGAAGTTCCGGTAGGCTTACAGAGAGTTTTGCTCTCGGGTAAGGCCATACCCGAAGTTCCGGTCCTCGGTACCGGAAGTTCCGGTAGGCTTACGGAGAGTTTTGCTCTCGGGTAAGGCCTTATCGGAAGTTCCGGTCCCCGGTACCGAAGTTCCGGTAGGCTAACGAGAGCTTTGAGCTCTCCGGAATGCCACACCGGAAGTTCCGATACGGCACCGAAGCTCCGGTGCGGTCCAGCTTTTCCAACCCTAAACCCACGTACCGTCGAAGCTCCGGTACTCCACCGAAGTTCCGGTGCGGGCCGAAGTCCGGATCTAACCCTAATTCGAACCATACCGGAAGTTCCGATACGCTATCGGAAGTTCCGGTGCGGGGTTTTCGGACAGTGCCAACGGCTCTTTTTGGGCTGTGGTATATAAGCCACACCCCCTCTCCATTCACTCTCTCTTGCAACATTCCGAGCCAAAACACACTTGTGCTTCACTCCATCTACTCCAAATCCTCTCCAAAGGCAAAAATTCCATCCTTGAGCTAGGATTTGAGTGAGAGACTTCAAGCAAGTGTTTGAGAGACTTGATTCCATTCTTGAGCATCTTCACTCCCGTCAAGCTTGTGATTTGGATTTGTTACTCTTGGAGCTTTGAGCTCCTAGACGGCTAGGCGTGCTCGTGAGCTCCCAACTTGTGTGGTGACGCCCGAGAAGTTTGTATTGCCCGTCCGGAAGGGACATTGATAGTGGAAAACTCAAGCTCAACCTTGGTGGTGACTTGAGGGAGAAAGAGGGTTGAAAGAAACCCGGTCCTTGGTGGACTTTCTCAACGGAGACGTAGAGTCCTTGGTGGGCTTGAACTTCGGTGAAAAATCCGTGTCTCTTGTGCTCCCTCTTTTACTTAAGCGCGTTGTTGTTTAAATTCACTAGGTTGCTTGTTAGTTTCCTTTGTGCCGTTAAATTGCTAGAATTGCATAGGGTTGTTTTCTTCTTTCTTGCAAGCACTAGAATTGTGTAGGGTTTAATTCCGCATTTGTCACCCAGCACCGGAAGTTCCGGTACCCTACCGAAGTTCCGGTATTTGACGGTTTCGTCTTAGTGTTAATTCGCAGAAATTTTTAGGTTCGCCTATTCACCCCCCTCTAGGCGACTTTCACTAGCTTCAAAAGAACTAACTTTAAATAGTTCCAGTCCACACGATCATAAGCCTTAGAAAGATCCAACTTATACGCGCAAAAATTGCTTCGCCTATGTTATCCTGTTGAATGGCATGGATGCACTCAAAGGCAATGAGTGCATTATCCGTAATTAATCGCCCCGGAATGAACGCACTTTGATTTCTTGATATGATATTCTGTAAAAAGGGTCTCAGCCTATTAACCATGCACTTAGATACTATCTTGTACACGACATTGCAAAGACTAATGGGCTCGTAGTCTTTGAGAGTGGCCGGGTGAGAAGTCTTTGGGATCAAAACTATAGCGAGTGTTATTGACTCCTTCCGGCATAAATCCCATAGCAAAAAATAATCTTACTCGCTGCCATTACATCATCCTTCATGACACCCCAGTTCCGCTGAAAGAATCTAGCTGGAAAACCATCCGGCCCCGGTGCTTTGAGTGGCCCCATCTAAAATAGCTCCTCATTCATTGCATCCGATATACAAGGTTCAAGGAGGTCCACCACCGCTTGCGGATCGACATTATCATCCCGTGTGAACAACTCCTTGAAAAAACCCGTAGTCATGTTTTCCAGCTCACGTGTATCCGTACGCCATTCTCCATTTGATTTCCTTAATCTTCGGATTTTATTTTTTCTTGCACGCCACGCTGCACACCCGTGAAAATACTTTGTGTTCTTATCTCCTTCCTTAAGCCGGAGACCCTTGATCGTTGTAGCCACATCATCTCCTCTCTATATAACATCTCATTCATCTTATGTATGGTCTCCCGTGTCTGCCCCTCATCTAGGCCGCAGTTCTGCTGATGTGCTAATTTCTCCCTTAGCTTTTCAATCTCCTTGCGCATCGACCCAAAATGTGTCATACTCCAATTTTTCAAATCTTGCATAACACCCTTTAGTGTCACCATTAAGTCACCTAGATCACCTCGGTGGGTATGTTTCTCCCAAGCACTTTGGACACACTCCTCCAGTGATGGTTCCCGTTCCCACATGATCTCATAGTAGTTTTGTCTTACTCCACGCCTTTCCCTGTCTTCTTTTTGTGCCCGGATTAGGATAGGACAGGTGATCTGAACAACTAGAAGCAAGGTGTTGTACTCGATGCATCAAAGAAGCGTCCCATCCATTGAGAATTTGCCACTCCGCGGTCCAAGCGCACTTTAACATTGCTCCTGTCCCTCTTCTTATTATCATATGTCCATGGTGTACCGGAGAAACCAAGGTCCCTTAAATCACATTCCGCTAAAATCTCTCTAAAGCAGGCCATTTGCCTCTCTCCACGCTTAGTCTCCGAAAAATGCTCAAATTGCCACATTGCTTCATTAAAATCTCCGACCACCAGCCATGCCTCATTTGACCCGGATTTCAATCGTTGCAAGATTTCCCACGTCTTGTATCTATCCTCCACTCTAGGCTCCCCATAAATAAAGGTGGCTCGCCAGGGGGCTTCCGCTGGACTCTCGATGATGAGAACATCAAAGAAGCGTTCTCCTTGTTCTAACAAATCAACTTGTACACTTTCATGCCGTAACAGTGCTATACCTCCACGCTTCCCATCGCTATCTACTCGCTAGGGCACCTTTCAGTCCAAGTCTCCATTTTAGTTGTTTCACCCTTGAGGCGTAACCATTGTTTCCGAAAGAAAGACAATGGTGGGGTTATATCGACGCACTAACGCGTCTAGATCCTCGAACTCGTCCGAGGGTTCCCCACCCCTCGGCAGCTTCCAAACGATTAGACTCATTGTGCCCGACGGGCCTCACCATGAGGTCCCGTCGGGGTTCGTCCGATTGACCGGACATACGATCTAAAGGCTTCCTCTTCTTTGTCTGGTGAAGCTCTCGTCAATTCATTTGCCTCCAGCTGCTTTTCCAAGCATAAGTGTATCTTTATCCATCTCCATTCCGCTCCCAGCAGCTACGTAGCTCCCGCCACGTCCACCTTTATCAAATCCTTTCATCATACGGACCTTGTTAGTATTGTCTCTCTTTGACGGTCCCTCATCCTCATTAGTGCCAAATTTCCTTGCATAAAAACGAGCCACCGCCAACTCATTAGCAGGTTTGTTCAGGGATTCCGATATGCTATCCGACGTTTCATCCTCCGTTTCCCGAAGATTTGTACCAAAAGAGACTCTCCCGACTCCTGCACCGCCTTTGAGGGATCCACGTCCCCCTCAGCTGAACCTTCCATCACCATACCCCGAACCCCCGTGGACAACACGCCGTCAACAAAGC
Source organism: Chloris gayana (assembly GCA_031894775.1). Lineage (NCBI taxonomy): Eukaryota > Viridiplantae > Streptophyta > Magnoliopsida > Poales > Poaceae > Chloris > Chloris gayana. Next base: position 172,625 of record JAUNZO010004600.1, on the reverse strand, counting down.
CCGGAGGGACCCGCCGGTGCACCGAAGAACCTTTCATTTGTCCCCCTAGGGTTGAGGCGCGTCCGAAGTGGAGCCCGCTGCTGAGTTGTTACTCCTCCGAGCGGTCTCCGCATAATTCAAGACTCGAGCAGCGCGCGGTGCTGGTGCTTGGACCACAATCTCTCGGATACGTTTCGTGGCGACGCACGCAGTTCCTTGCCAAAATGCTGATCATGGACTTCCTAGTGCTGGCAGCTCCTCGCAGCGTGACCCATTCGACCACAGTCAAAACAGAAGTATGGCACCCTTTCATACTTCAAGTACTATATTCATCTCTCGCTTGACGTCTGATTTTTACCGTCAAGCATCGGCATCAAAGGCTTTTTGAGAGGATACTCGATCCTAATTCTCAAGTAGCCCGGCCAGCGAGTATCTACAGCATGCACTTTCCCCAGCTGTCGTCCCAGTTTCTTAGCGGCCTCTTCCGACATTAGAGCAGGTGGCAAATCGTAGAATCTGACCCATATCAGAATAGAGTCAATAACCACCTCCGACGGTCGAGTCAAGCCATCATAAGATTTTACAACGAGCGCATCACCCTTATGAGTCCATGGTCCTCCCTCCGTAACATGCTTACGCTCAGCTTCGATGCAAATTCGATCATGTACACTTTCTCCTCTATATCCCTCACCGGTGCCAAACACTTGAGGCCCCGGATCTCAACCATCTTATTGAAGAGTTCATATCTGCTAAAGGACTGTTCGGAGTAGAAAAGACCAATAGCATAGTATTTCTCACCTTCTTTTATCATCTCTTTCTCTAGATCAAACTCCAGCATATCCTCCACCTCCTCATCATGTTCTTGCTGTACCTCTTCCTCGATTGGCCCCTGCGCAACACCATCTTTAAACGGAACAATATCTCCGACCAACTGTTCCTTGCCCTCGATCAGCAGTGCGCTAGTTTTTTGTTGAGATTCCGGAGTATCCTCCAAACCCTGCTTCAGATTAGCCATGTTCACCCCTGTCCCGTAGATCAGATCTCCCTGACCTCCACCTTCACCGCCTCCCTTTGTCATACTAGTTTGCTTGCAGCTCGCACTCGCCTTGAAAACGGCTTCGGGTGGGCAGATTTCTCACCGAAATCCCCTGATCACCCCCACCGTATCAATCGTAGTTCGGCTACAACCGCAAGCTAGCAGATTGAAATATGGGAGACGGAACTCGAGCGAAGACGAGAAACAAACAGACTAAAGACCTAGCCGCTGACTTAAAGCCACTGAAAAGAAACCGAGTCCTAGCAGACTCCTGAATCGAGACGGAAATCAAGACGTCCTACGCAGAAACTAATCTGTCGTAGACGCAGAGGAGATCAGATTCCCTAAACCATGTTTAGGATCGGATTTGATGTGGTGTAGTATTGAGATCGCCTCGCAAGTTCGCCATGGTTACGTCCCGGCGGCTAGGGCATTACTTCCCGGCGGCTAGGGCATTACTAACAGGCAGGCAGTTTCAATGGTGTATATGTTCCGAAACTATCAGTTTCCATGCACCGAGATGAAATATTGTCCCGGGGCAAAAATCCAGTTAATGGTGTTAATGATGTGCTTGCTACTGCGATCAGAAAAAATATTGTCCCGAGGCAAAAATTAGCTGTTGAAAATATGGATTACAAAAAAGCCATTGAAAATAGCATGGTTAGTGTAAAGCTTCTTTCTCCTTATCTTCTTAATTCTATGAACAATTTTGAGAAACTATTTTCAGGAAATACCTTGCTTGTATGATGAAAATGTGGAGGAGTTGATGTGGGGCTTGAGGATTCACATGCCATATTTAGGGCCTGAAAAAATAAAGGTGAACGAAGAGGATCTCTTCCCAATGAGTGGAGGAATGAAGCATATTCTAATTAGGCATGGCTTTATATTGAAACCAGGACTGATGGTGAGCCCCAATCGCCTCCTTTCTTGTGTGTCTGTTGAATTGACTCTGCTACCTTGCTCCGTGTGTACTTCAAGCCTTTAATTTTCAGTTACTAGAGTATTTTGATGCAGTATTGTTACCAGAATTTTTGTCTTCTTTTTATGTAATATATATTTTGTTTCTCTACTCCTTGTATGCAGGTTACTAGAAGTGTGATCGTTGTGTCAGGAAGCATGATTACAACTTGCGCAGTGCTGCTGAGCACCTAAAGAGAAAATCTCACATTGATACTCAGGACCCAGGAAAAAATAGCTATAGCCAGATGTAGCTGCTAAAAAGAATACCGCTAAATTATTTTTAGTGCTAAATTTTGTTAAATCTGCTAATAGCCCGCTATATGAGGCTATAGCCTTGTTTTTGAAGCCTGTCGCTAAATGACTTAGCCGGAGATTTTTTACATGGCTCAGGACTGGGATTTATTAAAACTTGCAACTGCACTGAAGATGATATGTTACCCTGAAGAAAAAATTAGAATGACTCCAACGGTATACTGTTGAATTATGTGAATATGCATGCAATTTGATGGAAGTATATTGTTTAACTAATGCCAGTGTATTTGTCAGCTGTTTTCGAAACGAGATTTCGTGAAGTTGCGGAAGCATGCACCTAAATAGGGATAATTAGCCTCATAGCACCCATAAATGATCCCATCCTCACAACAGCACCCGTAAAAGTCTCGTCCAGAGAATAGCATCAACAAATTAGGCTCTCCCTTCCTCACGACATATTTTTAAAATTTCTGTTATTTCTATTTCTTTCAGGCCTAAGAGAAAGGTCAATTCTAACCCTGACTTAGAATATACGTGAGCAGGCCCTTGTCTCGGTCGTTTCCGGCATAACGTGAGGGAAATATTGAAAAAACTTGTTTCGTTATTGAATAATACGAAAAAATAGTTAAAATAGTGTAATTTGAATTAAATTAGGAACTAACTATAAGACCCAGAAGTGAATCGAAGGCCGAAAGCAAACTCAACTTCCATTGACGTTGAGGTTGCTGCCATCTTCGTCCATGGCGCAGACGTTCAGGGCGCCGTCGCGGACCTTGTCGCACCGCGGATCAAAGTCGAGCGTCGTCCTTGCTGCTGGCCTTGTTGCGCTGCCACTGATTGAGGAAGAGCGCCGCGGCACTTGCTGATATGGTTATGGGTGACGTGGGTAAACGAACATGACCATGCACCGGAAGGAAAAACACGTCTGTTAGTTTGCTAAAGAGCTAAGGGCAGTATTGTCCTTTCCCTTGGTTTATTGGCCTACAAACAATAAAATTAGAAAAACAAACAGAAAATGCCGTGAGGAGTGGAGGATCTTATTTGTTGATGCTATTCTCTGGATGAGGCTTCTACGGGTGCTGTTGTGGGGATTGGATCATTTATGTGTGCTACCAGGCTAATTATCCCCACCTAAATATCAAGGCAAGATCTTAAAGGGCCCCCTCTTGATCGTCTATGATGAAATATACCAGGCTCGTAAGACCAGATATTACGCAGCTCGAATACTGAGCCGTTTGCTGCATCAGAAAAAGGCAGCTGAGGAGATGAAAAGTGAACATGGAGGGTTTCGTGAAGAGGCGACAAGCACTGTTGATGAACCTACATAGTAGGACAATCAAAATCTTTGCGCGGAACTCAGCAAAAGTACATGAGTTTTGTTAGTGTTTGGGACTTGGGAGGAACCGGCGGTTCCTTTCCCACCAATTTTTACCAGCCGTTGATTTTAAGAGGTTGTTTAGGAATCTAATTCAGTATAAATAAGAGTACTTAGATAATTTCTCCTTTCCTTGGCTAATTCATCTTCAACTCCTGTGTGTGGTTGCGTCGAATCGTTCTCTCGCGTCCTCGTGTTCGTTGGGAACGACGCCATTATATCTCATGAGCTCCGCCACTGCCTATGGAAGTCGACCCTGCTTCGCATCGTCATATCTCCCTTCCTTTCGCAATCCTTTTGCTCACCACGGTCTTCGTATCGGGAGTCAAGAGCCATCCACCGGTGAGCTAGGCAAACACTTAAACCGTTGGATTGGACAGGCAATCCCCCGCTATGGCCACCGATCCATCGCATTGAGACTGCTAATACGCTGCCGTTCTATCGAAGAACCCAACGTGTGGATGTTCTCCTGTGTGTCTCTTGTTCCCCAATTGCCAATGGAGGCATCGAGGCGGCAGAGGAGGCACGCATGACGCGACGGCTCCTGTGGAGGCGTACGACGATGGAGGCGAATGGGCACTAGCGGCGGCGAACGAGCGAATCCCCTACGGCCCTACCATCCTGACTACTCGCAGCCGTTGTGGCAACGAAAATACAAATACCGATCGCTCAATTATAAAAAACGAAAATAATTAGTACCAGGTCCACCATGTTTTGGTACCGGTCCACAACTGAAAATATCTTTCAGTAGATATATTTTTATTTTTAACCATTACTTTATCTGTTAGTACTAAATTATTGACCATTGATTTTTTCCGTTACGTTTGACCGTTCATCTTATTTAAAATATCTTTTAAATATGTAAATTATAAGCCCGTGTTTTAATTTTCATTAGTGATAAAATGAATCATAATAAAATATTTGATAATTTCTAAACATTTTTTTAGAATACTGCTATAGGTCTAACTCGATTGTCCAACCAGCGTTTAACCAATACAAAATATATCACAGTAAATGGGCTCAAAAATACATTTATGTCTTGGTTAGACACACTAGTTGTACAATAAGACGAACGGTCAAATATAATGAAAAAATCAACGATGTGAATGGAATGAGCCATGTAATGCGGTAATACTATGTCGTTTAACAAATTGTAATAAAGTATTTGATATATTTTTTTAACTATTAGATCTAATCAAATAGACGATTACTATTAATTTCAAGCATCATAACAAATCTCAAATTATATAAGTACACACGTCTCAAGAGTTTTGCTGCTACCTTTATTTCGTTTACATGCTGAGAAAGACCAGACTTTTGTACCTTTTGTTGTTAGAAATGAATGAATCAATGGTTCTTGCGTTCTGTCAAAGATTCCATCAAATCTGGCTTGCATAGGAGTTTCCGCCTAATACATTTGGGTCGGGGCATTGAAATCCTTGCAGAAAGCCATCAAATTAAGCCTATAGAAACCTAGTGCTAGACCAACTGGAGGTGCAGGACGGGCAGCACCAGCTGGAACAACAAGACGTTGCCAGCACAGGCTTCCGTGCAGCTAGATCTTTCAGGGTTGCCATGTTTCAGAGTAGGTCTGCACTATACCAAGAACAATGAAACCCAAATTTAAAGACTCAAATAGGCCATTGGCTGCTCAAGCAGCTGAAGGAACACCACCAAAAAATGCTTTTGTCTCCAGCGGAAGACTGAAAATAAGGTGAGGCAGGAAGCAGCTGAAGGGACACCACCAAAAAATGCTTTTGTCTCTAGCGGAAGACTGAAAATAAGGTGAGGCAGGACGATGGGCAGCCAGAGAGCTCAGGCCGGAGTGGAGCTCCAGCGGTGGCGGCACAGAGGTAGGGCACGACGGCGGGGCAGATGCCGAGCAGGATTCGGCCGCGCGCGATGGGGTGCGGCAGCTCGCACGGCGGTGGCACGGAGATCGGGCAGGATTCGGACGCGCGCAGCAGGAATTCTGCGGCTTGCGGCCGCGCGAGGGGCAGCAATGGCGGAGGATGCACACTGGCCTCGCTGCTCCCGCGGCAGCGACGCGGAGGGGCGGCGAGGGGAGGATGCACATCGGCCTCGTTGCTCCCACGGCGGCGGCACGGAGGGGCGCGACGGCGGAGGATGCACACCGGCCTCGCTGCTCCCACGGTGGCAAGACGCGGAGGGGCTACGACGGTGGAGAATACGCACCGGCCCGCGGGTTAGAGGCAAGGATGCGGTGGTCAGCACGATGGAGAGCACCGGAGTGGATTGGGTAGCGTGATTTGGTGATGTATGTATTTGTGGGTCAGCTCCCATATGGGTTCCTAAAATTGTTGAGGCATGTTTTAGGTGTTTTACACCCCATTTTTTGTTTGGGTCACCAAATAGGTGGTCTGTTGGAGTTAGCCTTACAGCTGAGGAGTATTTCAGTGAATTTTAGTAAGAAAATAATAAAATGTAAGTGAACATAGCAACAGATTAATAATAATAATCCGCTTGGTCTTTCACCTTGACCCCTTAAACGCTTTCACTGATTGATTTAACCATCAGATGCCCAAGTTAACAGAGACAATTTATTAATGCTTCAAATAGAAGCAATATTTACCTGACTCCTAGACACTCAACAATTCCTGAAACTGCCCTATGTTTCCATTTATTATCCAAAATCATGTCAAGAAATGATTGGTGTGACAGGTTGTTTTTCAGGAGCAGACCAATGAGGATGCATAAACTACAATTAATCTTCCTTAGGATATATAACAGCTATTCCACTGAACAATAATATCAATGGGATTGTTCAGGGGTCCACTCAATTTGGACCTTGGGCATTTGGAAAACATGGACACCTGGTAAATGACACTTTTTTCTCTGTTTGGTAGTGCATTACTGCTGCTGGACAGATCCAACTTGCACGGATGCCCATGGTGTGATCAAGAAACTGAAACGATCAACTATCTCCTCACAGCTTGTGTTTTTGCCCACCAATTTTAGTTTCCCTTACTCCAGCTCTTTGAGCTTGGTGAGCTTTGCCTCAGCCCACGGTAAATGTTTTCGATGACTCATGACTGGTGGTGTCGGGTCTCCACGACATTAAGGGCGTGATTGGTTATCGGATGAGCTCAGCCTGGCTACAGGCTCCCGTGCCAGGCTCGCTAGATGCAACATTTATTTGTTTGGTTTGCGTCTCTGTTTAGCCAGGCTACTAAAAAAATAATGATTGGTTGCCCGGTTCCTGCTCAGCTGGGGTCACCTTTTCCCTCACAACACGCTCGTCCACGTGCTCCACTTGCATCACACGAATCAGGCTGAGTGGAAACGAAGCAATTTCTCACATCCGAAAAGCCTGGCTTGTAGGTACTGGTTGCATCTCGATAGTCTGGCTCAATAGCTGGTTCAGTCTGAGTAGGTTGCATCTGATGAGCCTGGATGAGGCTGGATGCAGCCAACCAGTTGCACCCTAGACAACTCAACCAGGAAGAGCTTGAAGCCTTGAATTTGAACTCACTCTATCCTGGGTTCTTGGATGTTGTGGAGACTCTATCCTGGGTTCTTGGATGTTGTGGAGACTCTATCCTGGGTTCTTGGATGCTGTGGATCACCTAGCATAAGCAGCACATGAAGCCAAACTATGGAGCATGGCAAGAGCTAAGGGTGTTTCCCTGCTGGCCAGTCATAATGCTGGTGTTTAGTCACTATCTCGTTAGAGAAAGCTGTCCAAATGGGTAAAAGGCACGGATCTAACCTTTAAGATGTGTGCGCGTGTGTGTTTGGATTCTCTTTGTCAATTCTCAAGATGGGGAGCACAACATCGTTAAATCCTAGAACGTCGTTGTCGATGAGAACGTCACCTGCCACAATTCACTCCAATGGGGAGTCGAACAAAGGATCTAAGGGTGTGTTTGGTTCGAAGGCGAAGTTGGATGGACATTGGCCGCCCGTCTTTTTACACATATGACCGCCAAGTTCGCTATTTGGTTGAAGTAGGAGATGGCCGCCCAAGTTTTTTTTTCAAAGGCGAAGAGGGATGAGTCCGATAATGTCACCTTCAAATTGGTTAGGCATTGGACGGCGAATCGGCTTTGAAGGCGCGGACTCGTAACACCCGATAGTTTGCCCTCTTTGTGACCAGTCGGAGGAAAACATCAACCACATTCTCGTCGTCGCGTCTTCGCGCGTGAGGTGTGGTTTCATGTCCTGCATTGGATAGGACTAGCGGACATAACACCGACGACGGAGGACACGGGATTCCAAGAGTGGTGGCGACGTGCCTCACGTAGGGCCGGAAAAGATGCAGCTAAAGGTCTCAACTCTATGGTCATGCTAGTGACATGGAATTTCTGGAAGCACCGCAACCGGTGTGTTTTTGATGGATCCGAGGCCAAATATGCACTCACCGGTTCGGGAGATCAAGGACGAGGCAAGGAACCGGGCGGTGGCGGGAGGTAAAAAGCTGCGAACTTTGCTCCCCCGAGTCGGCCGGGGTGCGTGGTAGTAGTTTCTATTTCAACGGCGCGTGTGTAACCCTAAAACTCCGGCCATAACTTGGCCATGTATCGGTTCGCTTTCTTCTTCTTAATACAAAGATGCGCAGTTCTCCTACGTGTTCGGGAAAAACATTGGTTAGGCATTTCGTTGAGAAGTCTCTCGTACATGGCATGCGGATGAAGCTGAAACCGTGGAGGAGCCATGGCCGCCATAAGACCGATGATTTTCCTAAGCAACCATGGCTAATCACAGCCACCGGTCATGGGCACGGCTACGGCGGACACGGACGGAGCTTCCTGCGACGGACACGATCGATAGTTCATTGTTCGACACCGCCGACCAGGGGTTGCCGTGTTGACCGCGAGCGGAGCTGCAAGCGCATCGGTCGTGGGCACGGCTGCGGCAGACATACACGCAGCAGCACTAGGCGGAGTTGCCCCCATGATGGGTGGAGCGGCAACGTCCATGGCACAGCGAGTGCGCGAGGTGAGCAGGAGAGAGAGGCGTAGAGGTGAGCAGGAGAGGAGGTGAGCTCATGCTTTACCATCGCAGGCCAATTTGCCCGGATGAGCTCGTCCGGGATCCTCCCGAATATTCGCTCGGTTGGCCACCCCATCCGGCCAATTTGCCCGGATGAGCTCGTTTAGATCCTCACCGAATATTCGTGCGATTGGCCGCCATCTTCGGTTCCATTCTAGAAGCAAACAATTTCAAACCTTTAGCTTACTCCTGCAAGCAAACAACTTCAAAACACCGGCCGCTATCTACCATCCACATTTTGCCCACGATGAGAGTGGGCTTCGTCCAAATACCCACCGTGAGATTGGTTTCGTTAAAATGCACCTCTCAATATAAGGGCTTCGATATTATGCTCACATTACTTCCTAACTATGTTAAAAGGATGAAATTGTCCCTTTCTTCTACCTCCCGGGAGAATTGGGCACGCACCCCGTCGCCCGAGCCAACCCCACTTGCTTGTGCGCCACCACCGCCCGTTTGCGGTCGCATCAATAAGACCTGCGCGAGCCGCCACCACACGGCCGCCTGCCCGACCTCCCCGCCCACTCGCGCTTTCTTGGCCCTTGCTTGGCCTTATGATTTCGCCGATTGCCCGGCCTCGCGCACCGCCGTCGCGTCCGTGCAATCGCGTTGCATAGGCTCGCGCGTCGCTTTCCGCTGCCGCCTCCGTGCAGCTACGTCGCAACCGCCGCCTCGAACCTCCCCTCCTCACACGTGCCGCTACCTGCCACCGGCCGCAGACGGTGGCATGGTCCGGGCCCACGTGCGTCGCTACCGTCACGCGCAATTGCTCATCCGGGTCTCCCCGCTAGCGTGATGCGTGCACGGGGAAGGAGATAAAGATTGTAAGGGTAATTTTGTCCTTCTCATGAATATGAGCATATTGAAAGTTGCCTAGAGGGGGTGTATAGGCAACCTAAAACTAAAACCTGAAATTCACAAAGAACTTCGCACCAAGTTAAATTCCGAGGACGGAACTTCGTCAACCACGGAACTTTCTTCACCGACGGAACTTCCTTCGTTGACGGAACTTCCGTCGGACAAATAATCAATCTCGATGGGATGCGGAAAATAAGAGGGAACTTATAAATCTACTTGAATAGAAATGTAGATCCAAGGTCTAGGAACCTCCTCCCTGCAAGGCTTAGCTAGCAAAGCAACGCACAAGTAGATCGGGCACAATATGTGATAAGCAAAAACAAGTACACAAGGATTTATTTCCGGAGTTCAACAACCAAGTTATCTACGTCTCCGTTGAGGGATCCACGAAGGACCGAGTCTCTTTCAACTCATAACCTCACAAGCAATCACCAAGATCAAGCTTGGGCTACCAAGCAATCACCAAGATCGAGCCGGGCTTCACTAAGTTTGCTTCTTCCCTTCCGGAGGCGAAACCGACCTACACAAACTTTCCCAATGGCTCACCACAAGATTGGGAGCTCTAGGGCGACGCCTAGCCACCTAGGGGACAAATCCCCAAGAGTAATAAGTGAATCGAAGCTTGTGAGTGAGGGAATCAAGATGCTCAAGTTTGGGAATGGAGTTTGAATGCTTGGATGATTTGGTTTTCCTCTCTTTTGGATTTGGATCTCAAGAATGAGTGGAGGGGGAGAGCAAGGAGTTGGAGCACGAAACGTAGGGTTTCAAATGAAGTCTCTCACCTTTCTCACGAAGTGGGAGAGAGGTATTTATAGATGGGGACCAAAAAGAGCCGTTTTGCTAGGTAAAGATGGGGATTGACGGAACTTTCATTGGATTCACGGAACTTCCGTTGAGTCTTGACTTAGTGTAAGAAACGAGGCTAGACGGAACATGGAACCCGTACTCTCGGAAATGGTTGCGTGGTCTTCACGGAACTTCCGTGGAGACTTGGCAGGTTCTCAAGCTCCGGGGACGGAACTTCCGTCCAAATGTCTCCGGTTTCGACGGAGCTTCTTTCGTTGACGGAACTTCCTTCATGACGGAATTCCTTCACCGACGGAACTTCCTTCATGACTGGTTCACTAGTTGAATTTGACCCCCTTTTTGGTTTCTTTTGTGGTTGGAAAGTCATTCAAGACTTTTTGTTACTTGAGCATAAGGATTCCTAACAAAAACAAGATTAGTTCGCCCCTCTTAATAGCGCGGCTTGCCTAGACTCAAAGAAAGGATGAGAAAAGAGAACAACCACTTTGAGCTTGCATAGGGTTGATTTGTTGCCGCTTTCTTCACTTAATTTGATATTGGGGCTGCCATTTGTTTTCTTATTTCTTGAGCGTCATCACCTAGAGTTTGACTTGGAATTTCTCATCTTTGAAGATCATCTTCCTCATTGTATTCACAATCACTTGAGATCTTCAATATACTTCATACTTAGAAATATATGACTCTTGTTACTTGATACATCGACATTGAGCTTCACCTTCCCTTCTCCTATGATCCAGTTCCTCGGTGCTAAGACACACTTGCCCTTCACTTTCACATGGTCCATTGGAATAGGTCATGCACAATTCTTCACCATCGAGCTAACTCAAGTCATACATAACTTGTATTCAATGTTACGCTTCTTATCGAAGATCTCCAATATTTCTTTGATCAAGTTGCTTGAATCTTGAAGTAGGTCTTGTCATCAAATTTCACTTGATCACTCCATGTCTTGTTCATACATAAGCTTGTGTTTATGGAACCAATATATTTCAAACACTTGTCTTTGTCCCATATCTCGAATTAGTGCATACCTATGGACTTTTCAATATGTTCTTTGTTCACGTACATTCACGAATATATCACTGATCTTCACAATGTACATCCACAAATATAGTCCATACGAAATGCACTTACAATCTTCATTCCTGTTTAAGCATTCTCAAGAGCATTAGTCCTTTAATCATATTGTCATTCAATACACCAAAACTCACAAGGAATCTTGATGCACTTTCATATATTTTCAAGCCCATATATTGAGATGAGCATTTTAATGAAACCGATCTCACAGTGGACATTTTTACGAAGTCCACTCTCACGATGGGCAAAATCACAAATTTCTCCACTCCGAGTCATCCAACCAAACACAGTTAAGGTGCTAGTAAGGATCTTGTAACTAGATCGTACTCTTCATACAGTAATACGGTGCCCTGAATCCCTGAACATTTGACCCCCAAAACCTAAAACTTCAGGCTATCTTGCCATCTTGCCAAGTACAGCATAATATGAATTCTGGAGTTTGTTACGACACCATTTGCTCTCATGTAGGCGTTGAGTGAAAAATCTTCACCATCGGAGCCCTACTAATTGCTAGCCTGATATATCAAAGCTTGCTGTCACTCTCACACGAGTAAAATCTTCCCCATCAGGGCTCTACTTATTGATAGGGCAATATAACTATAAATGTTTCAATGTACTAAATATGAAGGAAACATGGGAACTAGTTCAGGATCACTGGATTAAGTGCCATGTCTGCTCTGGCAAACTTTACCATCGTATTCATATCTTCAAAACAAATCCCATCAGAAAAAATTAGTAAGGCCTACAATACAATAATGCCACAACTTGTTTACACTGATCAAAGCTTTTAGACCTGTGCTCCCCCACGTAGACCCTCCCCGCGTTATACATCCTTGCTCATGCAGTCTAGTCATTCTCAAAAGACAGCACAGGGAGCATCGCTAAAGTACAAAAACAAGTACAGTGGAATTTATCACTCGGCTGATTTTGAATCTTCCACTTGATCATCTCCGGGGAGTCCAAATATTCTCAGGTTTCGGTCCATAGAACCAATAGCCATGTATTTTGCATCAGCTCCAAACTTCACAGCCGTTACTTTCCCTGTGTAAGAATAAGTATAGCACTAAGTTAACCCGCTCAAGTATTAATGGTAATCAAAGACTACAAGAAAGGGCCAAACCTGTTCCTGACAAATCTGGTAGTGTCTTGATAAGATTCCATTCAGACTTAACATTTGCTACTTGGTAAACCCTATAAGCACAGACATCACAATCTTTCAGTTTCACTAGATATATAAAATGACAGTAAAAAGGGATCATATTTTTTGTAAGATGAAGATCTGAAGATATGATTCAAGAAATTTGTTTCCAAGTACATGCGGGTAGAATTTGGCTCATATATGGAGCTCATAATATACATCATAGTGTTTTGCCATTATCTATAGATTTAAAAAAAAAATCAGTACCAGCCATTTTACGATGAATGTAGAATGGTGGATATTACTTAGAATTACATTGAAGTGAATCAAAATAAGGCGTGAATCAAGCATACACTCCCTCAGAAGCGTGAAGTACAAAAAACATGTCAAAAATAGCAATGCTGAAGATACGTACATATAAACTAATACAAATTGGACAAAAGCCCGGCACAACCAATCAACCGTTCCAAACTCAACAATGAGCAAAGACCACTGAAGAATTAAGTAATAACCAGACTCTCCAATCTGGAGGAACAGTTTGCTTGCCTCTATAAACATATGGACCCAATAACAGTGCCAGAAAATTCACGCACTCCAAAATACTAGTGGTAGTTAAAACATACCTTATATCTGAACCACCAATGGCAAGATAGTTTCCACTGAAATCAAAATCCACTGCAGAACAAATGTCATACATATGATTAAACTCAGTTAAATTCAATAGCATCATAACATTTTAAATCCACAAAGGACAGTACATGTTTTTCCATATAGTAAGTTAAAAAAGAGGTGATGACTTCATAACATAAGATCTTGTAAATTCTCTAGCTACATAAACATGTGTGACACTCACTATTCCCAACCTAGTGAGATTCTTACCAGCATTCGTTGGTGTGTCAGAATCATAAGGAGAGAACGTCCTGAAATTTCTTAATTTCCGAAGATCCCAAAGCTTTACACCATCATGAGCAGCAGTCTGCAGAGTGATCGTAAAATATCAGAAAATGTAAAACTTTCAGCATGTCTGAGGTACCTAATGCTAAAATACGTACCGCTAGGAAGTAACCATTTTCAGAGAAGGACATAGCAGTTACTTGTCCAACATGACCCTCAAATGTTGCAACATTTGACTGTAGATAATGAATGGCTCGTTAGCAATGATGTTTCAAGAGCATGATCACACAAAAAACGAAAATCTGAATGAAGTGATAATATAATTAACATACCTGTGTCTTCACATCCCAAATTTTCACAACAGCATCAGTAGTTCCTGTGCCAAGGATAAGACCATCTGGATGGAAAGACGCAGATGTATATCCCTCTTGTCCTGAAGCTTCACCAACCTGATAGAAGTATCCACAGCGGAAGACGTTCAGAGAGTGAGAGAGAGAGAGATAGAGAGAGAGAGAGAGAGAGAGAGCAAACCTGTGTTAGACAAGATCCGGTCGTGATATCATAGAAGCACCACGAGTTATCCTTGGAAGCAGACACAAAATATTTCTGAGTCGCATGGATTGTCACAGCTTCAACCTGACAGATTCCAAAAACAAAACCTGACTTAAATAACATAAACAACAACAAAGCCTTTTATCCCAAGCAAGTTGGGGTAGGCACTTAACATAACACAAAAGAGTAATATAGGCAGTTAGTAATTGCTATATATGAAAAAGTATGATGACTGAACAAAGAAATGGAGCAAACGTGTGAGCCAAAAACGCCAAGAGCTCAACAATCAAGAAAGTTTATGGGCTAGATTCATCTTTCATATGATAAGAAAGGATATGAGAGCTAACCATCATTATATTATGTTATTACAAGATATAGGCTACAATATTAGTAGCTTTCACCCAAGAATAAAGGTTGTTACCTCAAACTGATTCAATAAATGGAACAGATGTATTTACAGCAGGTCCAGTAAAAAAGCAATTAGAAAGGAATGATGAAATTATACATGGGGCATGCTAATCAGAGTTAAATTGTAGAATCAAAGATGTGAACACCATTGTCAACTCGTACCTCAGCAGTATGATCTCTCAACGTACGAATGCAGTTATAGTTTTCACCCTCACTCTGTTGCCAAATGCGAACAGTCTGCAATGTTTGAAAGCAAATGAGCAAATATATAAATAGCTAAAACAGATAACTGAACCAAAACAAAGTTAGTATTATAATCTCTTGCTTTATTCCAACTTTGTCACTTATTTCATCACTATGTAATCAAGAGACCAAGAAAAGGTCATATAAATTCTAGTTTGATTTTGACATGAGATCTTCTCAGTTAATTTGTTTTCAAGTTATATATGAACATGAACCTCAAATCAAAAGAACATATTCAATATTAAGGGAACTTTAAGATAATACAATATCTAAAGTAGGCGACAACCAGTACATCCAATGTCTTCTAAGCACAACAAACAAAGCACAAACTTAAAAGCTGACTGCCCATTTTAACTACCAATTCACTGCTAGGTAGTATAAATAGAGCATACATTAACCAGGTAGGATGGTTTACATGGTTATTCTGTCCAGTCCCGTTTCATAAATATACTCTAGAGGGATAACAAATCGTGAAATATGGATGTTTAATTGATCACATAATATCAGTAAATTTGACTAACTGAATAATGCCTAGAATGATACATATTTTTTAATGGTGGTGGTACATTCAAACATCATATAAGGCATTGCACAGTAAAAATAAGAAACAATCAGGCCCAACTTCACAATGCAGAACATTGCATTATTGGTTACAAAATATAACGCTTAATAGTTAATACTGATTACAATGTCACTTTGGTTACTGGAACCTAATAAACAGACTCACCTTATCTGCTGATCCAGTAACAACGAGTTCATCCCGAGACACAAATTTCAAAGTGGTTATCTGTGCAATGGAATGTTATAGTGTTATGACAAACTAAATATATGTGAAAGATCGTTATGTAAAGGATGCAAATAAAATTGGAATGGAGATGGGAAATACCTTCTTTGAGTGACCAGTAAGTGTGCACAAGATTTGACCAGATGACCGATCAAAGAGTACCGCATTTGTATCGATGCCACCAGTTGCAATGACATCCTGTTACAATGATAATAAACATGTAAACAAATAATTTAATCGACATACTCAAACCAACCTAAAGTTGAAATAAGGAATGCTTCTTATAAACAACATCAATACTAATGATGACAAATGAAGAACATAACAGACGATGAGACGAATCTAGCATTAAAAAATACTGGTTTGCCTTAACAGTTTAGGAGTGTTGTTGCCAGATATCGGAACTTTGCCAACTATGTTATCTAAGCAAACAATTTCGCAGCATGCAAATAGTCTGCATGAACCAACTAATATTCCTCCCTCCATCCCAGTTTTAGGTCTGCCCTAACTCCTAGGTTAAACTTTTGTAATTTTGATCATCAAATGCAAACAATTCATAAAGGTTGGGTACCTATGACCAATCCGGTAATATCATTCTGATGTTATGGATCTTCATAACTTTTTTTACAATCAACATTAAGGTTACAAAATATAGAATATTCAAATCGATATATAATAACAAACTAACCTTTGAAGGATGTATGTCCATGGATAAAATGCCTGGCTTGTTTGTCTTATGAAGTGGATGGCTGGAGATCTGAGTATATCTCTCGACTGCATCAATCGGCGCCAGAGTAGATGAAATCTGAGATAAACAGAAAGAGTTAATCCATTAATTACAAGGCAACTACCACATAAATTACAGAAAGAATCAATGCATAGCTCCCTAACTCATACATGAAACAAATCTATTCTCTAGAAATCTTTACGAAGTAAAATCAAGTGCAGCACATGCTCCAGACCAACTGTTAGTGTAGATTTACATGCATACCTGTCTTTTCTTACGCTGAGCTGAAAGCATGGTATTACACTCTGTAAGTTCGTCAATCATGATAGGATTGATACCAGGACGAATCTTCTTCCCGTCTGGGCCAATATCATCTTCAGTTCCTGCATCCGTGGAAGATGAATCATGAAAATCCTAAAAGTAGAGAAAAAAAACAGGAAGGGCAACTTGAAACAGCTGAAACCTCTTTTTCCGTTGGAAACAACATGTGCAGGAACAGCTCCTGCAACTGATGCAGGAATCTGTCTCTCTGCTTGAGTCAAAAGTGTTCTAGCATCATCCCTTTCCTTCTTTAATCTAGCTATAACACGACATGCAGCATCATGCTGCAAGGGGCAAAAAAATGTCAACACACCAGTTGGCAAATGAATTACATCAAACCAAATGAAATATAGCATTCAATAAAGTTAAGAAGGGTTCATAATCTTTGAAAGGCAGAAACCACTAAGAGACAAACCATATGTTGAGATTAACTTAGAGATTTCCAATCAAAATTTCAAGAATTTAAGACAAATTAACTCAGTACTTTAGACTCGTTCATAATTAGATGTGGCTTCTTAAATATGATGTGGCTTAGTCTCATAATTAATACATATCGATAAACTAATATCAATTTGCACACACTGATTAGAATTAAAATATGAATTTGCAAATTGTTAATTTGGCTCATGGGAACATAATCTACTGTGTAAAAATTAGAAGAGTTATAGCGATCATAATTCAGCTAACAGTGATGCAGCATCCTAGCAGAAATTACAGCAAGGAGAACCAATTTCCTCAAGTGAAGTAGCTTGTTCCACATGAATCTGCCATGTCCGATAAAGCTAAGAAGAAGCTCGAATTCTTCCTATCAGGCCCTTGATTGACCAAATTGATAGGCTTCAGTGATATCAATGTGAAAGCTGATATTGTTCCAAGAAAATGGCGATATTTTTACTCAAACAAGATATGTTATAAAAAAAAATGAATCAGTGAGAGAAAGACCTGATACAATGCATGACTAAGTTCTTGTCTTGCTGTGTGAAGCTGCTGCTCCAAAGCAAAATTAGAAAGCATGAGAGCATCCCACTCCTGCGAATACAAAGGAAGCAAATTCTACTGAGTGCCTAGAATGAATCGGGATTCAAAAAATTTAAAAGGCTAGAGCAATATGGATTGATAAAATAGATATTATAAGATCCATAATAATTTAAAAGAAAACATACTCTGCAGTTGACAACTATAGTTGACAAAAAAATATCGAAGGAATCTCACTGTGAGATTCAACTTAAATAATCAAGAAACATTACAACAATTTGGAAATAAATAATAGATATTCCGGAACGATCAAGTAAAGTAACTGTGAAATTGGAGTCCTTACGTTCTGAAAAATTCCAAGGAGTCCCGGAATGCTTGCAGCCTGCAAAGGCCTGGGCTTCACGACCTGTGAAGGGTAGAGTTTATCAAGATCTTGCTGACCAGAATTTTGGAACAGCAGCAATTATGACATTTCTGGATGAGACTTTCAGAGTTATTAATAAGTGTTAAAAACAGTGTGGGCCTAATTAAACAAAGCTATGAACACTGCTACCAAGTATGCAAGCAGGGTAGGCCATTCGATTCCAAGGTTAACCCAACAAGTACAACAATCCAATGTGTTAATGGCATAGACATAGAGAAACAGATTCTTGGTGAACTATATTGTGGACGTTATAAATAAAGTTCTTCTGTGTGCAGAATAACAAACTAATGATGACAATGTTCCTTTTCAGCTACGGAATCGGATGTTGTAACAGCATCATCATGGGAAAAGGAAGCAGCAAATAATCCAAGACAAACCTTGAACTGGGCAGATACTGTAATGTTAAAATGAACTTTTAACATCACTGAGCAGTAACCAACGAAAACATCAACATGTTCAAGATCCTGTTAGGGACTACAAGTTTTCTATGTGTCGTTTTAAAAATCTGTGAAACATGGTTGTCTTTCATCTCGCGGATTAGTGAGCGTTAAGCTGGCAATGTGCTCTTCACTTAAAATTTACGTGAGAAGATGTGGTTGTGTATTTCAACAGGGTGCTTATACAAGAAAATAGCTACTAGGGTACGCCATAGTCCATACCAAACTCTACAGGAAACTGTCCTAGTGAACGTGGTAGAATACAAGAAGAAGCCTTACCTTGTTGGTCTTCACCGGCACGATATCGTCCATGGAGAGCTCCTCTTTGGTCACGGGGCACTTGCCATGGTCCTGCACCACCACCGGACACCACCACATAAATTCCAAGCAAAGTTTTCCCAATTTCGGGCGAAAGCAAAAACGCGAGATCTGAGACGCAGCTACTGACCTCAATGTAGCGCTCGATGAGCCGCCGCTCGAAGAGGTGGCCCGACTTCTTGGACACCACCGGCTCGTCCGGCACCTCGCCGGAGACTGCGGAGAAGAGACACGGGGCGGGTCAGCGCACGCGGAGACGGATCCGGGGAGCTAGGGTTTCGCAAGACAGAGAGAGACGGTGAGATGCGAGGCGGGAAGAGAGCATTACTTGCACAGATCATGTCGACGGTGCGAGGGGAAGACGGCGCGGACTCTCCCCGCGAGGTCGTCGGCGAGAGCGGTGGCGACGCCGGCGGCGGAGGAGGCGGGGAGCGAAGGTTTAGCCGCGCTAGGGTTTTAATTCGAGTGGCGGCGGCGGTGCGGTGGCGGTTCGGGAAGAATTGCAGGAAGCGCGGTGAACTTCTTGGAAATTGCAACGAATGCCCTCGGACAGACAAATAATTGGGCCGTTCTGCCACGGGCCCCCGTGAAAGAGCAGCCCAGGTCGCATGGCAACTTTTGGCCCGTGCAGATATCCTGGGCTGAGTTCCTCCTTTCTCTTCGTGGCATTGGGGTTCACTTGATTCCAATCCGGTCTTAAAAAAAACTTGAATCCTGAATCCACCCGATTCCGTGCCGGCTTGGCTGAGCCGACGCGAATCCCTATATGTAGCGCGTGTCATGTGTCAGGTCTGGATTGCAGGACGTGGTTTTATTTCGATTTTGTTATTTAAAATTGATTTTCTTTCAAATGGAAGCTTCGTTTTCAAATTTGTTTTTATCATTGTGTTCCTTAGAATTAATTCAACAAAATGAGATCTCACATACATATATATTTTCAAAAAAATGAAATTCAAATTTTGAATAGCATTGAGAATCAGTTGTTCCAATACTTAAATTCATTGTTCCAATCGTAGAAGTCAATTGTTCTATCATTTTTAATATCTTGAAAAAAATTTATTATTATTTTTTAGTTATAGTTATTCTGATAGTGAAAAATTAATTGTTCCATTAGTAAAAATCAATTGTGTCATCAATGGATATCAATTGTTCCAGTAGTGAAATTCAATTTCTCCGGTACTTTTTAAAATTTTATTTCTCTATAACTATTTTTAAATTATATATATAATAAAATGCATAAACTATTAATAATATAATATTTGAAAATAATAAATAAAACACTATAAATATTACTTTCTTAGTCCGCGAACTTAATGGGCCGCGCTATATGTAAAGCTACACATAGCGCGTACAGGGCTCGAGCCGACGTGCCCACGGACAGCCGGCGAGGAAAAGGCACCGACGTGGAAGCGCCATCGCCAACGTGCAAGTGTGCCAGAATATGTGAAGCCCCCTTGTCCCAAGTGTCTAAACCTGCTTGCGCATCTGCTCTTTACATTGTTCGATTCTAGCTAGTTACCTAGTATAAGCTGATGAGCTGCTACTGCTAGGCTGCTAGCAGTACTAAGTTCCGCTTCAACCTTGTCGGCTCGTCTTTTCCGTTTTGACAGAGAGTTGGATCCAATGCTGGCATTCCTGCTATCAAATACTAGTACTTGCGTTGCGTGCATTATACGTGTGCAAGTTACCAGTCGGATAGGAAAAGGTTTGTTGCGCTTTGAACATGTCCTGCCTTCCCAGGCCACACGGAGGGACTTGGCCTAGTGATGAAAGACAAGGATTCTCAGCTGGACTAGCTGAGTAGATCGAGATTTGAGAGCTGTCTGTGGTCTATGGCTTATTGAGAAAGCCTACAGGGCTACATCCAAGCTGCCTAGCTAGCTACCGCACTCACTCGTCTCGTACAATTTTTAAAAATCCTTTCATATCATTTTTTAGATTCATATGGACTATCTATTGGACGCGAGGGCTATTTCTACCTATTACAAATGGGTACGTATATTATAGTATGCACTAATTAAGTGAGATGTCAAGGTTGAAATATTAATACAGAAGATTTATAAAAAAACAAAGTTACATATATATTGGAACTATTTGTATTGTTCATCTTAAGACCTACTCCCTCCGTTCCAAATTATAAGACGTTTTTGACTTTTTGAGATTATGTTTGACCGTTCGTTTTATTCAAAAAATTTATGCAAATATACAAATAAATAAGTCATTTACAAAATATCTTTAATGATAAAACAAATCACCATCAAATTAATAACATTTGCATAAATTTTTTGAATAAGACGAACGGTCAAACGTGAAGTCCGAAAGTCAAAAACGTCTTATAATTTGAAACAGAGGGAGTATTTTTTATCCATATATGATGACTAATTGTTAGTTGATTAATTTTAGTCCTTACAAGATCCAAACATATGGACTAATCGGAGGACTAATTGTTAGTCAAAAGAGACACTAACTAATTATTTGCGTGTTAGCCAGGACTCAGGAAAACCCAACTCTTAAGGACTAAGAGCATCTCCAAAAGCTCCCAAAAAATGAACCCCTAAAACATGTTTTTGTTAGCACCCGAAAAAATGTTAGAGGTAATTTTTCTTTCCTTCTCCAACATTTCCTCACAAAATGAATCAAGAATATTTTTTATTGTGCCACATCAACATTTGGGGCCACAACAACATCAATTACCTGATAAATAGAAGGATTGGGGGGCCCAAGTTCTATATCGTCCTGTTTCTAGCTACAAGTGAGAAGATTTTAAAGGGGAACTAAATGTAAGGGTGGTTTTAGGGACTTTTGGAGATGAGTTTTTAGGCTATTCGCCCTATTAATTGATTTAGAGAGAGTTGTTGGACCTCTCTTGAAGATATTATCCCTTATCTATTTTCGATACACTCAGACTAACAATTCTTCTTTCCTTTTCTTCAATCGACTGAAAGTTTGGAAACTTTCAGTTACCATGATTTGTACTGTTATTTATTTTTGTAGGGTTATGTGTAGATAGAGGGGAACATATGTTAATGCATAGACTATAAAAAATTATCTTTTTAGACCATCCGATTTCAACCTAGTGGTACTAGACGGTGATCAATCGACCGAAAATTAGCAACCCTCCTATCAATTACTCAGGATCCAAACATGTTCAGACTAACAATTAACCCAAGCTCCAAAACATGTGTATCACTAATTGTTTATGAATGATTAATAATTAACCTACTAATTGCTAATCTCAAACTACAATTAGTCCTGGTAAATCAAATAAGAACTGATTAACTAGTTAGAACCGGTCGGTTTCCACTACACAGCAGCGTGTTTTTTTGCTTTTTCCTTTTCGAAAGAAAATGTGGGGACGCCAACAAGTAAGAAGAGCTACACGACGCTGGATTAGCAGATTCTCCGTATGCCAGTGCAGCACCTTTCCCGGTCGATCCGCGGATCGACACCTAGCACAGCACAACCGAAGGAAGCCAACCTGCGCGGAACCAAACCAATCTGCGTCCCGTCGCGCGATCAGAATATGTGCAGTGCCGCCCACGCTCGAGCAGGCTTGCGAGGTGTTGTGTGCTATACCGCGAGCAGCTTTAGTTTGCTGTTGGCACGTATCGGCGATCTTTCGGGTTCCATTTGCAGCTGTAGCTAAATTGTCATCGTCTTCTCTCTAATTAATATAATCTTGCCTGCTTCGTCTTTATGTTCCGTTTTGACGGAGCTGCCGGGATCCCATGCTGCTAGCGTGCGTTATACGTCCAAAGTTACTGGGAGCAAACAAAAGTTGCCGAGCTTTGAACATGTGCTACCTAGCTAGGTACCTACGTACACTAGCTAGCTAGGGGGACTTACTGATGCAGAGACCGATTCCCGGGCGTAGCTAATTAGTGGAGCACAGTATATACGAGGGCCTGCATTCTTCACAGCATCTGGACGGTCGTGCATGGTACATTGGCCCGGGACAGCTGACGGCCACCAGTTACGTTTATCAGTGAGTCACGTGTGTGTGTGTGTGTATAATTGTGCAGGTTGACTCTGGTAACTTAATTAGAGCTAGCTTATTTTGCTACCCCTGATTAGTTATTTAGTTATAGTAATATTGTTAGTAGTATATATATATATGGATTTTAAGTTTAATATATACTAGTACATCATTATTTATATGTGTGTTTTATCAATTACTAGATGGCCAGAGAGGAGTGGGGAGTGTCCGCATCTGAATTTTCATGCAAGGATGGCGGTGCGAGCAAATAAATTGCTCTTCCTTCGTGGGAAATTAAAAGGATTCAATTGCTCTTCCACAGCATGCTGAGGGGAGAGAGCATCGTCTATCTGTTTTGTTGAAGGGATTGATTTGTCGTACGTTGATATGTAAGATAAAGACAGCGTACCGCTGGTTCCATCCTATCCTTGTTGTTGGGCAATTGGAAATCACATGTGTATCACGTACGCATCGTAATCACTGCTGGTCTTTGTCTGTCCAGAACTCAGGCGCCGGCCACTATTTACTGTTTTTTTTAAACCGCGAGCGAGAGCGAGAGGAGGCTACTGTTTATTGTCACCTACGAGTAGCTGATTTATTTTGTCGGATAATTTGCAGATGTAGAGTTTATTATTTTCGCGTTGTTGTTCCAAAGTAATTAAAAGGCCTGGATGGAGGAAAATAAAGCGTCTCCATCATCCATAGCTCTCATGGCGAGGATCGAATCGGATCGGATGTAAGCTCGCGATGCGCCGCCTTTTTGCATCCCCGTAGCTAGGTAGCTAGCTAGCTAGCTCCCTGATGGCGCCTCTCCGAGGGGATCGTTGTCGCCGCCGATGTCTGCACGGTCTCGTGCAATGTGCATCCGCCCCGTCCGGTGGAAGCCAGGAAACGCGTGAGGAGCACGTACGTCGCCGTACTCCCGCCGGTAGCTGCTGCCCCGGGGAGGCCGACGGCATCTATCGTTGATCGGACGCGACTCGATCCGGTGGGAGGTGGAGGCCGACCGGATCCCATTCGAGCAGGCATGCATGTCGCCCGCTGGTTGGCCCGCCCGCCCGTGTGCGCCCGGCCGGTTGGTCGATCTTCACAGTTCCGGGGAGATTTGCCGAACCGGCCGGCTGGATCGGCGATGAATTTCCACCGCGGCGCCGCGCTTTTGTGCGGCCCGTTTACATGCGAATCGATCTGCGCTTTCCTTTTGCCGGAGCGTGCACGGACGCGCGCCGAGGTGTCGAACACCGTGCGAGCCAACCACGCCTGTGCTCTCGGCCTCAAGATTCGGGCGTTCAATCGACGCCGGGATGCGAATTCGGACGTCGATGCTCTCGACTTTTCTGATGAAACAGCTGCCGGCCGGACCCTTGCATACTTCGGCAGCAAACCATGCGCATGGTTGACGTATGTATGGAGTGTGCATGGTTCCAAACGAAATGTCTGTGCATACAAACTACTGCTAGCGCTTCACGCAGCAGAGGATATTTTCTTCGGAAAAAAAAAAACACAGCAGATGATATATAGGACTTGATATTCACTTTTGTCCAAACACGCAATAGTGTTTGCTTTATCATAGTTTGACAGAAACGGTGTCCGCTTATTCTCGAACTCCAATACTAAAGCAATACATGCATGCATTTCTTTTTTTTTCCGGGTCAATACATGCATTAGTTGATGCGCTAACAAAGAGACTACATGAGATGTGATGTAACAGAATCAGAAGATAGCGATCGACAGACTAGTAAAAAAATTTTTATGAAACCGGAGGGAGCAAAAGCCTTTGTACTCCTGGGACGAAGCATTGCTCATCGTGATCACTATATATTTACATATCATCTTATTTCATTGATCAGCAGAAATTAAAGACACCTCCATTATACTAGGTACAATAATTTTTTTTTCTATTTTGGTTCTGTTTCTCTCTACATTCTCAAAAATAGTCCCTTCCGAACTAAATTTTCAGGATCTAGCTGTTTTTTGTCACGCTAAACTACTTGACATGACACATGAATATGGTCACGCCAATCATTTTGGTGATCCTATTCATGTGTCACACCATTTAAATTGGAGTGACAAAAATGATCAGATACTAGAAATTTAGTATCGGATGAGATTATTTTTAAAATTTTAGATAAAAAATTATCAAAATAGGAAAAAAGAAATTCTACGTGCAGTTATTCCCCATGTGGAGTTCAATAACAGGGTGTGGTTGATGGGAGTTGGCGTACATAGGTACTCTTGGGCATACGAATAGTACTTACCATAAGTGACAAGCTAGTACCATAAGCGAATTTCCTGAGGCCAAAGTTTGCACAGGTCGATTTGCTGGGCCAAAGTTTGATTGAGTCCAAGTATCAATAGCGAATTTCCTCAAGATTACAAGACTGTTTGGGATAGAGAGAGAGGGGTTAGAATCCAAAATTGTTAGGACCATTCGTTAAGTGAAGCACTTGCGGTAGTATTAGATTGAGTGTGAAAGTTGGCCACTACGCGTCCATGCTAGAGATGCGACCCTACCAAAGGACACCCAAAGATAGCAAAACATTAGTCCCCCGCCTACGCCTACGCAATCCCCGTACACCTAGGTTCTCCTACTATATATGCTGCGCTCCCTTCTCCTACATATCTTGAAGACTTCCTTCAGACTCCTCGTTGCGTTGCATGTTCCATCCCTTTCCACTACTGCTGCTGAAATACCTTTTTTCTCTAATTCGTCTCTTTCTCCCACATATCGTACAGTTTGAAGGAATACAGTTTCAGCAAAAGACACTGCTGATTTACAAAGTCCTCTGTAGATATGACGCTCCAAGGGGACATGATCGGCATACCTTCGGACGAACTACGCATGGTAATTCTCCTAGCTTTCTACAACCTTTTGGTTATCACCCCTGTTTGGATTGCCTGCAAAAATATTGAGTTATATGTGCATGGTAAATTTGTTTATGATGCATTGACCACTAAAAAAATGATAGATGCATGTGCTGATAATGCTCAACGTGATGTACACAACATTTTCTCGTGCGCCTCAAAAGGACACTCTGCAAATTTTAAGTTCTCTACTAGTCTCTACCGCCGCAAATACTGTTCAATTAGATAAATTCAGCTTCATTTTCCCAGCTGGGAAGAATAAGGACATGTTCTTGCTTTAGGCATCAACAGTCCTTAATTGGCGTCGCCGTGCAGTCGATGTTGCTTCTCATCCTGAAATATTGCAAATTCTCCGAGTTCGTGTCCCTTCTTCGCAGTTCTATTCCATCTCTGCATATATCCATGCATATGCATCAATGATCGGTTCATGCCGTGAGCGCTTTGGATTGGAGGATCAGGTTATTCTTCGTTCTGCTTATGCACGCAGACTTTGCAGTTGCCCCTCCCATGTACGATTTTCTGCATAATCGCGTATACATCAATCTTTTCATGAGCTTTTGCTTGACGTCCGGCATCCAGTTCCTGGAGGCATCTGCGAAAATAGATGGGTTGGCTTGATATGTCACCAACCGAGGGGTTGCCAAAGCTAAAGCCAAGAATGTCTTTTTTTTCGGCTTTCGGACTTCAGTTCCATTCCTTGGAAATTGCAAGTACCGAAACCTTCATACACAAGATTTTTTTTCTATCTAAAATACACGAGGTATAATAATTATGAAAAAAACACGATTAATACTCACTAGTATCTAGGCTCTCTGAATATGGCCCTGGGTTTTGGGTTTTGGGTTTGCATCATAGCTTATGAAAATTGCTTCAAGAATCTTCTGTGGATGCAACTTGCAAGCATGCATGCTTCCTAGATGCAGGCATGGTGGATGCTGATGATAGGCATTAGCTTAACTACGAAGTTTATCAATATCATGGACAGAAGAGAGAAGATAACTCATACTTTTCTTGGCAAATTAAAAAACCCTGACGTCTCGGTCAAAACAGAGCTAGGAGTAGGGGAAAACTAATCTTGGAGACGCGCAGGGGCGGTTAAGTAGTTCCTTGGGCATCTAAATTACAACACGGAACCTACACAAAAATAGCTACCTATGTTTTAGGTTCAAAAAAAAAACTACCTATGTTTTAACTGAGAGCATAATAAGGTTTTGACAATGTGACATGTTTAAACCCTTGTCCCAAATAAGCAACCTCTGTATGTTTTGCTTATTGAAACCAAAGTTCTTCCCGTCTCTTATGGGCTATAAATAGGTTGCAAACTTTTCTGTGCTTCGTCCTCTTGGCCTTATAAATAGAAGCTGTTGCCATTTCCGTGGTCTGCGTGCCTTTTCGTCCGCGTGGTCTTCCTTCCTAATCTCATCACCCCTTCTCGATCCAAAGAGCATTTCTTGATCAAAGATAAATTCTCAGCGATCAGCTACCAGTACCGGAGTCCCAAATCGATACGATCCACCATGCTCGACGAAGACCATCCATACACTGTAAATCTCCTGACCGAACATTAGGCTCTTGATTGACGTGTTCTCTGAATTTGCTTTGGATGCATATCATCATTTATTTATGTTGTTTCGTTGCCCATGCATCCATGTTCTTGATCAGGATTCCATATTTGATTGGGAGTGGTAATGCATTCTTTGATTTTGTTAGACCAAATGGGTCAAGGCTCATGCTACAATTATTGTTTGGTGCCTGTCAAACAAAAGCAAAAAAAAGGCCCGAGATCAAGAAGAAATCTGACAGCTTTTGGGACTCCTTGCGGTACCAAAGAGAATAGATGCCTCGACTTGATTGTTTTCGCGTGTCCATCTCGCTGAACTTTATATCTATTTCGTTGGAGATTTTCGATTACAAGGGCATGCTTTTGGCTAAAATTCCCTAATCCTAACAGTGCCATACGTATCCATCTACTGTTCTGAAGATGGCAAACGGAACATTACTGTTCATATACAACTGTACGGAATTTGATACCCCGCGAAGGGATTATAAAAGAATCATAGAAATTGTTAGCCTCTCCCAAATCAGAATTCCCCAAACCTATTGTGCTTCTTGAAATTTCTCTCGATTTCGGATTTATGACCACTAATATTTGTACTCAACAGGTTTGCCGTTTTCTTTTGATCAAACCGACGCTTAAACTGAACATGTCCATGCATGGTGGCTTACCTCTGAATTTTCTTTTCCAGGACGACATCTCGAGCCCCATTGCAGCGCACCTCCTGGATTTCTGCGACGATGGCGGCGGCGCCGACCTCTTCGCGGCGGTCAATGCCACCTCGGATATGTTCACGGCGTCCTCGGAGGACACCTCGTCGTCGTCCACCACGACGCCTCCCGGGCCCGGCAGCCACGGCGACAACACGTCGGCCATGGCCGCGCCCACGGCCTTTTCCCCCATTCCGTCCTTCGATTCCACCCTCTCGGCGCTCCTCGAGGAGGACGACCCGCCAGTCAACGACGGCGAACTCCTCCTCCCGATCGAGTACCAGTACGCGGCGGCGGCTGTCGGCGTGGATCCCCAGACAGAGCAGCAGGAGCAGTTCAACCAGATGGCAGTGACGACCGCAGAGCACGCGGCTCTGCAGACGCAGATGAGCAGCTCGGCGTCCGAGCTGATGCAATTCGCCTCGTCGGCGTACACCGACGACTGCTTCGCGGCGGCGATGGGCGCCGGCGCGGGAGGGTACGCGGGCCTGGACGAGGCAGCCCTGTGCCAGCCGCCGCTGCTCTCCGCCGGCGTCGGCGAGGCCGCGGTGCAGGGGGATGCTTCTTCGGGAAAGAGGCGGCGGCGCAAGGCGGCGGATTCTTCGGCGCCGGCGGATGCGGCGGCATGGTGATGTCCATGATGGGGATGGACGAGATCGGCGAGTACCAGCGGATGGTGGGCGGCGGCGCGGTGGTTCCCACGCACAACCCCGACGCCGAAGCGCCGATGCCGTTCGGTGGCAACGCCGGCGAAATGCAGGTAGAATTCAGGGGTTGGAACACACAGACATGAACCGCGCGTGCCCAAGGCAACCAGCTTGACACGTTTGCTGTTGGTGATGGAATTCAGATGAGCGGGAGCATGAGCCCGGGGCGGCTGCCGGCGGCGTCAACGATGACGGAGACGTCGGGCCTGGAGGACCCCAACTTCAAGAGCGCCCGAATTAGCGTCGAGGAGAGGCGGGAGAAGATCCACAGGTACATCAAGAAGCGGAACGAGCGCAACTTCAGCAAGAAGATCAAGGTGACACAAAAACCAGCGATTTGTTGTTGTTGTTGTTATTGTGATTCAACTCCGGCCATGCATGTTTACTGACGGCGTTGGAAACAACATAATGGCAGTACGCTTGCCGGAAGACATTGGCGGACAGCCGGCCGCGCGTGCGAGGCAGGTTCGCCAAGAACGACGACTATGGCGAGCCGTCCACAGCGATGCAGAACCACGAGGAATATGAACAGATGGCAAGTATTGTGACGTGTAAATTTCAGAGAACTGCACTTATGCTTTGCAGTAAATTCCACAAAACAAACGCATAGGCAGTGAGCGTTATCATATCATAAAATCAATCTGATGAAATTTCACATATTACAAAGACCACAGTTCTACTATGATAGTCAAACATGATTACCGAACCACTTTTTTTGAAACATTACCGAAGCACTTTTTAACGCCTTTGCAAAAATAAAAATAAAGAACTGCTTTTAACGGACTCGCTTCATTGTGTTACCAGGCCGGCATGAAGGGAGAAGACATGCTCGATCCTGACGTACTGCAGGCGCACCTCAGCAGCATGAACTCCTACATGTACAGTCATCACGCGGTGGAATCATGGATGTAACAATGGCACCAGCGCGCCGCTGTTTGAATTTTCCTAATTTGTGCAGATTTTGACAAACCCTTTGATTTTATCCGGTGAAATAATCTTGTAGCCTCTGAAGTGCTTCTTTCTAGTTAACAGTCCCAAACCTGCTTTTGCTTATTTATATTCTTCAAACCTTGTAGCTAGACTTTTGAAAGAATAATTGTATGTATAGTTATATCATCGAATACCGGGATGAGATCAACCCGATTGCTTGGTAACTCGTACTTAGAATTGAAATGAGGATAACAATCACCAGGTGACTATTCTTGAAAGCACTCGTTACATTACTCTACTAAAAAGATTACGACCCAAGATCCGTGTACTACGCAAGTTGTGTCGATTCAATAATAACAGTATTCCTGTTCATGTGTTCCAAACGGGTCTAAGAATTGAAATCATTGTTTACCAGGGATTAAAAAACAGACAGAGAAAATCATTTTTTACCAGGATAAAAAACAGACAGAGAACACATACAAATCAGATGCAAAGCACAAATTAGGCGCCTGAGCATCAACCAGACTGATAGTTGTAGCTCGAATGGCCAACTTAGTCATTTCCCCTCAAACCATTCCAAGTACATTACGAACAGATGTTCAAGTACAAAACTGCAATAAACAGACCTAAATAAGGAGTAACATAAACTTTCTCAACGACCCCAAATCATGGTATCAGACAATCGCATTTGCAGCACTTGCAATCCTGGGCCAAAGATCAGCACACTCCTTGCCGATGGGTCCAGTGATGGCAGATCCTGCAGAGAAACAAATGTTTTCACTATTCAGCACGCTGCTCTGTACGCTCCATGAAAAATTACCCCACACAGATTGAGTTAGCAAGTGAAGTTCATACCTTTCATCTCGCCTTTGGGGTTCACAATCACTCCAGCATTATCTGCAATACCATTTTGACACAAAGTTAAATTTGTGAAGGTGCAAATGCAGATAGAATAGGTAGGCATATGTAGCAAATAAGAGTGCTATGTATACATGATGTGTAATCCAAAGGAATATCTCAGAAAGTACCACATATTACAAAGGAAAAATGTTTCAATTGTGAACAATTAAAGATATTGCAGATTTAGCAAGCTAATCAAAATGACCAAAACGTTGAAAAATAGTGTTATACAAAATGACACACATGATAACTCAAGAAGTAGCTATGAAGTTGGAACATTACATAATAATAATAATAATAATAATAAGTATATGTCTCATGGCTAGTCCCAAAGTTTCATAGCAGCAACACCGCTACCTAGGGCAATGGAATATGAGACCGCTTCAAGATGGAAACATCCTTATGAAAGATTTCAAAGAAAGCCTCAACATCAGGAGCTTCTTATATGACATTTACTTTGGAATATGCAAACATGTCATGTTTGCTCCATATAAAGCTGAAGGATTTCAAGGCCCTTCGGTCAATCAAGCATAAATGTTACTAACTGTATCAACCATAACGATTCTCACACAGCTACAATCATCAACAGTCACGAGCATTTAAATCATACTAATCATTGAACCTATTAAACAAATTCAGTTCAGCAAGATACGACTTCCAAATAACGGGACAAAAAGATGGCCTTATTGGTGACATCAAACAACAAATATATGTCTCATGGCCAGTCCCAAAGTTTCATAGAAGCAACGCCACTACCTAGGGCAATGGAATATGAGACCACTTCAAAATGGAGAAAAGAAAACCTCAACATCAAGGAAGCTTCTTTACGACGTTTACTTAGGAATATGCAAACACAGCAAGTTTGCTCCATGCAAAGCCAAAGGACATTAGGGCCCTTCCGTCAATCAAGCATCAAAATTCTAACATAGCTATAATCAATAACAGAAACAAGCATATCATATTACCCGCCAACAAACTTCAGTTAAGCCAGATCAAAATTTCCAAACAATGGAACAAAAAGATGAGCCATAGCTCTGAAGACATTATAAAGATAACAAAGAAATATACGTCTCATGGCCAGTCCCAAAGTTTCAAAGCAGCAACGTCACTATCTAAGGCGATGGAATATGAGACTGCTTCAAGATGGAGAAATTCTTATGAAGATATGCTTCATAGAAGGCCTCAACATCGATGGAGCTTCTTTTATGACGTTTACTTAGGAATATGCAAACACTGCAAGTTTGCTCCATACTAAGTTGAAGGACCTCAAGGCCCTTCCGTCAATTCGAGCATGGATGCTAACTTTGACAATAAAGCAGAACGAATATCAAATAGCTACAACAGTCACAAGCATTCAGATCATATACTATGTTCTCACAAGCAGCTTCAGCTAAGGACTCATCCAAATTTCAAACAACAGGAATAAAGTTGGTACAACATTGATCTAATCTAATCAACTAAGGTTAAGGCTTACCCAATCGCACATAATCAATAACGCATTAAGCTACAGGAACGCAGTGGTGCGGAATCACAGTAGGCACTAGCTAGAAGGATAACATCAAGCCAGATCTCACCAAATCATAGGGATCGAGAGTTGGCAAGGAACATTAGTTACCTTCGAAGTACATGTAGACACCGTCCTTGCGGCGCCACGGCTTGCGCTGGCGGACGATGACCGCGGGCATGACCTTCTTCCTGAGGTCGGGCTTCCCCTTCTTGACGGTGGCCATGACCATGTCGCCGACGCAGGCGGACGGCAGCCGGTTCAGCCTCCCCTTGATGCCCTTGACGGAGATGATGTAGAGGTTCTTGGCCCCGGTGTTGTCGGCGCAGTTCACCGTCGCCGCCACCGGCAGACCCAGCGACATGCGGAACTTGTTCCCCGCCGATCCACCCCTCCCTGCGAGAATTCCATTTCGACGCACAAGCAGAGCAAGTCAGCGAGTTGAGCAGAGGAGGAAGGAGACAGGATCGGAGGGAGAGGAAGGGAGGGAGCAGGGAGGACGAACCTCGCTTCGACATGGCGACGGCAGCGGCGCTTCCAGCGGCGGCGGCGCCAAGAGAGAGGAGTTCGACTAGGGTTTGCACTGGCACGGGGTTTATAAAGGAGTGAGGTAGTGGGTGGGCCTTGGGCTCTGGATGTGCGGCGTGCGCGGGGTGAATGGTCCTGTGTCCTTGAAGCCCATGAGAAGAGTTAGGCTTTGAATAGGTTTGAGAGGCCCATGGATAATTTCAAAGCCCAGTTCAATACACGCATCACTGGATGACTGGAAGCACGAAGCACCTTGGAACCTTGTTAGTTTACCAGGAGGCAGAAGTGCAGAGCCTCGACCACGGTGGGTGTGGACTGTGGGTAGCGTCTCTCTCCACCTCAATCACAAAATTATCGATGTGGCAGGCAGCAATAAAACATTTCACAACTGTGCAAGTGACATTTCCTACTTTGTCCGCTAAAATAATGAGCCTTCGAACGATGATCGAGATGCCATCTCCAACTGCCACGTCTCGTACGGTTCTGCCGGTTGGTGGTAGGCTATAGGTGGTTGTGATATCCTTTTTGACTGATGAAGGACGACGAACTGACGATGCGAGGAAAAGACATGAGAAACGTGGTCCGCTCATGGCACGCCGTAGTGGACATCCTCGTCACCCCAGCCGTGGCGGTGAGCGCGTGAGCTCGTGCGCGGGCCCGGCTCGGCGGCGACGAGCCGACGACGCGTCGGCACACGTCGGAATGTTCCTATCCGTTCCAAGCTTATAAGAGCAGCACCATGTGATTATGTGAAGGCCTCGTCTCGTCATAGGCTCGTAACAAGAAGGACTACCAACCAAGAAACAGAGCGCAGCAGCAAGCTGTGAGCGGGTGCAGAGACTGAGTGAACAACAATCTTGTTGGAGAGGAAAGAATGGCGTCGTCTCTGCTTGGCCGGTACGGCGGCAGCCGGCGGAGGGCCCAAGTTCAAGAGCGGGGCAGCGGTGGAGGGGCGTGGCGGTCGGCCGCACCGCTGCTACTGAAGCTGATGAGGTCCACGTGGAGGAGGAACGTGGCGCGGCCGAGGCGGCCCGCCGTGAGCTTCGGGTACGACCTGCACAGCTACTCGCAGAACTTCGACGACGGCGTTCATCGCGTTGAGAGATGGGCAAGTAGCGCTTGCCGAGGCCCGGGATGCTGTCAGTGCTAGTACTGATTTCTAGGACTTGCCGAGTACGGCCTGTTTCTGTGTATTACCAGTAGCTAGACAGCGTACGACTCGCTCTTCGTCGATGTAAATATGCTTGTGTGACTTGAATGCAATCCATGGTGGCAGAATGTTTGCGCGATATCTGCCGCGACAGAATGCATGTAATTTGAACGTTCGCACATTGTTTCAACTTTCAATACCACTCTGTTTCTGTGTACCGGCTCATCATATTTGACCTTCTCTGTTGCCTTCTACAGTTCTGCTCCGCGAAGAGGACGAACATCATGCTGACTGTGGCTTACTTTTTTAGAAAAAAGAGATTGAGATCGACTCCACGACGGCCCAACGGAAACCAAAGCGAAACGCGACCACCGGCCCATATAACCCTTCGATTCCGCCTGATGACTGATGACTCGCCATCGCGGGAGCCGGCAGCGAAAGTCGATGGATTCCGCCGAGGTCGTGACGACCCAGATGCTGGATGCGACCACAAGCATCGCCGAGACGGCAGATTCCTCCTACCATGACGACGAAGTGGAGGAGACGGAGGAGGAGAAGTGGATTCCGGAGACGGTGTTCAAGATGATGGCAAACCGTGGCGGATCTCACAAGAAATGTTAGGGAGGGCGGAGCGTTGCAGTCACTGCACAAATTTGGACGAGCCACAAATTTGAACCATACAAGTACACAAAATAAGGTCATATGTTAGTTTATTCTATTTTTATAGAGGTAATAGAGAATTAGAAAAACTTGATCTGCGGAGGGTATGACGGCCCCGGCATTGCATTTAAAGAGAAGATCCTCTCACGCAGATCGAGAAAACCTCGAACCCCCTCCCCACCCTTACATTGGGGCCACTAGCCTTGTGAGAACCTGGGCCGGGACCACCATGGGCACCGTAGCTTTCAGAGGCAGGGCCTTAACCAAATGCTTTGGTGCGGGGAGAGGCGAGGGATTCTTTTAACTCCGATCACAAATTCGCTCCCCTGGGAGTCGAACCTAGGACCTAGGAGGTGCTACTTAGGCACCTTACCAGTGAGGTAATAGAGAATTAGAGTCACAAGAAAGATAATAACTTCGCATAATCTTATATCTTATATTTATTAATTGGAGGTTCCTGTTGAGAAGAAAAATCCTAGAAATTCTCACAAAAAAGCAAAACATCTGACCGTTGAAATAGATGCTTCACAAATCACAGCCAATGAATCATAGAAGATTAACTTCAAATCGTGTGTGGCATGGATACATGCTGGCACAAAAAATTGGAAGTCCTAACCGAATCCAATTAAGGAAGAAAATATTATAGTGAGCTCAACTTGCAGATATATAGCCGCGTTCCTTTGAGTAAGGAAGTTCCTGCATATACATCTTCCTACACTTCCAAATGTACATGATTCGTTGATGTTTACGATCCATAACAGTGGCATATATATTGCCGTGATATCATCGCTCATCATGTAGATGGTTGGGCGACGAGTGTGTCTTTCTGCATCGACGCCCGTAGCAGCAGACGAAGCAGCTTCATGGGGCCATCCGCATGGTGGAGAAGATGTAGCTGCAAGTCTCAACTCTCATGTGTGCCGGCTGCGATGCATACTTTATTATGTTCTCCTGTTGTATGATTGGTAGACGTGTTCTCACTTCGCCATAGAAAGATGCCATGAAATTCCAGCAGGCAAAACCAGTTTGTCTCTCCATATGAAGATGCATCCGTGCAATATCAAGGACAAGAAGGTTCCATGTTGCTACGAATATAGATCTCTCTCCCTATGTTAATCATTGCAAAACCAGTTTGTCTGGATAAAATTCACCATGCCCCAACAACACAGGCCTTCATGGATTGGATCAAGAATATAGAAGATAATATAGATCAATATCAGTGAGAAGTCTCAATATCTTCAAGTTGCCAGGTATTTGCTAACATGTAAAAAAATCAATTTTTATTTCAGAACAGCATATGAATGTGTATAATAACTGTACCTCATTGTTTCCATAGTTTTGCATAAACAGTTAGATTAATTTCAATTTAATCTCCAGATGCATTGAGGTCTGTCTTTTCTACTGCTTTCCTTTTGGGATCGTTGGCATAAAACACATATAATTGATTCCTCAACAGAGCTAACTAATATACCATGTGAAAGGCAATCTTTACTTTTAACACATCTTTATGCAAAATAGAATGCATATGCTTATAAGAAAGCAGATGTTTTTATTAGCTGAATAGGTAAATATCCAAATAATCTTCTAGAACTCAGGACTGCCTGGGAACTAAGGAGTTTAATGCATCATAATTATACACTCAGTATTTACCATGTAATATGAAAACCTGGATTTCTTTTTTTACCAAAATTGATGAACTAAACTAAAAAAGTGGCTGGTGTACCAACCGGATTTGTTATGTTTCAAAAATTATTACAAGTTTTTTGAGGTAAGGCCCATGTTCCATCATTGAAACATGTACTCACAGAGCAGGCACAAGCGACAAGGTCTTAGGTAAGTAAGAACATTTCCATTAGATCAAGCAGGAGGTACATACTCATCCTGATCCAGCTTAAGCAATTGAGTTTTTCTCCATTAAGTTCTATGCAATCTGATGCAATAGGATCCTTGCTATAGGGCCAATTAATGCAAATAGGGAGGTTCTATATAGGAGATTCAAATGAGATTATAATTCATTAAAGTTAGTTAATTAGCTACATGAACCTGATATTTTATCTGATTCTTTTAGATGTTATTGCATTGATCTCTTAGTGTGCACACCACTTTTGATTGTATAACTTTTTACATCTTCTTCATATTATGTTCAGCAACGCAGTATATATTTACTGGATATTAAATGCTCAGTACACAATTTTTTTAAATCATCTATGAACTATTTTTTTCTATTTAAGTAGATTATGTATTTACAAAACTAAACCTAACAGAGATGTGGCTGCTACACATAACTTCTCAAAATCATCTTGCAATGAAAACATTTTATAAAACATCAGAAACAAAAATGGTTATGTGCACATCAAATATGCTGAAAGAAAACAAATAAGAATGGAACGCAGATTTGATAAGTATACAAATCATCCAATAATTTATTAGTTAAAGAATGTAGAAAAAACTCGGACACATGTGGATCATAGTACTTCATGATCAAGACATGAATAAATAGCCCATTGAGTTTATTGCCATTTCATTATAACGTTGTATTGATAAAGTAAATAATGAATGATTCCTACATATTGAGCATCCGGAAATTATAAAGTCTCCTATTTGTGTAGTTTAAAACTGGTAGCCCGTGCAACTGCACGGGTTGATGGGCTAGTAATCATAAATCACACGTAAATATCGGGTTTGCGGGTACACTGGGACGGGTTTACGGTTCCCATACTCACATACCCATCGGATACAAAATTTACCATTTACGTATCCATGGGTACAATATATGCCCCATATCCTTATCCTAATAGAGTTTTTATCCAATAATTTTCGGATATCAGGTACCCATTGTCATCCCTAAATTAATTCCTGCCACGTGGCGTCGCTAATATTTATCCCGAAACAAACCCTTTAGTTAAAATAATAACTGTTTGCTACAAAGAGGCATGATAATAAATCTACAAGACAATTTGATCCAAGTTGCAGAAAAAAGAAGTTTTGACATCCCTGACATCCAAAGCTACTGGTCCCAAGTTAAAGAAATAAATGGATCACGATAGTCCAAAACAACTTACCCCAAGTTGAAGATAATAGATCACGGAATGTCATTAGCTAGTAAAATGTGAATTCAGGGCTAAAGCCAGACCATTCATAAACCAGAATGATTTGGGTGAATGCAGACGACCTCTCAAACAGTCAGCAAACACTTTATTATCCAAGATATGCGGATTATCTAATTTGGCGGGACAGATGTCTAACATCACATTTAGACATTTAGCTTTCCCTCACTCTCACCTAGATTAGATTTAACATTACTGTTTTATTTTGTTTTGCTCTTTTTTTATCGCTTCTGTTCCAGGAATAAAATACTATTGTTAATTTTTTTTTAGAAAAATGAGATTACCCACTTCCATTCCATATGAAACGAAGAGAGTCAGGTGCATCCAAGTATGGGACTGAGAAAAAAACTATTATTGGCAAAATCTTATGTTCCAAAAGGTTTGTATAATTTTAGTATTTTACAAAAGTCTATGGAATCCTGCCATTACAGAAATCCTAAATAATCTCCAAAGTCCAAAGAGGCAGAATAGAACAAAAAGACAATGTGATCCATCGAATCCAACAAAAAGTAAATATTTGACATCCAAAGGTACCTTTACCAAGTTGAAGAAAATGAATCTCCGAGATTTGCCATTACCAAAATCTGAAATCAGGGCAAAAGGCCGGTCATCCTTGGGTCAGAATGACCTGGATACTTCTCAAGGCCTCCCCAAAAGCCACAAGCCCTTTGTTATCCAAAATTTGTGGATAATCTGATTTGTCATGTATGACTCGCATCACATTCAGACAGGGATGCAGCTTCCTCTCACTCTCCTCTTGATCGTCTCTAGTGCTAGTGCTTTTCCTTTTATTGTTGTTCTGTTATACTGTTACCCGACACTTGTATAAAGCTGTGGTAGTCGATCACTGGGAGTACGTGGAAAAAGTGCACTTACTACTGATCCAACGCATGATGACTGGATAAACCTTTCCTTCGAGAAGAAGATAATAAAGGACCAAGTCCAAGTTTTCATATGCAACTCTGCACTTTTGGGGCCTTTTTTTTTTCAGTTTTGGAGGGACTTTTACTACAAGGATAAGATCAAGAAAATATGCTTTTGCGCTCCAAGCCTCGATCGTCACCACAATGGCAATGATCTTGTTCCATGAGCCTTATGCTCTGATAAACTCTTTTGTGTCTAATCGAACGCCGTCACATGTTTCAGAAGGTAGTTTGCCTCAGGGAGAAGAAGCAGGCCCAGCTCAACCTCAGAGATCGATGGCATAACATGCCGACATTTTTGGAAGGCCGGCGCCCCGCGTCCTGTGGCCGAATCCTCTGCATCAGCGATCGCAAGCATGGCTGCCT
Source organism: Chloris gayana (assembly GCA_031894775.1). Taxonomy (NCBI): domain Eukaryota; kingdom Viridiplantae; phylum Streptophyta; class Magnoliopsida; order Poales; family Poaceae; genus Chloris; species Chloris gayana. The sequence continues at coordinate 134,166 of JAUNZO010004600.1, read as the reverse complement.
ACAGTTCGACGCGTGCGCTGATTTCGACAGCCATCAGCATTCAGCATACCATTCCAATACGTGATCTGGCCAGACAAAAAGGCCACCGGTCCGCTGCAACTTTTGCCCTACCCGCTGCGGAGGCCGGAAAAACCACGTTTGCCAACGCCGTTGCCGCGGAAAGAACATATCTCTCTCATGCTTTTACGCAAAATAAATAATAAAAAGATATCTGATAAGACTGGCATTGGGCTTTTCCAAAATCATTTCGATATATGATCGGTCGCAGTGGACATCTTCATCACACTCGACGTGATCAGTGGTTTAGTGGTGCCGGTGGTCCCAGAGCCGGCGTCATTGTTGGCATGTCAGATAGGGGTCCACAGATCTCGACCTGGTCGAGTCTCGAGCTTATAAAAGCAGCAGGAGAGGCTTTGTCCGACAAGGTTATCACAACAGCTTCAGTTTCAGATCGAGCAGAGAGCCTATTTCTTGTTGCTTGCCAGTTGTGAGTTTTCAGAGCATCAGTTTGTGAGTTGAGACAATCAGTTCAAGAGCAAAGAGCCTGCTGCCTCATCTTCAGTTTCAGAGCAACGGTGTGATCGAGCGATCCCACAAAGGACAGATGGCATCGTCCCTGCTGGGCCTGTACCGCAGCGGCGGTCGGAGGAGGGCCAGCGCCAAGAGGAGTGGAGGCAAAGCGGCGTGGCGGTCGGCGGCACCGGTGAAGAAGCTGCTGAGGAGGCTGTGGAGGAGAGGCACGGCGCGGCCGAGGCGTGCCGCCGTGCGATTCTCCTACGACCTGGAGAGCTACTGCCAGAACTTCGACGACGGCCACTACCGTTTGTAGCTGGGGATGATCCCGGTGGCCGGTCTTGTAAATTAGCTAATGGACTAGTGCCTCAATTGGTCCTCACTCGATAATCGTATGCCAGTGTCGTCGGTGCTTTTGATTTCCGATGATTAGCTATTTAGCTGGTTTATTTACTAGCTCGACCAGCTATTGTAAAATTATACGTACTGTGTATATATAGTTAGCCAATCAGCTGTCAGTAGTCAGCACAACACTTATTGTAAGCTGTTGGAATGGAATGGCTTCTTTAATTTTTGGTACATGTGATTTTTTGCTGTTGGTTGGGAAGAAGCTAAGTCTCCCTTTGGAATGCAATGTTCTAGAAACATAGCAATAGGAAAAACACAGGATTGGAATTAGCTATTAATTGCAATCCTACAGAAATTTAAAACACAGGAAAATATCATATGAAGCAGTTGAGTAGTGCGTAGGAAAAATACAGGAATTAGAGGAAAGAGATAGACTCAAAAGGAATTTTACATGAGGTTGGACCTCATGTTAGAAATCCTCCAAAATTTGCATGGAGGATGCTATACTATAAGAATTACATAGGAATTTTGCTGTCCTCAATCTTGTGTTTCAAAGGGTTCCGTAGGAATTTTTCTTACAGAATTCAAATCCTACGAAGTTCCTTCATTTTTCCTTTGTTCCAAAGGGGCCTAAGCCACAATTGTAACCATTCATCATCACAAGTTGTGTTACCTTCATATTCTACTATAGAAAGCAGTTTTTAGCTCAGATGCTAAGTGCACAATCATCTTAGCACGAAAAAGAATATTTTGTAAAGGTTATATAGTTTACGCAGTGAGAATTTATCAAACAAAAGATGATGAAGTTTAGCCTCCGAGCATATTATCCGGAACCGCACAACCTAAGCACCCTCTTGACCATCATTGCCGTAATCAATGAAGAAGTTTACCGAACACACGCTTATTCTACATGTGCAAAAACTCAACAATAACATCACGATACAATGTACATATATCAACAAGACTTATATGAAGAACCATATATAGCTCTTGATCAATGGAGCGGCATTTACACCAGGATAAAGCTAGTAGGATTACAATTTGCATGAAAACCATCTTTATATTTTTAAATTGAGTAAGATATGTCAGCTAATGAACAAGATCTACATATATAACGACAAAAAGAGCAAGTGAGTAACAAAGTATCTCATGTCCCAATACCAACCCAATCCTTAACCTAGGGAAAATTACAAAGATGAAGATTGATCTACCAAGGCATGATCATAACTAGGACTACGATAGTTTGACTTGGTTTTGTACAATGTAAAAGGAGTACATCTTTAACCACATGTCACATGACTATCACCTGTATATGTTACGTTGGAAGTAAGGAATGATTCAATGTGACAACCACGTCCAAACATGCTTGAGTAAAACGCTCCATTAGCACACACCGCTGTGTGTGTGTGTGTGTGGGGGGGGGGGGGAGTCATGGCCGGGGGCATGTGTAGCCTTCTACAACTCCCAAACTGGCAAGGCAAACTAATGGAAATAGATAATTAAATGCTTACCTATCCATATATCGGTATGTGAAAAATACAGAAAGGGCCAAAGGATTATGAACAAACTACCATACATTTCCTGCTATCTAATCCATAACTACAACTTTACTTTCAACATAGAAACTAATTAACGTACTTTTTAAAAAGTTCAGTTTCCTATTTTTCAATTAGAAAGAGGAATTTCGAAACATCAAAAATCCTGTGATATATTTAAGCATAAAATTCAAGCAAATCCTACGTTCCAAATAGTTTAAAGAATCAGCCAAATTTGTAGGGATCCAACAAAGGGATCATCAAATTGCGCAAAAAAGGTAAATCTTTGACATACAAAGCCGCTTTTCCAAAGAAAATGATGCTGAGAATGATATGAAATCGGGGGATCCATTTGTCTAAAAATAACATTCTAAAAATCAGGACCAAATGCTAGTCTTCCATGGACCAGAACGACCTGGATGCTTCGTAAGGCCTTTGTAACATCCGCAAATCCTCCGTTATTATCCAAAATATGTGGTTCATCATGTTTGTCGCAAAAAAAAGGATGACTCGGATCACGTTCAGGCAGCTTCCTCTCACTCTAGATCATAAGTTTATCAATAGTGCTTCTCCTTTATGTTGCTTAAACTGTTATCTGACACTTAGCAGACTGTGTATAAAGGTGCGGTAGTCGATCGGTAGCCGCGTCGTCAAGGAGTATGCGAAAAAGGTTCACTTGCTACTGATCCTAGGCATGATGACTCAATAAACTTTTCCTTCGAGAAGAAGATAATGAGAAAGGATCACGTTCAAGTTTTAATATGCACATATACACTTTCTGACTGATTTTCTCTCTTTCTTATTCACTTTGGGAGCGCAAGTTGCTCGATCCTGGATGTCCTTTGGTACAAGGATAAGATCAGAGAAAAAATGTGCTTTTACGCTCTACTGCCCCAACAGTAGTGAGTTCCACAGACATCCGATGTAATCGACCCTCATTCTCAGCCTATGCATGGTCTGCTTCAGGAAGCTCAACCGCAGGATTGATGGCGCGGTACAGTAACATGCACGAGCGCATTTGATATTTCTGGAAGGCCGGCGCGCGCGCGTCCCTGCAGCCGAGCATCCATCAACGATCGCAAGCACGGCTGTCTACAGTTGGACGCGTGCACTGATTTCGACAGCCACCAGATCTGGCAGGGCAAAAAGGCCACCGACCCGCCGTGGAGATGCCATTTGTCACGACGCCGTTGCCGCGGACACTCCTGCCTCTGATTTTTGTCTCCCTGAACGAGATATCTCATGTTTTTTTATCCAAAATGTGTGTTGCATCTTGCATCTGAGGCAGTAAAACAAGTATATTTGATACTTATCTTAGTACGTTCCATAGGCATTTGATTTATTTGTTGGTGATAAAGGCCGAACTGGATGTTTCCAGGACCGTTCCAATGATCCGTCGCAGTGGACGTCTTCGTCATGCTCGACGTGACTCAGTGTGGTGCAGTCCGGCTGCGGGTCATTGTTAGTTAAGGTCCACTGATCGATCCGACCAATTTCGAGCTTATAAAACAGCAGCACGGGGGCATCGTTTCGACAGGGTTATCAAAGCATCTTAGTTTCAGAGCGAAGAGCGCCAGCCAACTGCCTTGTGCTTGCGAGTTGTGACAACTAGTTTCCGAGCAAGGGTCCACTGCATCGGCTTCATCAGTTCCAGAGCAGCGGCGTGAGCGATCCCAGAAACGATGGCGTCGTCCCTGCTGAACCTGTACCGCGGCAGCGGCGGCCGGAGGACGGTCCACGCGAAGAGGAATGGCGGCAAAGCGGGCTGGCGATCGGCGGCGCCGGTGAGGAAGCTGTTGAGGAAGTTGTTGAGAAGCGGCGCAGCGCGGCCAAGGCGCGCCGCGGTGCGGTTCTCGTACGACCTGGAGAGCTACTGCCAGAACTTCGACGACGGCCTCGGCTCCTACGGCCAGCGCCGCTTGTAGCCAGGGCGATCCTTGTGGCTATCTTGTAAATTAGCTGAGATATTAGTATCTCAACCGGACCTCACCGGGAGATGGTATACCAGTGTTGGTTCTCGCTCTATTGATTCACCATGATAGGTTGACAATTTATTAGTGGGTTAGCTTGCCCAGTTATTGTACATTAGTAGTTTACATAAATTGGCTGCTGTCGATCAGTAGTGAGCATATATAATCCTTGTTAATTTGAAGCTGTTGGAATGGAATGGGTTTTCAGTTTTTTGTACACCAGATTAATTTTGAGCAGTTCTGTGGCTTATGCGAGTGTGATGACATGCACAAACTTAATTTAAAGGCCAAATAAAAAATATTTGCAATTTTCAGTTGGTTTTTGAGGGACCAGTTGAAACCTGCTGACCGAGTCTGAGTATTTGTCCTCAAACCATATGGTTTGCCAACCAGGTGTTCCAGCCAAATGATGACATGATTTTTTTTGGGAACATAAAACTCGAAAAATGTTTTGGAACCTTTATTTTTGACGCACCTACTCTCCCTGAAGGCCTGAAGCCGAGTGTTTTTTTAATCAACTCAAACATAAAGGCGAGAGCTAACCTTTAGACCATGCATGCATGTATGATGACTCGGATGGTTTGTACGGCCTTTCTTTTGTGTGATCCGTCGATGGCCAGGTCACGCTGATGACTCGATCACAGGCAAGCAACAGAATGGCAGCTCTGTCTCATGTATATTTAACTTTAACACCTGTGCGTTTTCTCTTTATTCTCACATTCTGACCACACTCACACATGTAGGAAGTTGTTGGCTTGGTTGGTAGGAGGAACAAGTGTATGGTGCATATGGTGCACATGTCTTTTGTACGCTGCTGCTTTTTGCTAGCTTTGGCTTGATCCTACGTATCGTTCTACGCATGCATGCATGAGATGGAACGATGCTGTAGTATCATCAGGTCAAATTGTGATCTAAGCTTTTATTAACATGCATGGCATGGGTTTTCGTCACAAGTTTGAGCTCACCTGAAAGCTGATCAAGCATCCATATCCTCTTGGTCACGAGACCTAATGCCGCTGCTCTGCTCCTTTCGCGGTTTCGCCAACATTGGCTTTATGAGAGAAGAAACGACGGAGCTAGCCGCTTTGTACGTGCTTTCCTTGCTCTGTACTGTACATGCCTCTATTGTTCGTTACGGTACCGGTACGTTACGTATATTGCCCGGTGATGCAGATGTTGAGAAGGCAAAAGTGGCCTTCGGAGGAGCCAAGGCGCTTCTGCGACGAGCATCATCGGCGTTGAGGTTCGCGTACGACATGCATACCTTATTACTCCCGGAACATCGATGACGGCCTCGGCTCCTCTCTGGCCACCACCGCTTGTAGATCAAGGATCCTTCCGCTTCTTCTATGTACAGTTACTAGTTATTTAAGGTGATTAGAGCCTCAATCCTCACTGGAAGATGATATGATTAGCTAGCTTCTCATCCAGTCATTGTACACGACTCATTCCGTGTAACATCATCGATCAATTCTTTGCCTTTCTTATTTCAACCTTAGCCACGTGGCTCCGTATTCTTTAGCGTATGCCTATATGTGAGATTATTAATTGTTACTAATGGGTGTACCGACTAATGAGAAAATGTCACGCACCATTTTGTAGATTAAATTAATAATCTTGCTAAGCTCCATAAATAGCTCCATAAATGGCTACATAAAGGATTTGATTCTTTGCTAATTCTGATGGCCTCGACACCCTGGAGGGAAAGGAACATGAACATCTTTGAGGCAAAATGCCGAATGCCACAAGAGGAGATATAGTGATATACGCTATTCAAGATGAACTACGGCTTTGGAAATACTATTAGTTTAATAACACCAAATGGTAAAGGAGGCAAGATAACTAACAAGCCCTTGCTTGCTACAAAAAGAGGTCACAACACTAATAAGTTTGCTCCAGCCTTGATCTCTCAAGTCCTAAATCACTCTGTTTGTTGTTGCGACGTCATCCATAGCATTTACAATACCTTGAGACTTGTGTTGTAACTTCTTACACAACGTTGACTCCCATGATTTCCTTGACAACACGCAAGATAAATACCAAATCAAATGTCATCATTAATATAATATCCTCAACAACTTTTCCTCTAATTGTTAGTGTATTCCCATTATCGGCAATATCCTTAAGAACCAAGTATGTTGGTTTATACAATTTTAAAAAATGCAAACAAAATCATAATGGAAGCTCCATCTAGTATCACCTTATTACTTCAAAGTCCCAATTTGATTAGCTCCACCTCCAACTTCAAGCTCACCAAGTTTAGTGAGATGTTACATTTCAACCAACTAGGGGGGAGGGCATGGCCCCCTAACTTCTGTAAGTGTCAAGGCATATAACACTTATTGGCCCGTATTTAGCCCAAACACTCCTGGAAATAATTGCTTAATAGACTATGAAAAAAATGACAGCCCATAGACTATTAAAGTCATGCATTATCCACTCGCACTATGCTTTTGTGAAGGTCTTTACAATTTCCAATTCTGTCATAGGAAAACATAAAAGTGAATAAAAGAATCAAATCTTATCTATATCCCCGGGCATCTGGAACAAGAAAGTGACAACAGAGAATCACACAAAAGACAACCTTGTCGACCAAAGCTACCAATTTAAAGTCAAAGAAAAAGCAAGGACGTTAGTGAAATATAGCTTGAATAGCTACAACAGGGTGGCCATCATCACCTTGACTAGAATGTCAGATGATTTGAAGTTTGAACAAATCACCAATGTTCATTTGCTTTGTTGTAGCAACCGAGAAATTTAACTTTAACACATGCACCTTTTCTTTGCTTGAATTTATTATTGATATTACTCGGCAAAGAATTCGTTAGGGTTTGGAAAAAATGTTTTGGAGAAAACCTTATTTGATTTTGCTTGGACAAGTACACTTGACAAACAAAGTAATCCATAAACATAGGAAAATACTTTAATGAGCACAGAGGCATATGTCCATCCTAGTTTAATTATTAATTAGGCTTCAGTCTAAATATCGAATCTCTGATTAAACTATTAAACATATCAAATTAGTTGTAGCTATTTATTTATTGACGGCTTTTACTAAAATGGATTTGAAGACCGAACTGAATTTTCCCAGAAATCCAATGCTCTGATTTTTTTAATTTTTTTTTTGCAAAAAGTAAAATCGAGTTCCTTTCCTTGACACTTGACAAAACTCTCTTTCCAGCGAGGCTGAAAAGACATTAGGATCCTCGGTATCTATGCTACTGGTCCACGGTTGAAGAAAAGTGAACACCACTAGCTGAAATCCAACGTCAGTTTAGAAAAGAAATCAAAAAAGGCCAGTCATCCTTGGACCATGGTGACTCGGATGATACGAACAGCCTCCCCAGGACTGCCATCTTTTGAGAGACCTGTACAGGTCATCCGATCATCTGCAGCTTCCTGTCATCGATCTAGACTTCTCTTCGATCAGCGGTAGTGCGTTTCCTTTATTTCATTCACTTTCTGGCAGCGCTTACCGGGAAGAAGAAACTTGTGGCCGGTACGTGGGTGCCATCGGTACACGGACGCGTGGACACACGTAGATGCATGAAGAGAGATTTTAGGAAGGCCGGTGCCAGAGTACACACACTCACCTGCAGTTCGACGCGTGTACTGGCCTCGGCTGTTACTACCCACAGACTACTTGGACGTGATCTGGCCGGACACGAGGAAGCTAACACGTTCGCACCTTTTGCCTTACCTGACGAGGAGGCAGCGTAAAAGCGATCGGCTGAAGCCACAAGGGTGCCGCGCCCGTGACTGTTAGGATAAGGAGCCCACTGATCCGATCGGCGATCGGGTCGAGCTTATAAAAGCAGCAGCACGGGTGGCAGTGTGGCATTGTTCCGACAAGGTTCTCTCATAGGAGCTTCATTCAGTTTCAGAGCAATTGAGCAGAGTTGTGGCACGATTGAACTCGTCAGTGCCAGCCGCTTGCTTTTGCGAGAGTTGTGACGACGACAAGAGTGAGAATTGTGCGAGCGATCGATTGCTGGGAAGGATATGGCGTCGCTGCAGCTGAACCTGTCCCGCGGGGGCGGCCGAAGGAGAGTCCACGCAAAGAGGAGCGGCGGCAAAGCGGCGTGGCAGTCGGCGGCGCCGGTGAGGAAGCTGCTGCGGAGGCTGTGGAGGAGAGGCACGGCGCGGCCGAGGCGCGCCGCGGTGCGGTTCGGGTACGATCTGCAGAGCTACTGCCAGAACTTCGACGATGGTCTCGGCTCCGATGGCCACTACCGCTTGTAGCAAGGAAAGATCCTTGTGGTTCGTCCTGTAAATTAGATTAGAGATTAGTACCAGTGACGGTACTATTGATTTCTGGTGCTGGTGATTAGCAATTAACTTAAATAGTGAGTATATATATTATAAAAAGACCCGTTTCTCCATTTTACAATGTTTATTATACACCAAGTGCAAGATTTCTGCATGTTTCCAGACTCGAGTTCTTCAAAATTGACTGCTACTGTTCTATTGCTTGAGTAGCATGTATTGCTAGGGATAAAAGAAGTCGAGAGGTTTTCCAGTGTTTGCGAGGTACTTGGAGGTATGAGGAAGTATTTTGATCTGAACCGTCAATTCAAAGAGGGACAAGGTATAGAATAAAAATTATCATAACCGGTGGCAGGTGGGTAAATATACAATAACTTAAAGGTTTTGATTAACAACACCTGTAACACATCACGTAACTCATCGATTAATCACGTAACCATCTGTCCGTGTTTGTAGAAAAATTTCCGCCGCCGCCATGATCTACCTATTCTCTATTCTTTTCGGGTTCTTCAATACGCCACCAAGTAAGCCATACGCCACCAAGTAAACCATCAAGCGATCTATGTTTTTTTGGTGTCGTGTCGTCTCTCCCTGTTCCTTAGCGCCGCACCGTCTGTACCTGTTCTTTGGTGGTGCCACGATCAATGAGGCTTAGATCGATCAAAGAACTCCCGTGCAGGTAAATCAAATATTTCGATTAAATATAAAAATATTAATCTAGCAAACGGAATACATCATTCGATCATGGACATCTATGAAATTTTGTTCTAACTCACAACCCATTTTTTTGGTCATATGACAGCCCATTTTTTAGGCCATATGACAGCCCACGTAAATTAGTCTTATCATCTTCCTTGAACCAAAAGAGTTTATCACGTCATCAACAATGATGTCGTCCGAAAATTATCAATCATCATATTTAACGAGTAAATCTGAACAAGACTGTGTAAACAAGAAGGGGTATGCCTTTGGCCCGATTCTTCACCTCCGCCTACAATAATTCCAAGTAAGATCATATCAAACAATGTAAATCACACATTTCTTTTCGCACCTCAACAATGGCGGTGTGACGGAACCTAATCAGTGGCATTCAAACCAGTAAATCTGAACCTGTCTATGTAAATAAAAAATGTACACCGGCCGCCCACCTCCGCCTCGCATGGTACAAAAATTCCTGAGTAAAGCATACCTAACAATGTAAATTACACATTCTTTCGTTGCCCCCGCCGTCTAGTATAGTTTTCATGTAAAATTACTATTTCATCCTCAATACTTAAGTACCTCCATCAATATTGAAGTACCTTTGACTAAGTACCTTCCATCATGGGTCATTGGATCGAGGCCAGCCGACGGCCCACATTCTTTGCAAACACCGGAAAACAACGGCTATTTTGTGCGGGTCGTGTTGGCCGAAGCTGCATTTCTGTTTTTCGAGTCATGCATGCTCTTGGACATTAGAACCTCTCCAACATTCTTCCAATGTCTCCTAACACTTAAAAAATTGTCATACTGGGATTGAGAGGTGCTGCTCAACAGTCTCTCAATATGCCTCTTAGTATCAAACTTTTGTTAGGAGCCTTTCCAATATTCACCCCTCTTCTCCCAATACATTGGCAGTCTCTCTCCTCCTCCCAATCAATAGTTGGTGTCGACCCTCGAAAAGAGACCGGAATATATTGTTAGATCGGATCAGGGGAACTCTTCGGCGAGATTAATCTCACATGACACACGAAGTTTCATACTGGTTCATGCCTCTTGAAGGATAAAAACCATGCGTGCAGTTTGGTGTTATATTATGGAGTTGTGAGCTTGCTAGGGTTAAAGAGCGTACAAGATATCCATCCTCATGGAATGAGGTACATATTTATAGTCCATCTTCTACCCACATCTTAGTCTTCTATCTTCTACTCCAAGTTGTAACACAAAATCCTAATGGGCCTAAACCTGTGTAAGGATCTACATCGACCACGGGCCTTATATGTGGATACGGACCAACAACGGTCAAAAATTGGATTTTACATAAACTTGATATTTCTAATAATTTTTTAAAAAATATATAAATAATGGTCATCCATAAATCACGAGATAAATTTTACTAGATTGATATGGATTAAAGGATTCAATATGCATTTTATGCATTAGGACACAACATGTTATATTGAAATTTGAAATTTTAATTAATATTGAATTATTTGTGGTTGAAATATAAATATTTGAATTATTATGAAAAGCAATTTACACTTTAATAGTGCTAATGTTTGAGAAAGAAGGAGAGAAAATAGAAGGAATTGATAAAATTATTGGGAGTAAGGTATTGGAAGACTGCTAAAGCACTCACTCATAACATTCCAAAACCACTATTAGGAGCAACTAACTTAAAACATGGTCCATTACAAACCGTGCAAATAACCCTGCACTCTTCTCCTTCAAAACATCCCGTACGTACTTGATGTACCTGTGTGTCCAAACAAATAATCATGTACTTGATGTACCTTATCGTTCATTTTCCTGCTCCGACATGCCATGGAGGCTGAGCCCTACCAAACAAGTTAGAGACAACCTGAACAACTCAAGTGAGGCAATTCATGGGATGGGGACCAGAACAACACTAGGACATGCATCAACCATGCCATACTTAAGTACGCACGCTGTTTACTTTGCAACCGAGCTCCTCTTTGCAGGGCACGTCTCATTGCAAGTTTATAGCTTTTTTGCCTCCAAAAAAGTTTGGCAACTGTCAGATAGAGCAACAAGCTAGAGAGGGTAGAGCCGTTGAGGGGCACCACAGCACATCCTTGCCTGGCTTTTCATGAGAAAAGAGCCGAAAGAGGCGACGACCACCCATGTTCCCCATGAGGTGAATTGCGCTGCACAAAAGGTAGTGACCGATCGATCGAGGCGCCTCTCTGCTCATGCGTCCAACTTGCCATTTTTTTGGCGCCGAGCTGCTCGGCCGTGTACATTTTCATGGCCCAAGGAACCTTTTCCTGTCTGCCTTTGCTCCCACGCATTGAGATCATTCCATCCGCTTCCAACATAGGCAGCCATTATCATATTACCTCTCAAGAAATGAGTCAAATATTTGTGTTTGACTGGAAAATCCAATTCGAAACATCATCAATTTTGGTACCATTAATTTGCAGTCAAAAACAAGTATTTGATTCAAACTATGTATGCTAACAATTTCGGCAATACATTGGTAAGCATTTGGGCAGGACACCACATTTCCCACGACACTTCAGTGGTACAAACAGAAATAAATACTTGTACCCGAGGGAAACCCATATTTTTGGGAACTCTCAGCAAGAAGCTTACTGATTGTTTGAGCGTTCCTCTAAGTACTGAAGATCTGAACTGAAAACGAAATAATTCAGTAAATTAATCTGAGCCTGTTGTTTTGTTGAAATCATTACATTTTCTGTAATATTTTTGTAACGTATACTAGGGTGTGTTCGTTTCCTTCCCTTTAAAATTTAGCACTGTCACATCAAAGAGAATCTTACTATCTATTAATATTTCGATCAATTTAATGATAAAACCCTTTTGACAGATTGATGCTATTTTTTGAGATGAATCTAATGAGCTTAATTAATCTATGTTTTGTTAAAGTGATGCTACAGTAGCCGTCTTCTAATCATGACTTAATTAACCTCATTAGATTCGTCTCGTAAATTAGTCTAGGGGTCTGTAATTTATTTTATAATTAAACTTTATTTAGTATTCCTAAATAGTAAGATTCTTTTTGATGTGACAGCTATAAAGTTTAGACTCAGGAAACGAACACACCCTAAGTAGCTAGATGTGTTATTTAGAAAAGGGATGAACTCTGACCTGGCTAGCATGCCGGCCAGCATGGCACAGTTGTCTGCTAGCTAATGACCTCATCAATCTTGGAAGGAACATCAAAGTGGATTGACGGCTCTAATTCTCGTCCTAAAATAACATCAAACTGGATTTTCTAGAAAACAATCTCAAATTGGAGTCAGTTTAAAGCTGTCCTAAATCTTTGTCGTGTGCCGCCTATTAAGATCCGGATCTGTTTTGTTGTTATGTAACAGCAAAACTGCAGACTGTGCTTCTAAGACATCCTACAATTGCGTCATACGGAGCAAACTAATCATCATTGTTCCAAATGGACGCAACAGTGACCATTCTTACTATCATGATTATAGTGTGTTGGAGAGATCTCTCGGGAAGGCCACTGGATCCTGTAGTCTCTGCATAATCATGCCACATGTCTGCTTTATTCGACCTGAAATCTGAGCTGCCGATTGTCTTCTTGTCTTGGTCCCTCTCGAGACTTGATCAAATAAAGTTCACTCAGTTTAGCCGATCGAGCATTTAAATGGGGAGAATTTGCGATGAAATCCCAATGTATACTTAGTACGTAACTCTTCAATTTCTTGTTCGCACACTTGTAGCTACGAAATGCACATTTGAAGTTGCCAACAACTAATAAATGAAGTATTACAATTTGTTGATGTGATAACTATTAACAAACTAATAAATCATTTCAATTTATATATAGCGCTTTCTGTGTTCACGGATGTGGATTATATTTGATCCCAGAACAAAAATCAGGATTATATCCAAAGTAGCCTTCAAGCTCTTGTGATTCGGGAAAGTGCATACAAACACGATGTTGGAGTTAAGGGTTAAAATTTCTTGGTTTCTTCCCCACAGTTTTCACCATGTACTGATTCTAGAAGCCGTCAGGTTGTACATGTACGACCGGTATTGATGATGATACGGATGATGAGACGCGTGTGATATGTAATTGATGAAGGATGGGGACTTGTTCTTATACCGTGTCATCGTCTTGGAGATAATTAATGAAAAATCTTGTGTACATGTACATTGTTATGAAAGATAAGGTTCTCCGTCTCTCGTCACCATCACACAAATAATATATACCGAGTGCAAGTAGAAATGTAGAAAGATTTGCATTTCCATGATACAGATGCAACGACTACACAAATTTTCTGTTACCGTATCCATATTCAATCCTCATTTTTTTAGTGAGATCCATTGAATCCTCCTGGAGGTGTAACCATCTAAACATTTGGAAGACAGAAAAGGTGTTAGAGTCGCTATAATGATTCCTCTCGCTTGTCTCCTAGGCCTCTGAATTTTCTAATCACTTCTCCCAATAAGATGATCGACGACACACACACACACGTATAAATAGGCAAGATGACACCCCTGCACAATAAACACATCTCTTAGTCCTTTGTTGCCTCTCAAACCCGATAAACTGACGAAATGCAGAAGCAGGGCCCATCCGCAATCGCTTGTTTCGCGGCATCGTCAGACAAGGAAAGCAAGGATGATGCTGCGGCGACACGACGATCCGGCACCGCACACAAGATGGACTCTTCGCCGCCGGCGCCCGAGGACTTCGAGTTCTGCGTGCTCTCGTCTGGTGGCCTCGCGCTCGCCGGCGAGGACAACATGTGCGCCGCCGACGAGGTCTTCTCCGGCGGGAAGCTCCTTCCCTCCGCCCCTTCCCGGCCACCTTGGGCGACGCGTCCGCGGTCATGCTGCTCCGCTCGGACTCTGGCGCCACGTCGTCCAGCAGCTCCCGGTCCAGCAGCAGCTGCGTCAGCCGGAGCACGTCCTCGAAGAGCCTGCCCAACAAGAGCGCCTCCGCCATGGACACCACCAAGCCGTCGCTGCCGCCGCGGAGGTCGGTGTCGAGCAGCGTGTTCTACGCGCACCCCAGCCCGTCACCGCGCCCGCCGTGCCCCTCGGCCGCGCGCCGGAGCACCGGGTCGGCGGCGCGGGGCGTCATTCGCCTGGGCGTCGTCGGTGCGCCGGAGATGTACACGCGGCGAGTGCCGAGCGAGTCCAGGTGGGGCGGAAGCCAGAGCGCAAGCTTCGAGCAGGAGAATGGCGCCGGAAAAAGGGAGGTGGTGGACAGGAAGCTCGGGCTGGGGCTGTTGGGAGCCGGCCTGGTGTGCTCGTGCTCGCCTGACGCCGTCGCGCCGGTGGGCACGGTAGAGGCGGCTGCAGCCGAGGCGAGGCGGAGGAGGAAGAAAGCGGATGGAAAGAAGAAAGCGGCGAAGCAGAGCACTTCCCGCCGGAGTAGGATTCTCAGCTGGCTGGAGGAGCTGTCCATGCCCAGACCAAGAATGTGGTGTAGGGACCACCATCGCTTGCCTACCTTTTGTCCTCGATAATTAATTAATTTGTTCTTTGTGTAAGCATCGCCAATGCAAATATCTTTCTTTATTATTTAAATTTTATTTTCTCGTTCAATAGGTTAACATAAATGCACCAATATGAGGAAACTTCTCGTTGAGGCCACGCAACAGCGTTAGCACCATGGTGTGGTCCCCAACAGGATCACCAAAGTCAGCTAGAGCCGTGGCCATGGTTTGAAGTCGTGTGCAATAGTCTCCCACCGAAAGAGTCCTTTGCATGAAATTCCTGGACTCAGGCTCGAGGAGCAAAGCACGAGACTCACGTTGACCCAAAGACAACGCGAGCACGACGCTCACGAAGCATCACAGACTGCAGCAGTTAAGAAGAGACGAAGTTATATATTCACGTTAGGACGGTGCATGCAGTCCATCTGCAGCCAAGCCGGTCGGTGACTGTGGAAGATATCGGTGAGCACATGATCACTCAGCGCGTCCTTCCCGAGCGCCACTAGGAACAGGCCACGCGAACGACTGAAGTTGTTGACTTGTTGGCGGACAATAGGAACGATGGCCTTGATGTTGAGGACGGCGTTGGCCTGGGCGTGAAGAGAGGCGACAACAGCTTCCTAGGCGTCCAGAGCGTCGTTTTCAGCCTTCAGGCGAGCTTCGGCTTCAGCCTTTAGGCGTCGTTCCTCGGCTCCACTAGCGGCGGCGGCCTTCTTATCGGCTGCGATCTGTTCTTCGGGGTGGCGAGCATCAAGTCGAAGGACGACGAGGCGAGGGTAGGGTTTTCAGCTGGGATCGTGCACTGAAAGGATGCCGACGAGAGACTCAGCAATGACTGTGGTTTCCTGCGAGAGACTCAGCGTCGGGCAAGGATGCCGGCGAGGAACTCGACGAGAAAGTAGCGGCGGCTGCTAGGGTTTTGCGGAAGCAAGAGGTCACGAGAGCGAACCGTCTCTGTATACCATGAAAGCGTAGAGAATTGGATGGAATACGTTATGCATTACTTGGCGAAACATACACGAGTACATATAGGCTCTGTGGGGAGCCGAATAGGATGACAGGCCCACAGGCCGGGCGTGATACGCCAATAATACAAGATATATTCGCTAACAGTCTGGGTTGGGCTTCGTAAAAATGCCCACAAACGGTAGAATGCCCATAGTCTCTTTTCTAGACGAAACTGCCCCATTCTAGTATGCAGCTTTTTGTTTCATGAATTGTTAACGACAGCAATTATTATGCTATCTTAATAATGTGAGAAACGATGGCTAATGGTACAAAATTCTCAGGCATCAGCTGACAGTTTGCTGATAGCTTTCGGCTGGCAGTTGCCAAACAATTTTACATCTTAGCTATATGTATTGTTCATACAGTGTATGCGGAAGAAGTCCATCCCTACAGCTGACTTCCCTGGCATGTTAGCCCCTAGGATGCAAAATCCCCACCAGTTGTCATAGCTCGTCTTTCATGTTCTGATCAACGCCTGTGTCATTGGTCTTGGATGTATCAGGTAGTAAGGGAATGGCTTCTGCAGACTCGGGATTTCCCCCAAGATCCGTGCAGTAAACTGGCGTGCCTCACTGTCAAGATCAACCCACTCTGGAACTATCCTTCTAGCCCCCTGGAAAGAGCCAATAGATGGTCAACCAATCTGGCAGGCTTAGACAAAGAAAAAGGCAATAAGAAACAACTTCCATAGCTACCTGAAGCTTTGGCTCCTTTGTCATTGGATTGTTGCATATATCAATGGTCTTTGCTCTTGCCTTTGTCTCATTTCCACACCAAGATTCACACCATAGCCATTCTTGAGGATGAGAGAGAATATAGGAACGGTATGTTGGGCATAGTTCGGAAGATCCTGATTGATATGTAAACTCAACATTGTAACCACACATGTATACACAAGCAATCATAAAATATGAAACATATATGAATACAGAATCTTATTCTGCTAGCCATGTGTTTACAGCTGTAAATTATAGTTGGACCTTGGTTCATATGGATCTCAGTACTTTGTAACAAGGTTTACGGTGGGTACGCTACAGAAACAGAAACCAAGTAGATAGAAAATTATGTGATGTGTACATTACAGGTGGACACTAGTGGCATTGGCCACACTCACTACCACTTCCATGCTATTTCTCTAAACCTTTTACAGCTACTGAATTCTGATTGCTTTATAGTTCCTTTTCTTCCCTGAACAATACCCCTGAAACGAATTGCACTAAACCTTCCACAAACAGAAATGATAATATTCTGTATACCCAAGCATGGGCCAGTAGCTGGCTTGATTCCAAATTTAACATACATTTCACCCACCCCCAGGAAGAAAAAGACAGTCAATCCAAGCATTTTCCTTATTCATATGTTGACGAAATTTTGTATTCCAGTATAATCATTTTTGCGCTTTTCTGTATCTTGTTCCTCAAGATAAAGCCTGTTTTCATTGGAAAATTAAAAGAATACAGCAATGGTTGTACAGTACCAACCATTGATCAATTCTATCCTCTTTTTTTTTTTTTGCAAGGGCATCGATTCTATCCACAAGGTGTGTTGGAAGCTAAACTAAGACTTAACAAGCACATGCAGATTTCAGTTGGTGAAACGGATCTTTAGTAGAATAGCTTGATTCATCATATGGCCTTGGTGGCCTATTTATATAAGAGGGCATGACGGTTCAGAGGGTGGCTGAACGGACTGCATACATCTAGCCTGTTATTTATAGGCTGGTTCTAGTACTATTGTACTAATACAAATAAAAATTGACTTTTACTACCTATGAGTTGCTGCCTAAGTAACTAAGCTACTAGGCTAGCTGTTGTGCCAACATGCAGCAGCTAATGTAGCAGCGGCTGCTAGTTTACACATTGAAGCCTAGACTCACCAATGTATTACATATATTAAAAAGATTCATTAGCAAATCACTTACCTGATCAAGTCTTGAGAGACTATTTGGGTCCTTGCTGAGTTGCTCATAGAAGACACGCAGAGTGTCCCCCAGCAGCTTTGTCGGAATTTGGCCAAATCAACAACATAAAGCGCACTGGAATGACATCAAGTCGTATTGTATTAGCTACACGACACTAGCAATAGTTTAATTACCACTGATGGAAGAACAAATCTGTAGAAGTTTTTCACAGGAAGTTCTTCAAAGGAACTCTGAAATCGTCCCAAAAAATGTAATACATTAAATATAGATGAGATTAACACATCATCTTTACATAATCATTTCTCCAACCATGGATTTCAGACAAACAAGCATTAGCATCTATTATGTAGGTGGGATTATATCGTATCTTCCCTACATAATCATTTTTCAAACTATCGATTTCAAACAAACAAGAACCTTGACATTACTATTCCCTCTATAAAATGGATAATAAAAGTGTACACATATGAAACTGACTTGCACATGATTTTTGAAATACGCACAACTGCTGGATAAGAAGATGATAACAAGATGTTTATGGGGCTGCATGCCTATATATGCAAACTATGACATGCAATCACCGTGCGAACCTGCACTCTGTTTTGATCCTATTCAATCATGCCATCCTATTCAGTCCAAAGCAAGGGTCACGTAAAATGAAGCAGCTATTAAACTGATGTTGTGTCATCGAACATTAGCTATAGTATTTAGTATTCCACTAACGGGAACTGAAATGAACTTATATAAGGATTTTACTTGGCTTGTTAGCGGGCGAATAATTTAGATCTTCAAATAATAAATAAATAATACTCAAGCAGTGAGAAATGGATTAAGTTAATTCTACCATTGCAAAAGAAATTGAGGATAAATTACATACAATAGGGTTAAGTACAATCCTCATGCTCGGCTGAATCTGCCTCCATAGTATGCATAGAAGTGGAGAAAGTTTTTGCCCAGTGGGACTCAGTGGATCAATAACAGCATCAATGTGAATACTTGCATTCACATTATTAAATTTAATAGCACTGCATAACGGTGAAGAAAATGAGTACAAAGTATTTGAAGTCACAAATAGTATCCAAGAATAGTCAAAAATTTATGTAATTATAACTTTCCACTAAACAGTGTGGTAGACATGTAGAATTGACCACACAGATAATAGCAGTGTTGCAAATAAATAAATAATCTGATAACATATACTTCTTCATTCTTAAAACGTGGATGTTACTTAGCTCAAACTTCAGTGCAGGGAGTATTACGCTAGTAAGTTTCTCCATGCAAAGAAAATCAGGAAATGTACCTATATTCGGCATTTAAAATTTCAAAATGGGCTCTTTCAGATGGCCTTTCATGAACGGACATTGACGATGAAACCAGCATTGAAATGTCACCGTAGAATTTTCTGAAAACAAAGTATGCAGATTAAGACTTTTTTTTTCTCAAACACGCAGGAGAGCTGCATATCATTATAATAATAGAAGAAGAGTTTACACACGCCCACACCTCACTGAGGACTTATTGCAAAGCAAGAGGATTGAACATTGCACTTCTATTCCAATCATTCAGGATAAATGGTTGATTTAAAGGAATTTTGAAAAAGCAAACATTGCAGTCATGGTTAACTGCCACCTCAAGAAAAAAAGGCAAAAAAAGGGAAATTGGGACAGAGCAAACTGTCAACTATGAACAGAAAGTGATAGTACAGGCACATTACAAAGCATTTAAAAGACATCAATCGGGTTATTCCATCAAGACCCGAGTGCCACATAAGCTAATTAAAATTTAAAACCAGTGCATGCCTAATATATACGTTGTCAGGTCATCAGGGTCAATCTTCAATTATTTCAAATATGTATTTCGTTCTCAATTCATACTCAATAGACTCAAGGAGACCTAAATCGTCAGCTAGAAATGACTCTCCTTCATTCACAACAAAAACCTGAAAATTAGGAAATGATGTAAGTACATAATTACATAAGCTGCTTTAGAAATTAGTTGATATCAACCTTCTAACTAAAATTAATTGCTATCTAGAGCAGGAAATTCACGATAGTCAAAATAACACTCCATCGTATTTTCTTTTGCTGGGGTTTGTGACTGCATATTTTCACTAAAAGTAAACCAGGCTGAGTCATCCAGTGGCAAAATATAGCTAAACTGGTAACAATTAATATGAGCCAATTTACCAAGAATCACGACTAAAGTGGTTGAACAAGAATTGTGAAGCTTACCCGTCCATTGGTGATCACAGCATTGCTACCAAACACAAGCCCGAGTTGCCCAAATAAGAAGTCAGATAACTGCAGAGTGAACAAAATGTGTCATTCATTTCTGAGCAAATCTGATAGGAAACTGATGTGAAAGTATTAAATTGAGAGTTGAAACATAAACTAAACTAACTGTTCAGCTAAAGGTCCGGTTGGTTCACACCAGTGATAATCCATGTTAACGATTTACTTATGTTCACTTAAAAAAAAACGATTTACTTATGAATTGTAAATAGCGAAATCTCAGATGCAGACCTTATCCATCCCTTTGAGAACTTTATCAGCAGAGAAACTTGTAATCCATGCTTTGTATTTATCAACGGGAAATCACTTTCAGCAGCTAGGCTATAGACTTTTTCCATAAAAGTACAATCCCAATCACCAACTGAAGAGCTAGGTGAATGTTGGGCTTCATACAATTTGAAAAGCCCATGGAGGAAGTCCAACACCTTATCTTTGTAGCTAGCAACAAAAATTACTCAATTACATTAGAAGGGAAAGCAAATTATATTATGAAATGTTAGGATGAACAAAAACAATTAACCACACAATCCAGAAAGGCGATGATTAAATGGAACTAACCTGAAATATGAAATAGTTTTATCTAGATATTTCAAAAGTAAAATAGGTGACCTATCATTGCCAACATATGGCAGTAGACCAAACACGAGCTCTGTTAGATCCAGCCATCTATAACATAAGGTAAGATAATGTCAAATAAATATAACGAACAGCAAATAAAAACACGCAAGGAAGACGTGTGATGCATCTACCAAGTAACGTGTAGGCGCATGAAGCAACTTTATCCCAAGTTTCAACGAAAGATCAATAGCCACAGGTTTTACATCATCAGTAGCTGAAGACAGATTTTAAAACCATATGTCAACAGCAATAGTCTTTGGTGATGGATAATAAGATACAAGAACAGTAGTAGGAAGCATAATTCCAGGAGATTACAAGTAGCTAATGTCATTAAATACAGAATCTTGCTGATGACAGGATGCAAATAGCATAACAAATCTCTTTTTCCCTGAGCTCTTGCCAGCAACCTGTGGGGAGGGGAACCCATGAGCACATTGACTGAAAATCAATGTGCTACATTTTACAGAATTTGTGTACTTACTGAGGGGTTGTGCCGCTTGTAGCTACTTTTTGACAAAAACTTGTCTAAAACATTTGTATGGGACTGAATATGCCCATAATAGACTTGTTCTTGAATCCTGGGAAGCTCATCATTCATAGCATTCATGGTTGCATCCTTTGGAGAGGATAAATAGCAGTAAATGGCATTCGATTAGCCATTTAATAGCATCAATGTGAATACTTGCAGACTTGCATTCACATTATTAAATTTAATAGCACTGCACAACGGTGAAGAAAATGAGTACAAAGTATTTGAAGTCACAAATTCCAAGAACAGTCAAAAACTTATGTAAGTTCACTAAAGCATTCAACCTCAATAGTCCTAGGCTCAGATTCTGCCAAGTGTATAGATGCTCTCTAATTTTTTAGGGAATAATGTTTGCTATTTTTGGCTCCCTATATAAAAAAAAACTATTATAACTTTCAGGCAGAACTTTGAGGCAACTGCAGACATTACAGACCAATTAGAAATAAACAACTCCTCACTCAGTAGGGGCAAAGTAAAAATACATCTCACTTAAGAGGAAAACAAGTATACTGCCATTTCATGCTTCTGGAGCATGCATTTCATTACCAATCATATATTTACAAGATTTTATTTTATTTTTTCCAGGATTTGCTCCTAAAACACCTTAGATGTTAAAGTCAAGGATGAATATGATGACCACTGGAAACAAAAAGAAATATTCTATACACACTTGCTACATAACAGAAATATAGCCCTGTCACACATACATCGGTTCCATTGTATTAATACTGTTTTTCCTTCTTGAGCATGCTGTATTGATATTTCGAATGGAAATTAATTGCTACAACAGATGGAGTATCATCAAACATAGCCAAATTTAAGGATGTTGAAGACACTGCAAGTGGCATATTTCATATCACGAACTAATTTATAAGACAACAAAATGTTAAGTAAAACAGGCAAATATAAATATAAACTCTGCCCTAGGGGAAAACCTCCATCAAGATAGTGCAAGCAGAAAAACTTTATCAATGCAGGACTGAGAAAAGCAGCTTATAGCAAAGGGCCTTTTTTTATTGTGCCACCGGGATTCAAGCCCTGGCTGGTTCCCTCCTCTATTAGGAGGTTTACCACCAAGGTATTATATCATAATGGCAGTAGCAAAATAAAAAAAGTCTTCATCCTCTCGACATTTCTGACACTTACCTTTAACTGGATGAACTGATCAGCCAGAGATAATTCTTTATGGATCATATCCATTAACCTGCCGAATAAATCATAATAAAATCTACTTTAGTGACCAGATATTGACTAACATTAAGCAAAATTGGTAGCCATTTTAGCAAATAGGCTACTAAAATTAATACAGAAGCATAAGCCCTAGTGAAAAGAAAATGTAAAAAGAATAAAACAATCAAGCACATGTACTAGCTGGCGGTGTATAATGACAAATGAGACAGGTACAAGGAAAGATGGTGAAGATTAAGCTCGATGGTGGAAAAACTATACACGGTTTGAGAAATGCAAGGAGCTGATGAGCATAGTCAGATATAATATCTGTCAAATTGATCCCAACTCTGCTAGCAAAGCTATCAAGAATAGAAGCGAAGAGTTATGCTCTGTTTATTACCAGCAACCTGTGCCTTTCCGCAACTTTCTCCTCCTATGAATTCGATCCATCACTGCAAGAGATATAAATTGTCATGCAATAAGAATAAGACATTTCATAGGTAAAAACAGGTGGAGAGGTAAAAATCTCTTTCATGAGCCATCATGACTGTTACTGAAGTGAATTTATTGGCACCTTTAAAATAGGAGAAAAGCCAGGGTGGACACATGCCCCTATGCTCACTGAAGTATTTCTCTTAAAATAGGGCACAGCACAGAGCACTTACTCTTTCATGATGGTCAACTGTGGATGATTTCGGTGCATCATTGCTTCGTTCCGAACGACAATTTCAGCATAGAGTATATCCTGAGATGTGACAGCCCGGGTGGAAATAACAACCGTGACAACTTTCAAAGATGGGAGGTTCTGAAGGCCCAATGAGAAATTATAATCTTTTGCCACTGACACACATAATGGCACATCAATCTTTTCAAGTCTTTGTGCCCCACTCTCAAATATAAGATAACCGGCACCCCTAGTAATGTACGGACAGCGGATGTACCTCAATTGCTTTAATGTCTGAAACCCCCATGGACAACGAGTTGACAACTTGGATGAATATCAAAATATAGCTCCAAAGCTATCAGTGCTTGGAGAGAACCAAGAATATCTATGTTATTTTGGTTTACTTCAGATAAGTTCAGATTTAGGTATGCTAGATTGGTACGTACTGGCGAAACCCAATCGGGCATTCTCGGGAAGGAGAAGTTTGTAGTCATCCTAAAGCATTGAAGGGAAAAAGGTAACCATGAGTTTAAAAACAACAGACAAGATGAGTCCCTACTCGATATCCAAACTGATTGGAGCTTCAATTTTGCAAGAGTGGACATTAAGATTTGTTCATGCCTCCTATTTGTGCCTCCAGTGTCCCATTGCAGTGCCAGATCCTTCAAATTTGTGAGCAGACTCAGATTTTCCACGGCAACTGCTGTGCTGTGGAATGCATCAAAATGAGCCAACACTTTCAAATTCCTCAATCTTCCTATCCCTTCTGGGATATGTGTTCTGCCATAGGAATAAACTCCGACGAGGAGACGTTCCAGTTTGGTAAGGTTGGTGATCAAATCAGGTAGTTCTATAATTGGTGTTCCTCTGAGGTCCAATGTTCTTAACTCGACAAGATTAACTAATCCAGCTGGAAGCCTAGGGATAATTGTATCCCGTAGGCTGTGGTAAGCAACATGTTTTTGTTCGTCTAAGGCACGGAAATCATAATCTTCCACACCTGTACAACGTTCGAAATCCAAAACTCAAACCACTCGAAAATTAGCAGGGGGGGGGGGCACATGTTTGAACGTACCAAAAGCTGTTACGGACCTTACATTAGATAAATCAAACCCTTGTACTGGTCCAAAATGCTGGAGTGAAAGCCTTCTTATAGGGTATTGTGTTGTATTGTGTTGTTCCAACACGCTGGTCCCCAGTTCTGGTGAAGAAATTTTCTTCTAAGGCAATGGAAAGAAGCATCTCAAAAACAATATCGTGCAACTGGCAGGACCTTGCTCGACCGTCAAATCCAATGTCTCTCGGTTGAACTAGATTCCTGTTTATGAGCTCACTGAAACATTGATGGGCGATGTCCAGTGCACTCTGTCCCTGCCCTCCGCAAATGAAACCCTCAGCAATCCATTTGTTAACCACACTGTCTCTCTCTATTATGTGATCCTCGGGATAAAGGCTTAGGTATAGTAAACACGTCTTTAGTTGCAATGGGAGATCACGGTAACTCATGTGTATAATCACATACAGCCGGTCCATATCTTTATGCTTATTAAATTGAGAACCAATCGAGTTAATGGCCTTAATCCACTCTTCCTTCACAGCAGGTTTACTTGCTAGCAGCCCAGATACACATATGATGGCGAGAGGGAGTTCCCCACATTTATTCAAAATGTCGTTCACCACATCTTCGAACAAACATTCACAATTCTTCAGAAACAGCATTCGAGATTGGTGAACATCTAGTGGCTGCATTTCATAAATCCGCCCTCCATCTCTCGTCATTGATGCGCATGATTTAGCCACATCAAATCTTCTCGTTGTTGTAATAATTCTGCTTCCACGCATGTTTGGAGGGAATGCAACACATAGCATTGCCCATGCAGATGGTGACCAAATTTGTGCGAAATCCGGAGGGTCCCAAGGAAATCAGCGCACATTAAGAAGAAGCCTTTGATCCTGCCACCGCCCGTCGATGATGCTCGCCTCCACCGGCGATGGCAAGGCGGAGGCTGACGCTGAAAGCATAGATGCAATCCTCTATGTCGTAGGCCATCTCCCGCACGTGCCGCGCCCACGTCTTGGCTTGAACGTCAAGCGTGCCCTCCTCCTCCTTGGCTGCCACCTTAAGTGTAACACCCTGATTTTTCAAAATTTGCAATAAAATAAAATTTTGATTTATTTTATTAGGATGCTAGAAGTTAACCTAGGATAAGTATTTAATTTCTATTAAAATGAATTATTTTATTATTTATAAAATAATTGTATGTTGCATTCATGCTGATAGTTGCATTAGGTTTTATTTGTTGCAAATTTGATTTTGAAAACCGAGTAGAATTCGTTTGAATTTAAATCACAAACTAGATTACAAATTAGATAAGAAACAAAAAGAGAAATCAAATGCCCGGCCATGGGCCTAAACTTCCCGACCCATCTCTCCTCTCCCCTTTTCTTCTTCTCTCTCTCGCTTCCGGCCCGACTCAACCCACCGCAGCCCGTCGAGCCGGCCTCGAGCCCGTCCCCAAACCCGAGCTGAATCGGAGACGATCCCGCGTCCGATCCGGCAGCCTCGACGTGCGCACCTAGGAGACCCCCTGCTATTTAAGCGCCGCCACCCTAGGTCGCCCCGCATCCCGAGAATCGCCGCCTCCACGGCCCTAGCCGCACGCCATCGCCGCAGCCTAGCCCAACTCCGTCGCGCCGCCGCCTAGAGACCTCTCACCGCCCGTGGACCGCACGCCGCCCTTTGCGTCGACCTACCGCGGCCGCCGGCCAAGTCCGACGCGAGCCGTGGTCCGAGGAGCTTCGCGACGCCGGCCGAAGTGCTCCGCCCGCCGTCCACCGTCGCGAGACCGTCCCCGCCCTCTCCCGTTGCCGCGCGACCCACACCGAGTTTAGGGCACCGGAGAGCTAGAACGGCCAAGCTCCGGCGAGCTTCCATGGCGCGCCGCCGTCTCCGCTCGCCGCCGGTGACGAAACCCCGGCCGGCTCAATCCGGGCCGTCGGATCTTGGATCCGCGGTCCAGATTAGAATAAATGAACCGTTACGCCATTTTTTACAAAAATACCCTCGTCGTCTTAATTATTTAATAAAGAAGCCCTCCACTTTTACATAATTAACCCTAGGTTAATTAATAATTATAATTTAGTCCCGTCGGGCGTAGATAATGTAATTTTTAAACTTAAGCCCCTGAATAATTTTATAATTATGTTTAGGTCCTGTAACTTTACATAAACACCCCTAAGTTTTTCATAAATTATATTTTAGTCACGTACCTTTTCATTTATGCCCCTGAACTTTTCCATAATTACAAATAGGTCCCTATAATTTTCAGTAATTACAAATAGGTCCCTAAAGCTACTTGTTTTACAATTTAAACCCTAGATCTTAAAACATTCATAACTTTTAGCTCGTAACTCCGATTGAGGTGATTCTTGCGCTCACGAGTTCCCTCCGTCCTCTTTTGATCCGCACATTTCGCCGTCACACAAAGACCAAGGAAGAGCTGGACTCTATTTAATCGAGAGCGGCGCCGCCTTGATTACCATTTATCCTGGGAACCCACGTCTCTTTTGCATGCAAGATTTAACCGCCTTGGCCCACAAAAGGGCCACAATACGAAGAAGAGTCCTCACGTACGGATCAAAGCCGACGCCTATTACGGCAACCGAATCAACTAAAACGCCGAATTTTCGCCATTGCCCGCGCATCTTTCCTTTCTTCACGCGCGCTCGTGGCTGCTGCAAAACCAAATTTTGGAAACATATCTCCAGCGCGCCCTCATTCAGTTTCAACCGGAGGAAAATTTTTCATCACGCGCCCATGTTGCCGCTCCGGTTCGATGAAACAAAATTTGGAGGATCATCTATATAAACCGAACAAGTTCTCCTGGCTTCTCTCTCTCTATCTCTCTCTCTCTCTCGATCCATGGCGTCTCGAGCCATCGATCTAAATATTGAGCCACCGGATTCGATCAAGAAGAGGGAATCGATTGGGAAGTTGTTGGTGATTGGGATGGGGCTGCTCATGAACTGGACTATGACATGGTCCGGCATGATGGGGATCAAGGTGCGTTCATGGAGGATGCTAATCGTGTTGTATTTGTTTCTTTTTACCACTAGTTCTACTCCCGATCTTCTATTTCATCCTCACTATCGGGCACCCAATTAACTCCACGGATGAGCTTTTCTTCCATTGCAAACCCACGTCCGATCCAAAATACGGTATTTGCAGCCTCATTGACATCCTCATCATGCTCTCCATAGAACTTAGGCAATACGAGAGGCAGCATAAAGTCGCGAGCGTCGGCCCTTGCCTTCGCATATCAAAGACACTAACCTTAATGGAAGAAAGCTGCAGAAGGGTATGTGCGACCTCTGCGACGTCGACCTTCTCCTTGACCGGAGAGTTTGGTACTTCATCGCTGCCCGCCAAGGCCATGACGAGCTGAACATCCGACAATTCTTTCATCGCGGAACGTGGCAACAGCAAAGAGGAAGTAAGCTGCTTATGCGTGTAAGACGAAGGGAGGTTGCGAGAGTAGCTGTGTTAAGTACTCGGCCAAAACCAACGGTCGCATGCAAAATTAATGAGCGGCCATGCGAAGAGGCATGCAGATTAACTCAGCCCAGCCCAAGAGCCATGCGCTTTGTACGAGGCCTCGAGCATCGGTACTTTACAAATGCACACATCAATTCGGCAAAACTTTTTCCAGCAAATGCGCAGATCAAAAGGGGACGGAGGGAGTACTATTTAATGGTGCAATTTTCATAGACAGTAGGCATTGTTTGGTGTACTTGTTTCTTATTTGTATTGTATGTGTGTTTTCCGACATGACAAAAATAGACGAGGAAGAGTACGAGGATTCCCGGGACCCGTAGTTTGAGCAGCAGCAGCAAGAGGAGACAGGCAAGTGTCCTTGATGCACATTACGCCTACTTTCTTACTTTCTGAATTTACATTTCATGCATTACTTGTTTAATTTGAATCCTATTTGTGTCATACCCTGTTCCCTATTCTACCTTGTCGCCTTGGTTATGGTGTAGCATGTTAGGATGGGTACGTCGGTGCTAGTTGCTATTAATGGGGTTCAAACTGAACTAAATGCTAAGCTTGATTAATGATTCACTTGAACATAATAATCATGAATTGGGGGATGCTTTTTAGCAACATGGAACTTAGGTGATCCCGACAGGAGGATGTGGATGATGGTGCGGGAATGCACAGGTACTCGTAGTAGTACTATTGGGATGCGGTAGTACCTGTTGGGGATCATAAGGACCGGTTCTTGGAGCGGCAACCCAGGACTTCCGCACAAAGCACGGGCTGATAATGGGTAGGTAAGGTTTAGTACCGATGTATCTTCCCGGTTCGCAAGCATCGAGGAAGGATGAAGGAAGAAGGTGTCTTCCGGATTCGGGCGAGGAAAGGCGGAGTACTTCAAGCCACGGTGCAAGAGGGGGCCTCTCGGGTGATGCGTCACTTTTACGGTGGTGAAACCTTAGCATGGGCGTTCCGCAAGCCGGGAAGTCCTTAGAAAAGACCTTGCGGTGATCTCTTGGCCTCATACCTTAGGAAGTGTTCTGGCATAATAGAGGTTTTAGTCATCGAATAGTGATGGAATCACCGACTCGTGGGTAAAGTTGTGCAACCTCTACGAGTGTAAAAACTATTATTAACAGCCGTGTTCACGATCACGAACGGCCTGGATCCTCACGAGAACTAGAGGGATGGTTTGGGTGGAGTAACCTTTTGGTAGCTACAAGTGGGGTAACTTGTAGTGAGGTTGGCTGCAGATGGGGTCATATCGTAGTGTGGTTTACTCGTAAGTGGAGTAGCTTACGATGGTAAACAGTGGGGTAACCTGTTGGCTCTTTTATCACATAGTAAATAGGTTGTTTAATTAACTTGACTAGTATAGGTGCTTCTATTGCAAACCCCGTGTCGGCTTTCCTTTTATACAGCTTGCATGTCATTTATTTCCCACACTTGCTCGAGTACTACATGTACTCACTCTTGCTATTTCCTGTTGCTATACACTACTGCTGCTCGAAGCCGAAAGGAGGTACCTTGATAAAGACTACTACTAGGTGTGCGTTTCCCCGGTTGGTTGCTCGTGGCGTATGGAGTCTTCCGCTGAGTTTAGTTTAGTCCTTTGAGACATTTTAATAAAGTTATGTAATAAAGATACGTTTGAGACGATGTAATAAGTTATACTATGGCATTGGTTATACTTGCTATTTCACTATTGTCTCTATATGTGTGATAAACCGATCCTGGCACACATATAGCTATGCATTCGATCTTGGCCTTAAGACTGGGTGTGACATTAAGAAGCGGAGCGTGCATCGAAGCAAGCTCCTCCCGGAGGACGAGAACTTGCTTCCTCACGCCCTTGATCCGTGAGCACTCCGTGCTGAGGTAATGAAGCTTCTCTAGAACCGGACCGAGGGATCCGATGGCGAACGTGATTGCCGCCTCCATCCAGCCGGCCACCGCTTGCTCTTCTCCTCCCCCTGTACTATGATCGCTAGATTGAGGAAGGATGGGAAGTCTAGGGTAAGGGTCTTGTTGCGCTGTCGAGTTTCCAGCGGTCGGGTCGGGAATCGGGATTTGACGAAGAAGGAAGACTGGAAGACTTTTCCTCGTGCCTCGGTGGTGTAACTATAACGTGTGGGTCCTCTTCATGCATGCTAGTCGGACGTGGCACACACGTCACCCGTGCGAAGTCACGGGAGTCCAACCTAGATTAACGCCACGTGTCATCCGAGCAAAAATCTAAAGTGACGCATGATCGCAAAGTCTTCGTGCTCCAACCCCACCGGTTAATCATAGTTGAGCGGCGGTGTTCACCATCTAATCCATGCATCACCTGTTGTAATATGATCCAAATTCAACCTAGCTAGGGACGCCTAGGAGGTGTGAGAGGTGGAGTCCTCCCACGTTACGAATCGTATTAGTTAGTCACCCATATATATACGTCTTGTGTGTTGCAAGGGAACAGAGAGAGACTCATTGTAATTCCCCTGCGTTTTGTAAACTCTCCTCATATAGTGAAGATTGCCGGTTGGCGCCCGTGGTTTTTTTCCCGCAAGGGTTTTCCACGTAAAAATCTGTGTCTCGTTTCAATCTTGTTTATGCATTATTTGCTAACAAGTGGTATCGAGAGCGGACACGAGATTTGATTAAAAAAATAGGGCTAATCCCTGTTCTTCAACTGCCGCCGCAATCTTCATTACGAGTTGCAAGACGCGTCTCGCTCGTCTTCGATTCGGTTTCCAATTCCGTGTCTCGTCCGCTGCTTGTTGTCTCGTTTGGTCTGTTCTCAAGTACCGGACGGAGTGGTTCGAATTGATAAAAATTGGAGTCGCTGCGGTCGGCGAGTTACAGCACGCGTTGCACCACCTGTCCGAGCACCGGACCCGAGGTGCAGGTCGCGTTGTGGAGAAGAATTCCGCCACGCGCAGCTGGCGAGCCGGAAGATTCCCGTGCGTGTGTTTGTGTCACTTTTGGCTGAAATTGCTACGCGCACACGACGATAGTGCACCCGGAGGCTGCTTTCGTGGATCTTTGCTAAGAGCACACAAGCCTTCTACATAGGAGATTGATCCTGTCGGTTTTTTGCTGCGTATACACATGAGGTGTACCAGGAGGCTGTAGTAATTGCTTCGTCCACACGAAGCTGTACCAGAAGGCACTCGCAGATTTATTTTGTTGCTGATTTCTTCGATGGCTTCTCTCAAATATGATGTTCCGCTGCTTGACCGTGATACACGGTTTACTCTTTGGCAAGTCAAGATGAGGGCAATATTAGCGCACACCGATTTGGATGATGCGCTTGATTCTTTCTCTAATAAGAAACAAGAGACTTGGACCGATGAAGAAAAGCGTCGTGATCGTAAGGCTCTTTCACAAATTCATCTTCATTTATCTAATAATGTTTTGCAAGAGGTTTTGGATCGGAAAACCACTGCTGCTTTATGGCTCAAGCTGGAGTCGATTTGCATGTCCAAGGATCTAACCAAGCAAGATGCATTTGAAGATGAAATTGTTTACTCACAAGTTGCAAGAAGGTAATTCATTGGCCTCTCATTTATCGGTCTTCAAGGAGATTGTTTCGGACCTAGCGTCTATGGAGGTAAAATATGATGATGAGGATTTACTCTCATGCTTTTGTGTTCGTTGCCCCTGTCTTATTCAAATTTTAGAGATACTATATTATACAGTCATGACACTCTTACTCGTTAATGAGGTTTATGATGCTTTACATGCAAAAGAAAAGATGAAATTGATAGTGTCTCCTGAAGTTGCTGCCAATGATGATGGAGAAGGTTTGTCCGTCCGTGGTAGGACAGAGAAGAAGAAATTCAACAATGGGAGAGATAAAAGTTCGAGCGGTCATCGCGGTCGCTCTAAATCCAGAGGCAAAGATAAGTTATGCAGATATTGTAAAGGGAATACTCATGATATTTCGAATGTTATAAGCTGCAGAATAAGGAAAAGAGGAAAGCTGCTCAAAAGGCTAAATCTAATCCTAATGATGATGGTGTCGCTTCGTTGTTGCTACTGCTGATGATAGCAGTTCCGATGGTGATGTTCTTGTTGCTTTTGCTCGGATGTGCCAAAATTAATGAGGAATGGATTCTTGATTCTGCTCGCTCGTTTCATATTTGCATTAATAGAGATTGGTTTTCCATTTATGAATCTGTCCATAGTGGAGGCTCTGCTTTGATGGGTGATAACACTCCTCGCAAGGTAGTAGGCATGGGATCTGTTCGGATTAAGATGTCCGATGGTATTGTCAGGACATTGACAGATGTGAGGCATGTTCCAACTATGACAAGAAATCTTATTTCTTTGAGTACTCTTGATCGCAAAGGGTATAAGTACTCCGTTGGAGGTGGAGTTATGAAGGTAACTAAAGGCTCTCTTGTTGTCATGAAAGGTGATTTATTGACTGCCAATTTATATCTTCTTCAAGGCACTACTGTTATTGACAATGTTTCTGTTTCTACCAAGTCATTATCTGATTTTGATGCTACTAACCTTTGGCATATGCGTCTTGGACATACGAGTGAGCTTGGTATGACAATTTTGAGCAAGAGAGGACTTCTTGATGGACATAGCATCAGTAAGCTGGATTTTTGTGAGCATTGTGTGTTTGACAAACACAAGAGGGTGAAGTTCAACACTTCGGTTCATACTATCGAAGGTATTCTTGATTATGTGCATTCTGATTTATGGGGGCCTGCTCGTAAGACTTCTCTTGGAGGTGCTCGTTATATGTTGACAATTATTGATGATTATTCAAGGAAGGTATGGCCTTATTTCTTAAAGCATAAATCAGAAGCATTTTCTAAATTCAAAGAGTGGAAGATTATGGTGGAGAAACAAACCGATAGAAAGGTGAAGGTTCTTCGTACCGATAATGGGATGGAATTCTGTTCTCATGCTTTTAATTCATATTGTAAGTCTCAAGGCATTGTAAGACACCGCACCGTTGCTTATACACCTCAACAAAATGGTGTGGCTGAGCGGATGAACAGGACTATCATCTCTAAGGTCCGTTGCATGTTGTCTAATGCTGGCTCGAGTAGGCGTTTTGGGCCGAGGCTGCTTCCACCGCTTGTTTTCTCGATTAATCGTTCTCCCTCTATTGCTATTGATAAGAAGACTCCAATTGAGGTATGGTCCGGTTCTCCAACAAATTATTCTGAATTGAGAGTTTTTGGCTGTCCCGCTTATGCTCATGTTGATAATGGTAAATTGGAGCCTAGAGCTATTAAGTGCATTTTTCTTGGTTATCGTTCCGGTGTTAAAGGTTATAAATTGTGGGATCCTGAATCTAAAAAGGTTATTACTATGAAGTGTTGTCTTTAATGACTGCTATGTCTAATGCTCCTGTTCGAGTTCGCAGACCTCTAGTGTGCATGTGGAGCATGTTATTGATTCAGCACATACACCAGATATCGATACGGATGCACCTATTGATGATGATTCATCCGTTATCCCACATTCTCCCGTTGTGCAGTCTCCACAACGTTCTATTGCAGCTGATAGGTCTAGGAGGCCTTATGTTCCACCCAAGAGGTTAATTGAGGAATGCAATATTGCTGCTTATGCTTTGAGTTGCGTAGAAGAGGTTGAAGGTACCGCTGAACCTTCTAATTATTCTGAGGCATTTACTTCTGCGGATTGCAACAATTGGGTTATCGCTATGCAAGATGAGATGGAGTCACTTGATAAGAATGGTACTTGGGATTTAGTGCCATTGCCTAAAGAGAAGAAACCCGTTCGTTGCAAGTGGATTTTTAAGAGAAAAGAACCTATTTCTCCTAATGAAACAGCAAGGTATAAAGCAAGGTTGGTTGCTAAAGGCTATAGTCGATTCCAGGTATTGACTATAATGATGTGTTTTCTCCTGTTGTGAAACATAGCTCTATTCGCACTTTACTCAGTATTGTTGCTATGCATGATTATGAGCTTGAGCAATTAGATGTTAAAACTGTATTCTTACATGGAGAATTGGATGAAGATATTTATATGGATCAACCTGAAGGTTTTGCTATTCCTGGAAAAGAACACCTTGTCCGTAAGTTAAAGAAATCTCTTTATGGCTTGAAACAATCTCCTAGACAAGTGGTATAAGAGATTTGACTCCTTTATGCTCTCTAATGGCTTTAAGCGGTCTGATTATGATAGCTATGTTTATTTGAAGATAGTTAATGGTTCAGCTATTTATTTGCTTCTCTATGTCGATGATATGTTGATTGCTGCAAAAGATAAGTCAGAAATAGCCAAATTGAAATCACAATTGAGTAATGAATTTGAGATGAAGGATTTGGGTGCAGCAAAGAAAATTCTTGGCATGGAGATTATTAGAGAGAGACAGTCTGGCAAGTTATTTCTTAGTCGAAAGGGTATATTGAAAAGGTCCTTCGTCGTTTCAATATGCATAAAGCTAAACCAGTGAGTACTCCTTTAGCTCCACATTTCAGATTATCTTCAGCTTTGTGTCCTGAGTCGGATAAAGATATTAAGTACATGTCTAGAGTTCCTTATAACAGTGCAGTTGGTTCTCTTATGTATGCTATGGTTTGCTCTCGTCCCGATTTGTCATATGCACTGAGTATTGTCGGTAGATACATGTCTAATCCTGGTAGAGGGCATTGGAAAGCAGTTCAATGGATTTTGAGATATTTGCGCGGTACTTCGAATGCTTGTTTGCAGTTTGGGAAATTTGGAGATGGAATTGTTGGTTATGTTGATTCAGATTATGCTGGTGATTTGGACAGAAGGAGATCTCTCACAGGTTATGTTTTCACCATTGGTGGTTGTGCTGTTAGTTGGAAAGCTTGTTTACGAGTCTACTCGTTGCTTTATCAACTACCGAGGCTGAATATATGGCTATTTCTGAAGCTTGTAAGGAAGCTATTTGGCTTCGAGGTTTATATGCTGAGCTTTGTCGAGATGATTCTTGCACTACTATATTCTATGATAGCCGAGTGCTATTTACCTTACAAAAGATCAGATGTTCCATGATCGGACAAAGTATATTGATGTGAGGTATCATTTTATCCGAGATGTTATTGTTGTTGGTGATATTAAAGTATGCAAGCTCAGTACGCATTTTAATCCCACGGACATGATGACAAAGCCGGTTCCCATCTGCTAAGTATGAGCTATGCTCAAGCTTGTTGGTGTTACAGTTTAAGTCCTAGTGACTTGTTGGCGCACGGTGCTATTTATTATTGAAGGGAGTTCATTGATGATCCTTCATTTGCTGCAAGATGAAATTTGTCTCAAGGTGGAGTTTGTTGTAATATGATCCAAATTCAACCTAGCTAGGGACACCTAGGAGGTGTGAGAGGTGGAGTCCTCCCACGTTACGGATCGTATTAGTTAGCCACCCATATATATACGTCTTGTGTGTTGCAAGGGAACAGAGAGAGACTCA
Source organism: Chloris gayana (assembly GCA_031894775.1). Lineage (NCBI taxonomy): Eukaryota > Viridiplantae > Streptophyta > Magnoliopsida > Poales > Poaceae > Chloris > Chloris gayana. Next base: position 99,233 of record JAUNZO010004600.1, on the reverse strand, counting down.
TTGTAATTTCCCTGCGTTTTGTAAACTCCTCATATAGTGAAGATTGCCGGTTGGCGCCCGTGGTTTTTTTCCCGCAAGGGTTTTCCACGTAAAAATCTGTGTCTCGTTTCGATCTTGTTTATACATTATTTGCTAACATCACCTAACGGTTAATCTCTTGCCGCACAGGTCTACTAATCTATCACGAGCTGCGAAACACACACACACACGCTCTCCTAATTAACCACGAGCAGCGAAATGCACGGCAACTAATCACGGCTCTGCCGGCTCCGAGTGCACTCTTTTAGTGTCCGCCACACCCTGCGGCGCGACCTCGATCTCCGCAATCAACTCCGCCCTGTAGGTGTACCCGCAGCTGAGCGCCAGGAACACCGCCCGGTTGGCGGTGGCGAGCGCGGCGAGGAACGCGTAGTACAGGTCGAGCCACGACGCGTTGAGGTCGTTGCCCACCCACGACGCGGCCGTCGTGACGCGATCGACGAGCGAGAGGATGGCGCTGCCGAGGAAGCTCCCGCGCCGTACGTCGTGAGAGACACGGCGGTGCCGAGGCTCTTCATGTCCTCGGACGCTTGGTCGTAGAAGAACTCGATTGGGCCCGCCACTAGGAACGCGACGGTCGCGCCCATCATCGGCACGAACTGCGGCAGCAGCACGAAGATGCTCGGCGACAGCTCACCCTGCCCGGCACGGCGGCGCGATGGGTCTTGGCGAAGGCGAGCCTCCGGTTCTTGACCGCGGCGGTGACGGCCATGGTCGGGACCTGGAGCAGTAGCCCGACGCCGACCCGCTGGAGGAGTGTGATCCCGCGCGGGTTCTTGGTGTGCTTGCGCAGCGCGGGACCACGACGCGGTCGTAGGCCGCCACGCGGACGAGCATGGTCTAGGTCACGAACGCGCCCGAGGTTGGCGGGCGGCACCTGGAAGGACGTGCTTGTGATAACTCAATAAGACGCATTTGTTGGTCACTCTCTTCAACAATGACATACATATAATCGGAGAAGCTATTCGCGTACAAACAAGTGTAGTAGCCACAGTAGACACTACCTTTCACTTGTTTAACACACTATAAAATAAAGGAAATAAGTTACTATTTTGTGAATCATATCAATAGTAGGACAACGACATAGAGAAGTGAGAAAAATATATCTTACCGGGAATTTGTGTCGAAAGTACATATTTTTCGGCCGTCTTGGGTTGTGCGGCCCGCCAGCATTTACATAATTGTCGTATGCACTTGCTCCATCGTAAAAACGTATAGTTAGATAAAACTATCGTTTCTGAATTATAGATGTGTACGATGATTAACTACGTACCGATCAATGACGCCCACGATGTCGGAGTAGCCCTTTTTTGTCTAAGTCGAGGTCTGTCGAGGATAAGAAGGTACCCATTTTTTGGCATAAGGACAAAGCAGATCTAGCGATCACTGCAAGAATGATCGTATGCGTTAGTATTCAACAAAGCATTTCAATGCAAGAGAAGATGAAGAGACTTGTTGGAACTTACTTGTAGTTGTAAGGCGTGAGAATAGAACATCCGTCATGCCACTTGATGAAGCGAGTTATAGATGTAGGTTGCAACATCAGATTTAGCTTTGGTTGTCATCTCGACATTGAGTTGATCTAGCTCCTTAGGCTTCATGTCCTTATACTTTGGGTCCTTCTCATTTATCCGCGGGTTGATCGCGGATTGATTTATCATGTTCGGGTTGAGGTACCCGACCCTCCAATCTGGTCTATTGATTTTCTTTTTCTGAAATTCTGAATTTATCCTAAATAAAGCATAAGTCAAAAATGAACGAGATTAATGTTTGAAATATGAGAATATGTATGAGAATTGATATTTGAAATAGGAAATAGGAACATGGGGTTACTTACAAGCACCGAGAGGGATATAAAGGTTGTGTCCACCTTGCCAAGCCGGAACACGAGTGTGAATGTCGTTGAAATACAATCCAAGAACCGAGTCGGCTTCATCGTTGAACACGTGTTTTGAAACTTTACACGTGATGACCTCGACTCCAAGCTTCGATGCCTGCATGTACCGGTCGTGCAGCTTACGCATCGCGCCCGGCAGGTTCTTGTACACATTCTTCGATATAAGAGGCTTGGCAAACATGAATGTGGGGTAATCCGTGTCATCACCGTACGAGATTAGTTGTCGGGACTCGACACGATCTACGGCTTAGGAAGCCGTGGATTGCATCTCCTCTTCAATGAATCCAAGTACGCTTTAATGTTTGCTTGAGTTTCGGGCGATGCAATCTTGCGCTCCCGAGTTTCCGAGATTTCCGGAGGAATCGTCTTAGTTGGCTCGATGATCTCGGGCTACTCAACTACAACCGCTAGACATGCCTCCTTGGAGATGACTGCCAATTCTTGATGCTGAACTCCCTCTAGCAAGATCTCTTAAGAGTTAGGGAGGTTAGGGAGGATCGGGTTGAGGACAGCTTCCCCGCTGTGTCATCCGCCTTTCGAGAGGGCTGATCCGTGTCCGGATCATCGGGGTGGAGAAGCTTGCAAAGTCGTGGACATGACAATATCACTACCTTTCCGGATAATGAATGTCCCGACAACGTCTCGCGAGTCTCAATCCCCACCTCGGGTATAGGGTATTCAAGCTCGTCGTCCTCATGACCTGGGACGCGGACACGCACATACCCCTCGGGGATTTCTACGTTGTGGATTGTCTACCCCGTTGTGTACGTCCGTCCCGCTGCATCCTTCCTCTTCTTTCCCTTGTATCCAAACGGGACATGGAGCTCACAGGTTGTATCATCCGCAATGTCAGCTGGTCCCGATGGCACGGAGATGGAGGTCGACGTAGCACTAAGCGGAGGCATAGGCATAAACCCTGCACCTATCTTAGCAAGCTTATCTTCCATTTCATTCCAAGTGCTAGGGTCTGCAGGATTGAACGAAGTAAAGAGGCTGGGATTCTTTTCGGCCATGAACATTAGATATTGTCGTCGCCACTCTATCTTCGCCTTCTCTTCCATGTCTTGCTTGTACAAGGTATGCTTCTTGTACAGCGAGGGAGCAGAAGAAGAGGAGGAGAATCCTTCTTTCCACGTGGCGGACGAGGACACTCGTATCCGCCCACCATGCTCCTTGCTGTTAAGTGCGTGCGTGAGCTGATCTCTATGATACTCAGATTTAAGAGCTCCACTTTGCATCTGCACCTTGACACGACCTTTCAAGTTTTGCAGAACTTCTTCTGCCGTTGGGTCATTCATAACAATATCTTCCTCCGTTTGATCGGAGCGAGCATAGACCCAATTCCTCACACGCTCCTCGATACCCTCCATTTCAGCGGGCTTCCCTTCCAATCTCCGCTTCTTTTCCATCTCTCTCCGGATGGGAATCTTTTCTTGTAACCGTTCGAACTCAAGCGCGGCTTGTACTTATTCTGCTTGTTGAGCTCAACCATCTTCTCACTAGTCTCCAAGGAAGACTCGCTCGTCTTCTGCTCAACAAACTCTTTCCGATCGTGCTGACTTATTTTGTCGTACTTATGAAAAGGCGTAACGTTTTTCTTGACATACTCGCAATTCAGCCTGGATTTGTAATCTCGCCGGATGTGATTACAGCGGCTCATCGTTGCCGTCTTCGCACTGTCGAGATCGGTTGGTTGGAACCGGATGTTCTCCTTTATAGCATTCCACATCTCCTCTTTCCTCTCCTGTGGCAAGGAACGCCAATCGGGCTAAATGATTCGGCAAAGATCCCCGACCACTTTGCCACAACGGTTACGCCATTTTGCGTGGACACCGGCGGGTTCTATTGGCGTCCCGTCTTTGGGGTCGAGAGCAGTGACTTCATAGCGCGCTTGCGTTTCTTCGGGGTCACTTGGACAGTCACGTTTGTGGCCGGCTCGTTGGCGTCCACATTGTCCTCTGCCTCATCTTGTGAAGCGATTTGATGACGGGAACTTCGTGTAGGAACCTACGATGTAAGGAATAGAATTAGTACGTAGATATTTGATGAGAAAGATGAGGAATGCCATACTTGATGCGATACCTCTTCTTCGGGCATGTAGTCGGGGTCCGGGTCCTCAACGGGTAGCACTACCGCTGAGTTACTAGCTCAGATGCCAAGGTTCTGTTGTCTTATAGGCACCTTTTCCAGTAACACATCCCTTGCTTTGTTATCAAGATTATCCCAATTTCTAGGATCATAAATATTAATTGGAAAAAATAGTTGTTCCTCAGCACAAGCAGATTCCGGTGGATTCTCATGACCAACTCCATCGTTATACATATCAATATTTTCTTCTGGAACCCCTCCATCTTGTTGCTCCACAGCAACTATCGCTAGCTCCTCAACCTCAATATTCCTTGCAGGCTCTGTAATATGAAGACATTTATGCACGGCGCCTCTCTGCGATTCTTTAAACTCATCTATCTCCTTTTCTCACTGCCAGATGCATGCTTTCTAGTGGATGACATGGTCACATGTGAATGTGTTGCTACTTGCTACTCCTTACTCCTACAGTCTACAAATTAGATAGAATCAAATTTCGGTACAAATAGACAGGACTTACAAAAACATTACGAATTAGGATAAAAATTAGGGGATAGCTTGGATTTCTAACATTCAAAAAGAAGCACGGCAACTAAAATCGCTTATTAAGGCCTATTAGTGTTGTTCCCGATTCATCAATTGTCGATGTGGGTGTCTCGCATCCGGCCATCCGGCGATAGTGATCGGCGGCGATGTCGCGGCGAAGGCTGTGTTGAAAGCCTAAAAGGCGAAACCATGTCTGCGTCCTGAGGAGGCGTCGAAACCAAGGCAACGAATTAATGCGGCAAGCTGCCGGCCAGTTAGGCATAGATACGTCAATATGTGGGCTGTTTTTTTGGTGTTTGCTTCGCCATTGGACCTGCAGGTGACGTGCAATGGCCTATTGAGTTGCTGAAGATTTGGGCCTATAATTCGTATTTGTTTTTGGGCCTTGACTTAATACTCAGCCTATATACACTATATGGTCCAGACGGGCCCTGACGTTTGGAGGCCCAGTGCAGCGGCACCGTCCGCACCTGTCCAAGGCTAGCCCTGGTCGGGCCTCAACCCCTTCTCCGCCTCGATCAACCAACGAGGCTTAGGGTCGAGTGGAGCGTAACATCCGCGGACACCCGTCGAACGCTCGGGTAGCATCGGGAACTAGCGAAGCTACGGTGGCTATGCGTCCCATTGTAGAGCCAGCCTACGAAACATCATTATGACCTAGCAGAATGAAAACAACCTAGACACAGATACCAAGGCTGCCGTGTCGGACAGAGCAACAACATGAAGTAATCCGGAGGGCGGCGGCACTGTGCGAGTAACAGGACAAACGAGCCCACCCGGACCCCTCGACGGAATCTAATGGCATTGCTCCTCTCTCTCTCTCTCTCTCTCTCTCTCTCTCTCTCTCTCGTACACGACTCGACCCGTGGAGATATAAAAGGGGAGTCTTCTTCTTTCTCAAACAAGCTTCTTCATTCTCACCGTTTACGCCATTCAGACTTCGAGCTCCCTCCTCTCTCACCATCATTGTACACCCCGGTGAATAACACGAACAGAACCTTAAATTGGACATAAGGATTCATTCTGAACCAGTATACATCACCGTGTCCTTACTTGTGTGAGCCTCTCACGAACCATCCATCCTTAAGCACGCGATCCTCGTACGAACTAGAAATTTACTAGTCGATGTTGATTTGGAACACCGACAATGATCAATATTTCAATAAAATATTTAAATAAGACGAACGGTCAAATCCAATTATAAAAACTCAATAAGTACTTATATTTTAGAACAGAAGTAGTAGGCACCCACGGCAAGTACTTCTCGAATGGGAACCTGATTGACACTTCGTTCCCTCAGAGTACCTCGGCAACTTGGAGAGGTGTACGGGTTGGAACAGCTGAAAATGGGACTGATTTGGCGGGTTGGAAACGAAAAAAGCATTAATATCTGGAGAGATAACTGGTTGGATAGAGATATTGGTCTCAAGGTGACCGGGAGGCGCATGCCGTGTCGTTTGAAAACAGTTGATCAACTTATATTGCAGGACACAAGTCGATGGGACAATTCATTGTTAAGTCGCTATTTATGGGACCATGATGCCGAGTCCATTTTGAAGGTAAGGATTGCGGGCGGACAACATGAAGATGTGCTAGCCTGGAAGCATGAAAGGAGTGGTATATTTTCAGTCCGTAATGCGTACAGACTGGTAGAGGGCCTCCAAGAGGCGGAGCACGGGCTACCAGGGTGCAGTGCAAGGCTGGAGGGTGAGAGACCACTCTGGAGGGTCTTATGGCGGCTCAAAATTCCAAACAAAATCAAAGTGTTTGCATGGAAGGTTGCAAATGGCGGATTGCCAACTGAAAGAGATAAACTCGAGTGGCAATGTGTGCGCAGATTGTATTGATCATTTGAGGCGTATAAATAGCCGAGTTACAGATTACATGAGCGGTGGAGCGTTCCACACGCTAGCACTAACAGTAAGTTGTGATCCTAATTCTACGGATCGTGGTGACGTTTGCCGTTGGCAGAACAAGTCATCAGAGAAGGAATATGCTTCGCTAACAGCCCCCTCATCCTGGACACGGATAGATGTTCAGGTTGCTTCTGAAATCTCTGAACAATGGTGTTGGTAAACCTTTTGTAAATATATCTGCATATTGTGATGAGGACGGAACATGCAGTACCTTAATTTCTCCCAGCGATACCTTTTCCCGAACAAAATGAAGATCGATCTCTACATGTTTTGTTCTCTGATGCTGCACTGGATTGTTGGATAGATATGTGGCACTTACATTGTCACAATAGACGATTGTCGTTTTTGTTGGGGGCTGATGAAGTTCTTGTAACAGCTGCCTAAGCCAACAACATTCTGCCACAGCGTTTGCAACTCCGCGATATTCTGCCTCGGCGCTTGATCTTGAGACAGTCACTTGCCGTTTGGATGACCACGAGATAAGGTTATCGCCATGAAATACACAGAAACCTGAGGTTGATCTTCTTGTATCGGGGCACCCTGCCCAATCCGCATCGGAGTAGGCTACCAAATTACGACCCAAGTTTCGTTTGATGTGGAGTCCAAGACTGAGTGTACCACAAATGTAACGGAGGATACGTTTCAGCAAGTTCATATGACACTCTCTAGGACTTTGCATAAACAGACAAGCCTGTTGGACTGCATAACTGATATCAGGCCGTGTGATTGTCAGATATTGTAGTGCTCCTGCCATACTACGATACTCTGTAGGATTGGTCAGCAGTTTTCCCTCATTGGCTGATAATTTTGACTTGGTATCTACTGGTGTTTGGCACTGTAGAAGAATAGAATTGGCGTAATGGATGATTGTATTGCTAGGCCATCGACCGGTATATATGGAGTATAAGACTTGGGAGTCAAGACACCTCCCGGATACATATGGAAATCTACGATACAATCTATAGACTACCAAATATACTCTAACATCCCCCGCAGTCACAGCGGGAGCGGGAGCGGTGCAGACGCTGTGACTGGAGAGAAAACCGGCGATGAACACTTGCAGATGATAGCCCTTATGCCGATGTCGAAATAGCCGAAACGAAGACTTGTAGCCGTGATCAATGATGTCGTGCTTGAAGTAGCCGTGGTCGATAAAGGTGTCGAGGTAGCCGATGTAGATGAACCACACACAAGATGCCGCTAGCGCAAGGAGGCGCTAAGTAGTGGAGCGCATAGGAGAAGGCGTTGTAGACGAAGATGGAGACGTGTCGATGACGGAGCTGAAGATGACGTCGTCGATCCACCGAGGCCGAGGTGAATACCGGGTTTGCTAGACCCAGTAGTGCGTCAGGGACGAAGATACACACGGTGTTGCCAGTATGGTGTGCACAAGGTTGAGGGTCAACCATGTCGTAGCATCTGAAGGGGAGATCAGCAGAGGAGGTCTCGACGACGGTTGCGGTGCACAGAACAGCAAGGGAGAAGATGCCAATGCAGCCCGCGGTGGTCGGAGTAGACGAAGTAGACGGGGAGGCCACGATACCTGCGACGAGGTTGAGCTGGACGAAGCGTTGAGGTAGCACAACCGAGTGTCAACCCAGGGATCAGGTTACTCGGTGTAGTGGTCGCGGCAGTGGTGGTCGAAGAAGTCGACGAAGAACTCGAACAGCTTGATGAAGATCTTGTGCATGGAGTGCACAACGACGTAGTCGACGGCGATGAAGATGCAGCGGCGAAGATTACGGGTGGCGACGCTGTGATGCAACAAGCGACACAACCGCAGCCATCGTAGTCGGCGGTGAAGAAGAACGCACTCTGAGGACAACCGTCCCAAAAGCGAGCACGCCATGGTAACGCAAGGATCGGATGATCAATCCGAGGATGCAGCCATGGTGGTGGAGATGTCGGTGATGGCCGGCACGAAGACGATGTGGCGGAGCAACCTGGCGACGCCACGAGAGGGCGCCCCTGTGCGCACCGCACACCAGGGCGAGCAACAAGTCGAAGGAGTGGCCGATGTTGATGTAGAGGCGCATAGAGTCGACGGGCAGTGGGCGATGCAACCTCGATCAGTGATCGAGCAAAAATAAGAGAAATTACCCAAAAAAAATAGTAGCAGCAGCAGACTCGTGTAGAACTTCTCTTGGTACGCATAGCACATGAGGCTCCTTATCTCCTTATCCCCTCCACACGGTCGGAGCCATGGAGAGAGAAAAAGAAACAGGAAGCCGACGGACGTGTGAGACCAGCAGGTGGAGCAGAAAGCGACGAGTGGTGTGGGGGCGTCTGCGCGGTGCTTCATCGGCCAGAGAGTTGGCCACGCGACAAGACTGGCAGGAAGCGATCCAAGTGGAGGTTCTGTCACAGCAGCTAGGAGCCGCGATGACCATCGATTGAGGCGTAGGGAAGACGTGGAGCCAGCGCACACGATACCCAGGTGAAGTCTTCAGAATCCTTTGCTGCATGACCTTCTAAAACGGCAACCGATCAGTACGGTCGGCCGCGAGAGCTTGCAGGGCGCAGCCCCGGTAGAGATCAACATGATCGTCTCCCGGGGGCGCGCTAGGCCGTCGTGAAGGGGGCGCACTGGAGGAGCGCCGTGAGGAACTCGGGCACTGGCGGCGGCCCGATGGGCGCCGGCGGGGATGCGAGATGTAGCGCTGGCGGCGCTAGGGTTTATGCAGCGGAAAAGAAAAGGAATCGAGATTTGATTCTATACCATGTAGAAGAATAGAATTGGTGTAATGGATGATTGTATTGCTAGGCCATCGACCGGTATATATGGAGTATAAGACTTGGGAGTCAAGACACCTCCTGATACATATGGAAATCTACGATACAATCTATAGACTACCAAATATACTCTAACAGGCACGAATTGGCATGGCACATCTGTGCCCGCTCAAGAATTTCAATGGCATACTGTTTTTGGGATAGGAAGAGGCCAGAATTGTCACGTGTAACTGATATGCCAAGCAAGTGTTGAAGTGGGCCTAAATCAGACATTGCAAACTCATGACGCAGCTTAGCAATTAAGTTGTGAAGCAAAGTGGTGGTGTTTGCAGTGAGAATGATGTCATCGACATACAATAAGAGATATGCTGTAGCTGTGCCTGACCGGAGTATGAAAAGGGATGTGTCGGATCGAGAAGCAGTGAAGCCAAGAGTTTGTATGAAAGATTTAAATCGAAGGAACCAAGTTCTAGGAGCTTGCTTCAAGCCATAAGGATTTGTTTAGTTTGCAAACATGCGAAGGCTTAGTAGGATCTAGAAAACCGGAGGGTTGCTGACAAAAGACAGTTTCAGACAAGTTACCGTGTAGGAACGCGTTTTTGACATCCAATTGATGGATGGCCCAAGAAGCCGAGGTTGCAATGCTGAGGACTGTCCGTATGGTTGCTGGTTTGATCACTGGTGAAAAAGTCTCTTGATAATCAATTCCAGCTTGCTGTGAGAATCCCCTGACAACCCATCTGGCCCCTTGTATCGTGAGAAGCTGCCATCTGAGTTGAATTTGTGGCGGAATATCCATTTGCCCGAAACAATGTTTGTACCTGCAGGCTTCTCAACAAGACACCAAGTATCATTCTTCTTCATTAGTGCACTAAATTCCTCTACCATGGCATAATACCAGTTTGGGTCTTTTAGGGCTGTGCGGTAGTTTGTGGGGATTGGTGAGAGTGTAGTTATGGTATTCAGATTGAAGGGTTTCTTTGGAAAGGACATGCCATCTCGTGCGCGAGTGTGCATTGGGTGCAATGGCCAAGGGGCTGGTTGCATGGAGGCTTTTGCTCGTGATCCGGCAGGTTTATGTTGTTGTACGTGTGGTGGACTTGGGATAGGTGCAGGTGGGTTCGGACTCGTTGTAGGTGCGCTAGATGGCGGTTGTGGAGAGGGCGAGCGGCATTGGGGTTGTGGTGTTAAAGCGATCGGTCCCCCTAAATCGGGCCTGCCTGGACTACGTGGCTTGTGCGAGGTGGGCGAGATCGAGTCAGCACCTATTTGTGGGTCCGAGGTTGCCGGAAATCATATCGGAACAAGATCCAAGGATGATATCACCGGAATGGTTGCAGCAGGAGGGGATTCTGATGGTGTGTGGGTGCGATAGGCCATAGGAAACTGATCCTCAACAAAAATAACATGGCGAGATGTAATTATTTTGCGCGTGCTAATATCTTGACAGCGATACCCTTTGTGTTCTGTGGGGTATCCAAGGAAGATACATGGTGTGGATCGTGGTGCCAATTTATGGGGCGTCGTGGCAGTGAGGTTAGGGTAACGTAAGCAGCCGAATGTGCGGAGGCGTAGACAGGAGGTTCGGCTCGGATGGCCTCGGGACGGGGTGGCTGGCGGACGGCGGGGCAGCGCCGCGTCGGGGCGCCGGGCTGCGTCACGGGGCACGGGGCGGGGCGCCACGGGCCGCGTCGCGGGGCACGGGGAGCGGGGCGGGGTGGCGCCACGGGGAACGACGACCCGGGCGTGACGGGGGCGGGGGGGGAGGGGGGCGATCAGGGCGCGGGGCGGCGCCACGGGCCGCCTCCTACTCCTGGCGGGCGGCGTGGCGGCGACCGGGCGTCCCAGGGCGGCGCCACGGGCCGCCTCCTACGCCTGCCGGGTGGCGGCGCGGCGCCGCGGGGCACGGGGAGCGAGGCAGGGCGGCGCCACGACGGACAGCGAGCGGGCAGGGGCACGGGGACCGGGGCGGGCGGCGCCACGGGGGACGGCGCCGCGGGCCACGAGGAGCGGGGTGGGGCGGCGACCCGGGCACGGGGAGCGGGCCGGGCGGCGGCGCCGAGGGAGACCGGGGCACGGGAAGCGGGCCGGGCGGCGCGCCGAGGAGACGGACGCGGCAGGGAGCGGCGCGGGGCGGGCCGGTGGTAGCAGGCAACGGTCGACAGGTGAGAGAGTGAGAGAGTGAGAGAAGAGAGAAGAGAGCGGCACCAGGTGTAGCTGTCCGCACGTTCGTCGTGTGCCAAGATCTGCGGCACACGGCAAAGAACTTTATCGCCATGTGCCAAGATCTACGGCACACGGCAAACCACGTTTTCGCCGTGTGCCCAGATCTGCAGCAAACGGCAAAGATTTCTTTTTTTTCGCTACCCGCCGCGTCACTGGATATGGTTAATATTTTCTTTGCCGTGTGGTAGAAAACAGGCACACGGGGAAAAGGGAAGTTTGTCGTGTGCTGCCTGAAGGGACACACGGCAAAGATTTCTTTTTTTCGCTTCGAGCCGTGCTTTCTTTGCCGTGTGCTGCCTGAAGGGACACACGGCAAAGCTCACAACCCCACGTGGCGGGCTCTTTGTCGTGTGTCCCGAAGCCCGGCACACGGCGAAAAGGGCAGTTTGCCGTGTGTCCCGCTGGCAGCACACGGCAAAAGTTATTACCATTTTATTCTTTTCACCAATTCAGTGTTTGAAATTCTTTTCCAAACAAATATATGGCCTCAATCATATGAATATTAAGTTGGCACACACCAAAACAAATTATTTCATGTAATTATAGCTCATAATCAATTTATAAGAATTAAAATGACATAATTGCATGTTATTTCATTTAAATTGTCAAACTAGTACGAAAATAGCTAAAAAACATGTTATTTCATGTGCTTTCATGTAATTGTGTATTCTTGTGCTTATGTTAAGGACTGCCATGGTAAAGTCAATAGAAGAATTGTTGTAATTGTTCTTGTGCTTCTGTTGGATGCAATGCCATTAATTACGTTGTCTTTGTTATCCCATTCATTTACACTTCAGTCGGATATAATAGCATTAATTGCAATTAGTTTGCTGTAGTAGTCATCAAATTAAAAAAAGTGTTGTGAATTTTTATCAGAAAGTAATATAAAGAGAATTTTTAAAAAACGCTTAGTTTTATGGTCCTTGTGTCATAAAAACCCACGTATTATGGCTCGTGTCACATAATCATAGGTTTTATGGTCATATTGGTAGAAACATCCAACTCTATAAAAGTTTGACTATGAATATGACATATGGATTCTAACATTTTGATTTCGTGACATGTATTCTGACTGATTTAATCAATGAAATCATCAAGTCGAATATATGACTAAGTTATCTTTTGATTTGAAAGTTAAATTAACCAGTAATATTCATATTACTTTTGATGGGGTGGGGTTATGTGACCAAAAGATACAAATCATAATAAACAGAATTTTGTGATAAAATAAGGATCATTGTTAACCTTTTTTCATTACGTTTGACCATTCATTTTATCTAGTGATAAAACACATTGTAATAAAATATATGATATTTAAAATTTTAAATAAGACGAATGGTCAAATGTAACGAAAAAGTTAGTAGGGACAACAATTTTAGAATGGAGTAGAAGGAACTTTCATTGTGATTTTACCATTATTTTTCAAACTTTGTGATTTCCACTTCACTTTTACATTAAGAAGCCACCGTGAACCCTCGGTTTCTAAGCATTGTTAACAACATTCAAAATAAATTAATTCAAAATATAAGAAAACTATTAGAAAAATAAGAAATGTCTATAATATCCTCCCTTCCTTCGCGTTATCGCAACGTTTCAGCCCTGTTGCCACCGTATACGAATTTCTCCCCTCGAGAGTGCCCTTAATCCAAGGTGATGGCAAGTGATGAGAACATCACCACGCTAGATGCACACAAGCTAAAGTCTTCTCCAAATGGAACAAGTGAGTGAATCTAACTCCTAATGACGCCTTCACACTGGTAATCGTCATAGGGGCCTCCTTTTATAGCCTAAGGGGCGGTCCTAATGCGGTTGGGACCAAGAGGTAAAACGGCCAGGCTGCGCGGCTTAGGGGGGGGGGTCGTCCCTTTGTGGTGGTTTGTCACCGCCTCTTCATGGACGTCTAAGTTGAGCACTTGAGGGTGGTTTCCAAGTCGGTAGTTGTCGCCTTATCCCTCCGGATTGGTCTCCTTTGATGGATCCGCCGGCATGATTGGCGGGCTAGCCTCGGAGAACTCGATGTAAGTGTTTAGGCCGGCGGTTGAGGCGGTTGGCATGGTTTCCAAGTCGGTAGTTGTCGCCTTATCCTCTCTGGATTGGTCTCCTTTGATGGATCCGCTGGCATGATTGGCGGGCTGGCACCGGAGAACTCGATGTAAGTGTTTAGGCCGGCGGTTGAGGCGGTTGGCACCTCGCCAGAGCCGTCCTCGGGAAGTGGGCTGCCCCAGGGGTTTGGCACACTAGCCAACCTGTTGTGCTAAGGTCCACGTGGTAGACGTGCCGGGTTCCGGTGGCACCGGGCGTCGGGTAGCAAGCGGGGCCGGGTGGTGTGTGCCCCTTAGCCCTTGCCCGAGTTACCCATGCCGGGTGTCCCATGCACCCGGGTGGAGTTGCCGATGCACTCGTTCAGCATTCTGCAATGTCGGATGGCAGTGCCGATAGGCTGGATCATTGCCATTTTTGCAACGAACAAACAGGTGTACTCGTATGTGTGCCAGGATCAGTTTAATCACACATATGCAATATCTGAATAGTACAACATAGTAACTTATTAACAAAAGGAACCGTAGGTCTAAACGAAAATTACATCAGCTTATTCAAGCAGCGGAAATCATGAAAGCGTAGCAACTCCATCTCCACGAGTATCAATTGGGGATCGCTCGCCTAGTACTCGTTGGCATTTCCTAGGTGACCATTTTATATATGAATATCACCCCAACTAGAGCATGATTGACACCAATATAGACCATTTACCTATGACTTGACTTGCTTTGCTTTGGGGTGTGGTTTCAAGCTAATGCCTATATTTTAAATATTTTGCTGAATATTAATATGACATAATTCACAATAGAACCATGCTCATCGTTTGCTGATTTGAGATGCTTTTATGTTGGAAAAGAGTATATGCATATGATTTTTCTTTCTTTTACTTTACTCGAGACGAGCAAAGGTTTAAGTGTGGGGGAGCTGTTGGCACTTCCTAGGTGCCCATTTTATATATGAATACCACCCCAATTAGAGCATGTTTGACACTAATATAGGTCATTTACCTAAGAAATTAGATATATATTTGTATATGCATTGTTTTGGAGCTTTGTTGCAGGTATAGGTTAAATTGGCATAAATGAAGGTATTATGGAGGATATGGGTCCAAGACAGAAGAAGAGCTAGAAGAAAGCCCACCGTGGCGATTAGCACGATCGTGTGTCGATCGACACATATGGGAGATTGGCCTAACAAGGGCCATCCTAGTCCATTCCACAGTTATAGAAGGTTATTTGCATGAGATATTTGAATATATTTATCTAGAAAAGATTAAGGAAACTTTAAGACCCAAACGTACAATGCAAGCTATGGTATGCAAGATAACTAACTTGAAGAGGAGATCGATGAAGACATGACGTGTGCCTATCGGCATCGCCTTTGTATCGATCAACACAATGCATGGATTTCTAGAATCCGACTCCTCTACGTGCCTTGCCTATGTAAATACTTGTAAAACCCTAGAACAGAGAGAGTCGACATAGAGAGACACCAAATTCATGAGTTAGAGCCACAGGGCGTTGCCCTATCACAATAGATCTGTAGTTGAGTTTCAAGAACTATTGGTGTTGAAGTTGATCCATCAACGTAGGCCTTCTAGATGGTGATGTATCTTACACTATGTATCTCAAGGATGATTGAATATGTTGATGTTGGTTTTAGTGATTTATTGATCTTGATTCTATAATCATGCATATGCTTGTTCTAATTGCTTAGTTCCAGGCTAAGTATTTAGATAATATCTTAATCGTGGTGATTAGGCTAGTACTCGGATCTTGTATTGACTATAGTTCTTGATGACGTTAATCGTGTGGTTTAGTGGTGACTGAACTAAGCTTGTGCAACACTTTTAGATAGTCGGGTAGGATAAGACACTCGCGCTACTAAAGCACAACCCTCGACATTGATAAATTGGGGTCTCTCGTAAGATAGGGTGTTCTTATTCATTAAAGGTTTGCAATTGATCTATGTAATTATCCATTATGATGATATCCAATTGGACCTTCTGGTTACGATCAAAATTAGTAGATACTACCTCTGTCCCATTGAAAGTGTCATTTTTGACTTTTCAGATTTCACGTTTGACCGCTTGTCTTATTCAAAAAATTTATAAGAATACAAAAATAAATACATTATTATTAAAGTATCACTAATGATAAATTAAGTTAGAAAAAAATATATAACATTTGCAAAAATTTTATGAATAAGACGAACAATCAAAGGACGATGTCTAAAAGTCTAAAACGACATTTTCAATGGGACGGAGGGAGTATCAGAGTTACTCGCATAGCTTTATTTAGGCTAATCAAGTCTTATGATGTCACTAGGTCCCAACCAGCCGTCAACACTCTTAACATGCAATCATTAGTAGCTTAGTTAGATCTTTTACTGTTAGTAATATTTAATCCCATTACTCTCTATGGATTCGATTAAACCTTGGAATACTCTAAGGGAAAAAGAGCTACAATTGTACACCGTCCTCTTGTGGTATATAAGTGGGTGCGTAGATACGACCAACACCTTGCTATATTAGAGAAATCATTGATGAATTGTCGATAGATACGACCAACACCTTGCTTTATAAACACAAATGAAGTCTAAATTGTGAGAATTGTCATGAAATCATGATATCATATGTAAAAATTGTGGTAAAATGTAGAGAAGGTTTTGCAAAAGTTGTCACGTAAGTTGCATACGAAACGGAGAATCTCCAAAGAAGAAATTTAGAGTTGAGAATATTTTGAATAAAGTTGAAGGCCAAATTTGAATTTGACTTTAAATTCCTATAGGTAACATAGCATAAAAATCTTGTCCTGTTAATTTTTTGTTATTTTTAAAAATTTGTTTGATAATTTTAATTTTTCTTTTTTGCATTTATCAGAAAAAACTGTTTGCCGAGTACCAGGTGCTGGCACTTAGCAAAGAGGTCACCGACAATGTCTAAGAAGAAAAAAATGTCCATTTTAACCATCATGGTTGACTCTTAAGAGGATAATATGCTTTTCTATTTGTTGACCACCTAGCAAGTAAATTCTACAACAACTATTGGTACTTTTATAATCCACTCGTATGTATTCTTGATTCCTGCATCATCCATTCATAAGCATAAAAGGAGAGCTTTACAATCGCCAAAAGAAGCAGGGGAGATGAACGATCAACGAATCCTGCCCATTTGTGAGAAGATAAGTAACGGCATATGCGAAATCTTACATAAAGGGCAAAATCCAAAAGGGTTTGTCATCCATGTATCATCCTGACTAGGATGATTTGTACGAGTCTCCCCAAACTGCCACCAACGGGTGTCCTTTTTGTGTGATCGCGCTGATGACTCGATCACATGCAAGCAGGACAGGGAGCTGACGGAGCTCCCTCTCATGTGGATTTAACTTTTATGCGAGTGCGTTCCCTTTATCTCACTTTCTGACCACGTTCACTGTAAGATATTCTTGCTTCGGTCGGTAGGAGGAGCAAGTGCAGTGCACATGTGCTCAGCTCAGCGCTGCTTCTCGGCACTTATAAAGGTAGCGGCAGTTGAGGCATCGTTTGAGAAAACAAGGCTTTCTGATTCCAGAGCAACTGTAACAATCAGTACACTTCAGTAGCTTACCTGCAGCGTGAGATCGTCGAGCGGTCGGTCCAGCGCGAGAGGATGGCGTCTCCGATGAGCCTGTACAGCGGCAGCCGAAGGCGGGTTCCAGCCAGGATCGGCGGCGGCGCCGCGGCGCCGGTGAGGCAACTGTTGACAAGGCTGAGGTCCAGCCTGATGGGGAGGAGCACGTCCCGGCCGCGACGGGCGGAGGCAATGAGGTTCGCGTACGACCTGCACAGCTACGCCCAGAACTTCGACGACGGCCTCGGCTCCTCCTCCGGCCACCACTCCTAGTTAGCTAACTAGGAACCGCTTCCGCTTGTTGCAAAGTAATAATTAGATTAGTCTCAATCCTCACAGGGAGATCGAGCGCTATTGTCGCTGCTGCTGATCTCCGGTGATGAGATGATTAGCTAGCTCTTCGTCATGCATGTTACATAATAATGTTTAGGGTCCGATTCCTTCAGTGTAAATTAGTCCCCAATCACGAACTAATAACATAACTCTTTCTTTGAAGTTTCCTCTTTTCTCCCTTGAGATTTCTGGGCTTGTGCATGTGTCACCACACTTTTTAGTCATATATGCATATATTGCACAGTTTTTTTTGTACTGAAGCGAATCTATAGAAGCGAAATGGATTTTTGAGAGGCCAGTGAAAAACAGTGGTGTTAATTATATATATCTATTTATTAATAAAAAGAGATGAAGTTTTTACCACAGTAGCTAGAAAAAATAGAGAAATAGGCTATAAATTCTTAAAAAAAAACATCCGGCCCTTAATTCCCATCTCACATCTAAAGAGCAGCATCAGATCCTTCAACATTAATTTTACCCTCACGTGAACATAAATCTATGGCATATGCCGCCTCCACCTTAAGCTACCAATCCTTCCATAAACCCTAGCAACTAGAATATGCATGCCGGTGATGATGTCTCAACCCATGGCCGGGGCACCTGAAGCATTTAATCAATATCAGGAAACTAAAGGTTGGCAAATCGTGCTTAGCACTGCCGCACGTGGAGACTCCTGCAAATATGCAGCGGCCCGCATGCAGCAGAAATCATACGAGGTCAACCATCGCGTGGATTAGGAATCATCTTAAAACAAAGAGGTGAACGTACGGAAGATTTCAAAACGTCACATGCCAAATCGCTTGGTTCACGGGTGGATAGGTCAGGTAGATGGCAAGTGGAAGCATGCGGCTGTCTGATTCATGTAGAGCGAGCCGAGGACAGCTAGGTTTGGTGATGCTTGAGTTTCGGACATGATCGAGAACATGCCGTTCTTCAATGTCGAGGTGCTTCCTCAGCTTGAGTTGCAGACTAAGATCATGAACCCTTACAGCCCTGCAGGCTTAGCTGTGCAACAGTCAATGGAGCTCAAGCTGGTCATGTTCAGGTTCCTGGACCATATCTATGGCTTGACCTGGACGAGTTAAGGACTCCAAGACTATCCATCTTGATACTCTGTTGTTTTCTCAACTGCCATAGACGAAGGCAGCTTCGCATCGTAAAACTGAAACCTGAATTCCTTTCTCCTAACCTACGATCAACAACCCAGATTGACAATTGCGAATAAGATGCAATCTCCCACCTGGCTTTGGTACTACCCACTAAGATCATTGATTCTCTGATGGTTCAGAAGTCTTGACAAGGTATGAAGTCAATTGCCTGCCACCTCAAGTTGGAATGCAGAAATAAAACAACATTCAATTATTAACATCCTAGATTACTATGTTAGGAAAAATCATATTTGTGAACCAGGTATGGTAATTATCACAGATAAGTGGGAAAATAATATTTCCGTTCAACTAGATGATAGATCAAACATAGAAAAATGTTTTAGCTCTTTTCAGTGTTCGTTCAGTTAATATACTATGTGATTGTAGCATTACATGAACAAGCACTAACGTAGATGATGGTGTACTCCAAGAGATTTTTCTGCTGCATTTACCTTCTATGTTCAATATCTATGCTCTGTTTTCTTAAAGAGAAAATCCAAAGCACAAAATATATTACATTCAAATATCATTTTAGTAATAATTAACCAAAATTATGAAAATCCTAGGAGATAAATTTTAGTTCATGGTCAATGAGTGGAGACCTCTGTGACATTTTAGTTGGTCAAGCACTATAGCAATAACTAACTATAGCCACGGTTGGGGGCTCTACAGCCACGGTCAGCCCCAACCGTGGCTATGTTTCCGAGACTACAGAAAATCATCTGTAGCCTCGGAAAACAGGTCAACCGTGGCTATAGTATGCACTATGTCAATCGTGGTTATAGTAGTTTACTATAGCCACGGTTCACTATGACAACCGTGGCAATAGTGACATGCTATAGTCACGGTTCACTAACCTAACCGTGGCTATAGTGACATATTATAGCCACGGTTCACTAATCTAACCGTGGCTATAGGACACCACTATAGCCACGGTTGACAAAGTGAACCGTGGCTATTTACTTTTTAACAATAAAAAAATAAATACGTATTAGAAATAATAAATTACAATTACATAACATTAACCATAATTACATCACATTAACATTAAAGTATTACATCACATTAATATTTACAAATATTCATAAAATTCATCAAAGGTTTAATAACGTAAGTTCCCGTAATTATCCTCCAATGCTCCTTATACTGCAAATATTTTGTTTAAAGTATAAAGATAGGTCATGACTACTAGGCAGTAGAGCGCATTTAACATTTTTTTATTGAACATAGTACAGCATATCTTCTATCAAATAAACGGACTCATAGTAGAACATAATCTGGCCCTATTTTTGGATCTTCGTCAACTCGCAAAAAACTTGCCCTGGTAATTTAACAATTGAAAAACTTCAAAAGGTAACTTGCATGACTTTCATGTGTGTGCACTGCTCTGAACTAGTTTCAAACCATAGCCGGGCCAGTTATATTTCTAGTCTTGGGTATTTTCTGCACGTGCAATTTTTCTGTTCATGTGATTTTTTAATGTTTTTGCAGAAGTTTTGTAGTGTAGAACTGCACTTTGAAACATGATTTTAGAGTTGCAATTTTTGTAGCCTGTCTATAATGCAATAAGGATCCTGAAGAATCTAAAAAATTACGTGCATTTGTAGTGTGCATGTATCTCCACTACTAAACTCTTGTGTTATCTATTAAAATACTATAAAAATGTAAGGATTCGTTGATTTGTAAGAATCATGTTTGACTGTTCATCTTATTAGAAAACTATAAAATGGTATTTATCTTGTTATGGCTTATTTTAATATTAAATATAACATACTCCCACATTTACATAATATAAAGCATATTACAAAGAAACAGAAATCCCTAATTTCCAACAATTTGTCTGACACTATCTATTTAATGCAGTAGTTAGTAATTGGCTAGAGACATGCATAGGAGAGAGCAACAACCAAATAAGTGTTTTGAGACTATTTCCAATACTAATTAAATGAACTTTTAACTAGTACCAAAAGTTGGTGGGAGAAACGGGAGGTCACTTGCAATTGCAAAATCAAATAACTTCATAGGTTGATTTCAACGGCCACCACAAAACTGCTACCTTTTTTAGAGATCTGTTGATCATCCAATCAGGTTGATGACTCAACCCATGTGCAGCAGCTTCCTGTCATCGACATTTCGTCCCTTCATCGCCAGTGCGCTTCCTTCGTCTCTCACTTTCCGGTGACGCCTAGAGAAGACAAAATCGGACCGGGTGCGGTGAGGGTGTGGGTGGCACGCATGTACGTCTTCCGTTCGACGCGTTCGCCGCTGAATTAGGCAGTCATCAGCAAGAAACGGTCGGGCACGTGGAGCTAACGTTTTAGCCCACGACCGCGGCCGTGCATCTTGCGCAGCCACTGCACTTCACGGTGCAACCACGTGCCGTCCCAGTTGGGCCTGTATTGAGGCCAATGGTCACAAGACTCAAGACATGCATCGCGAACGGTGCTGCCGGTGATGACGAAGCTGCTAAGGAGGCGCTGCTACGATGTTGAAAAAAAAATCCAATTTGAGTGGCTGGCCCATGCAATAAGCAGTCGGCCGGTGTCGAAAACATAAATTAACCTAATCAAATCACGCAAGGTTATAGCAAAAGTTTCAAATCAAAATTTAAACTAAATGGGATTTGCCACCAGCAACAAAAGAATCTAACGTTAGAACAAGAGCCAAAATGAGAGGCAGTCATCCTTGACCATGATGACTAGATCACACGCAGGCAAGCAGGGAGGTTAATATAGCTTATCTAATTGACAATTTAGCTTTAATACTAGTGCGATTCCTTTTCTACTTTATGGTGACGCTTACGTGGATGTGGTAGAAAAGTTGGCAGTGACGTGAGGTCGGTAGATGGCAGCAGATCAGTGTGGATGGGAGGAAATAGCTTTGTAATGTTGACCTGCAGAAGTGCTATGCTCTACTTCTTGCTTGATCCTTATCTGATGAAAGCTGAAATATCTATCCTCCAGGGCGAAATCATCACCTCTCGCCGATCGATCAACCATACAACGATCAAAGTTATCAAAAAAAAAAATACAACGATCAATACAGCACGCAGAAAATACGCATTGCACATGTGTGACACACATTTGGCACCGCAGGCTCTGCGTCGAAGCTCAACTCGATCAATTAGTATGTCAGATACCGAGATACGCCGCACAAGGCCACACACACACACCAGAACACACGAGCAACCGTCCCAAATTCGGCGGGATCTCGTTTGGGATCATCGGTGCCCGTGCTGGCTGGCTACGATGCCGCTCACACCAACATTCCATTACAAGATCGATACGACATCGCCACTTTATTCATCTCACGCTGCAGTGAGCCAACATTGCATGTGCCTTTCCACGGTATATGTGCCTGTTTATATGGTTGGTGATACTTCGCTCTCTGACCGCAATGTATTAGTGGATAGCCTAGTCATTCCTAGGTAAGCGAGTTTGAGTGCTTCACTCTGCGATTATAAAAGAAGCAGCAAGGGGAGGCATCGTCAACAAGGTTTCCAAACGCCATAGCCATTGTAGCTCGTCAAACACCAAAGCAGTAGTCCGTTACTAGCACTCATCGGTTGAGGTGCGAGATTTGGAGGGACGAATCGATATCGGTAGACAATCGATGGCGTCTGTGCTGAGCAGCCGGAGGGTGGTCAAGACCATGGCCGGCGGTGACGATGCCCAGCGGTCGGTTGCACCGGTGAAGCAGCTGCTGAGGAAGCTGCAGTACAGGTTGAGGAGCGCAGCGCGGCCGAGGAGAGGAGCGCCAGTGAGCTTCGTGTACGACCTGCACAGCTACTCGCAGAACTTCGACGACGGCCTGGGCTCCTCCGGCCATCACTTGTAGCTAGCTATATAGGGATCCTTGTGCTCATTCTTTGATATGTGTAAAAATCTATGGAAGAGTAATTAGTAGTATCGCTAGCTAGCTACAATGATTCAGGTTATGAGATGATTAATTAGCTAGATAGATATCTCCAACAGTTATTTGTACAGGACCCGTTTCTTATTTTTAATACAAAGACACGCAGCTCTCCTGCGTGTTCGAGAAAAAATTTGTACAGGACCCAATAAATTATCTTCTGAATACGATTATGCGAAAAAACAATTACCTTCTGAATAAATTTTGGCAAAACCTGCTCTAATCGAGTTCAAAATGCTTTTTACTCAGCAGTTGGAATTGATTGACAAGCTTTGTAGAGGTTGCACATATATACATGTGTTCTCATTGATTTTTAATTTGACAGAAAAAATTGCTACTAAAGCCGATCATCACTCAATAGGCTGTATACTATGCTAGCGATTATTGATAGATATTTGAGAGATCAGCGAAAGCCATGGGGAAAAAAAGATCTTCTGTTCTTGAATTTAGATGCTTGGGTGAGATGTGGTCATCTTGATGATCAGCACTGACTGATCTTTTGGTTCTTCAGTTCACAAGGAAATCAGCTGCAAAAATCATCAATTACTACTTCAGGCTTTATTTACATGTTTGAGGCTCGAGCTTCATAGGTTCAAATGGATAAATCAACTTCATTTTCCCCGAACTAAATGTCGATGAAGTTGTCATCTTTTGTTTCCCTTAATGTGAGGCAGTTTATTCTTATCAATATACCCTGGAACACTAAAGTGATTCTGGATCTTTCAGAAAGAAAACAAAGATGTTAGTCACAAAGAAAAGAAAAAGGAAACCTCCATGAAATTGTGACCTGACGCTCTATCATCTAACCGTTTGGCCTTTTAAATAGTGAAAACTCTGCTCTTGGATACTTTAGCAGATGTTGCATTATTCCTGTGTTCCAATCTTGTTGACCTAACACGAATGGCTAGGAGACCCAAACAGACGATCCTATAGTTTTTTAATGTTACTATAGTACTATATATATTGTATCATATACTTAATTGTAGCTCTACACTGAACTCCCCGTTATCTGGCTTGCTAGAGAAGGAAAGTATACAATCTTAGATGAGTGCCCAATTAAGAAACCGAAGCAATAGTTTGATGGGAATTGTTCCGTTTGGAACCATGTAAAAACCTAATTAATTGTCGCTATCAGTCTAAACGTTGGTGGAGAAGAATCACATCATGGGCCGCAAGATGATGGTTCATCCCTGGAGCGGGATGACTCGGATGATTAGTACATCCTCCTCAAACTGCCACTATGGCCGTTCTTTGTTGCATACATGTCGTCCATCATCCACTATCCAGCCTGCTGATGTCTCTTGATCAAAGTCCAGCTAGCAACAGGTAACTTCCCTGAGATTTAGCGCTTTATCAATTAACACTACTAGTCCATCAACCCGTGCTACCGCACGGGCTAGTATTTTTCTTCCCTGTCTCACTTGAATTCCAGAGAACTTTCTTTCTTGTAAAGACTGATTCAAATACACATGAAAAATAAAATAAACATGTTAATTATATCTGATGAGAAGATGAGCTAATCAATGACATTCCACACCAAGACATATAGTATCAATTTAATTTAATTTTAATTTGTGTATACTCTAATAGCTTCATGAAGAACTACATGTAGGCAAAAAGGCATTGTTCATCAAATTAATTTATTAAAGCTGAAATTTTTAGAGTCAAATCATATTATTTTTAAAAAATTAAGTTGCTGTCATCTTCAGGATTCGGAATTAAGTCAGATGGAATGTCATAAGGTCAGGTCTTCAAGATTTTGTCAGTGTTCATGAAACTTTTGTATATATGTATTATTCTTTCATAACTTTTCACTTAAACTTTCTTGGTAAAAGTCACATTCCATATATTTGACTTGTGTTTCAATATGTGTGCCCCATTGTATAAAATAAAAGTGAATTGAGTTGGTGATCTATTGTGGAAAAGTTCTTTTTTCTTCACCTTAGTTGGTGATCCTGCAAAGTGTGTTGTTGGTAAGATATACGTTATTTGTTCAGTTCTGACCATTTCTCCTTCAGATATGCTTGAGGTTTATTCCAATCATGAATCAGATATGTTTAATAGGGAAAATAAAGGATCTATGTACGTACAAAAGCACGAGGTTGATGCTCTAGTTGTTTCCAATATGGATTCATGTAAGATAAAATAAAATCATATTTTTTGAAACTTTTATGTTGTGCAGATAAACATGTGTTTGTGCCTGAACTGTAGGAAGTGTTACAACATGATTATAATTCGATGAGCGCAACACCGTCCAGAGGGGAAGCCCGCGTCCTTCCTGGGCGACGGGCGGAACCCTAGATCGCCGTCGCCGCCCTCGGCCTTCCCCACGCCCCCTCCCACGTCCTGCCGCCGCCGGAGCGAGCTGCGAGCTAAAGCTCCACAGCTGCGAGGAGGACGGCGGCCGGGCCTATCCTTTCCCTCACCGGCTGCCTCTCACACCCCACCACCCCTCACCACCTTTCCCCCACTTCAACCGGCGGCGAGCACCACCCAGACCGGATCCGGAGCCATGGCGCTCGGATCTTGTGGGGGCGCCCGGATCTATGCGTCCGGCGGCGCCGCCCCAAGGCACGGCGCGACGGTGCGGTTCGGGTGACTGGAGCGGTGCGTCCGGGGCTACATGTCCGGCGGCGGCCCCCAAGGCACGGCGCGGCGGCGCGACGTCGTGGTGCCGTGCGGTGGTCTGGTGCGGCGCGCCTGGATCTACGCGTCCGACGGCGGCGCCCCAAGGCACGACGCAGTGGCGCGACGTCGTGGTGCGGTGCGATGGCGTCTAGAGCAGCGCGACAGATGGCGACGGCACCGGGAGCAGCGACGGCGATGAGAAAGGCGACGGCGTCTGCGCTGGCGGGTTGGCGCGACACGGACGGCGCCGACAGTGACGTGACGCCGACGTGCTAGGCGTCGAAGGCCTGCCGCAGAGGCCGGGTCAGCGCGCTAGGACGCTGCGAAGGCCGCGCTGGGGAATGATGATGAAGTCCGGCGGCTTGCTGCCACGTTGTCGGCGTTGTTGTGCGCCGCGAGGCTGCACACGCGGCGATAGCAGATGGCGCGGCGTCGTGACGGGTGGCTCGGAGCCGGATGGCCGGTGCGCGGTCGTTAAGCGCGACGGTTAAGTGCGAAGGTTGGGGGAGGGGTCTGGGGTGGTGGCGCGAGCGCCTTTGATGCTGCGAGCGTCGAAGGTGTGGATGGCGCGGTGAGTGTGTGACCGACAAGATGCGCGAGATGGGATTGCGTGCTGGCTCGGAATTGGTGAAGACAGAACCGGGAGAAATTCTGCATGGTTCCAACCATGCCGACAACATACCTTGTTGAAGGTCTTGTCGAGGTTCTTGCCATCTCCGAGGTTTCATGGGTGAAAGCCCTGGCGGTGGCGTTGAAGCGTCACTACCTTCCTGGAGGCGCCAAACCGTTGCAATCCTTTGTCTCTGCGGCGTCCATATCGAGTCTGGATGTTTGTGTGTTCTTGTGTGCGTGTTGTGTTGTGTTGTGTGCGCATGTCGTGTGTTGTGTTGTTGTGTGTGTGGTGTTTGTATATGGTACGGGTTCTTGTCCCGTTCTTCTCCTTAATATAATGAAGCACAGCTCTCCTGCGTTTTCGAGAAAAAACATGATTATAATTCCTAGAAGAAATCATTTTTTCTTCTATTTTCCATGTAACCTAGAAATATAGTATGTCATGTGAATATTTTGACATTGACCTAAGAAAGATCAATCTGCAGGCTGAAAAAACTTTGAGGTTTCATCAACTCCATAATTATCACTCAGTTATTAATAACGCTATACACATCTTATATAAAACCAAAGTTCAGGAATCACATGTTTAGAAGAAAAAGGTAGATGAATTGGAGCCAACATTTTGACTTTATTCTTTTGGAAGATAAAGTGGAAGAATGATATTTTATCTCGATATGATGCGTGCTGAAATATAACTGTATACCCAAAAGTATATTGTATTAGTACACAGATACTTACTAATCTGTACATGGTTACCAGCAGGTCCAGGAGGCCAAAATAAATTAGAAATTTGCATGGATATGTCTACCATGTCCACCTTTTCATTAAATTATAACATATTTGTTCTGAAATTTAATACTGTCATTTAAATGTGAGGCATAGACAAAAAAACAATTTGTATCTGTGGGTGATAGTGGGAAACAATATTTTCATGCATCTGTATATAAATACAGATGACCGACTACTAAGATACTGCATCTTAGGTCAAAAGGGACTGACCAGAGCAAATCTGAAACCAAGAGATACATAAAAAAGAGCAAGACATAAGGTGAAACTTATTAGTTATTACCGTGGTAATTAGCACATCAACTTGTAGTTGGAGTATATGATAAACTCAGATAACTGAAATCTTGAATCCCGAATTGGTGCCTGTATTATATCCTGTTTTTCCAGTGGCAGCCCACAAAAACAATTTTAGTATGCGTGTACAGACCAGCGTGGGAACAACTCCATTCGACATTTGATCTCGGCCGTCTCATCGTTTTTACTGGTTTATCTCCCTCCTGGAAGCCTGTTTCTTCATCGGATACCATGTGCTCCCTAGCTAGTTAGAACTCAGATGGCCGCTTTGCGCAAGCTGTGTCAAATCCTTTCCAGCTCTCCTTCATCATCGCTGATCGAGAGAGGGGCTCCAGAGAGATTGCTTCATTCCCATCCATATTCCACGATACTTTTTTGTTGTTCCAGATTTTGACGCACAATCCACTCGCTTTGCCGTCCTCCATGTTAGTCAATTCGTAGCTCGATGATCTCCAATTGTATCTACGGCATGGCACAATGAAAAACAGACAGATTGAGGACCCTAGCATAAGACGTCCTCATCATGATCTTAGCAGCATTAGATCCACACAGGACTCATCCCGCCATCCTGTATAAGATTTAGATTCCAATTCCTGAAACATAATCTTTATGGATCTTGCATTACACATCGGGCAGCACACAGATTACTACCTGTATATTCTTCACATCATACTGCAATACGCCCTGGTAGCTCTCAAGCCGAGGACGATGGCACAATTGGCAACACGATTGCTATTGTGGATTCATGCTTTGCTCATGTGCATGGCGGTATTGATAGGAATCACACCGGATTGCGGCAGTGAAGTATCTCATCATTGGCAAGAGACCATGTCCTTTGTACCCATCTATCAGGATAGGCTTTTCTCTCCTAAAATTAATGAGTCAGAATCATGAAAATAAGGAAGGAAATAGATTTGATGTGGGATTCGGCTGGATGTTGTGATTCACATCTATCGGCTATGGTTTCTCAACCATATAAATCAATGGCTAGATGTTTTTTTTTTTTGTGAGAATTTAGAGGATTTTCTCCGATTAATGTGGAGGCCTCAAAAAGGAGCCTCCAATTAGTAAATATAAGACTAGTGCTCCTCCTGCTTTCTCTTTCTTGCAGAGGGCGTAGAATGTTCCTGTAGTCGGTAGGTTCCGGGGGCGGGTTGAGATGGTTCAGAAGGAGTGAATTGCATATTATGTGTTCCGCACCTATGATGACTCAAGAACTTCTTCTCTTGGAAGATATCATATGTGAAATATCAAACATCGATTGCCCTGGATTCATCACATTGAAGCTGAATTAATGATTCAAAATATTAGCAATATTTTCCAAAAACTACTGCCAATGTTTTAGGAGTAGTTTTGGAATTGTAGTATTTTAAAATAACTTCTATAGTAACAAATGGGGGATGAATATATAGAAGATATAGGAACCTAAACCTACAAATGAATAACTATTAAATTATTCATCAGCTCAAGTATAGAAAATAATCAGGTTTATAATTTGAATTTATGATAAAAAAATACTAATTACTAATTTATCACCTTTTGTTTTCTCTGATATATATTACCCTCAGATTAATAAAATACTGACCAATAGTACTAGATTTTCGATATTATCTACATTATCAGACCGATAAATAAGAGTTAGTAGTTTTGAGAAAATATTGGCCACCATTTTGGACAGTAAAAATATAGGATCAAGCTTCTGACTTGTTCACATGCATATGCCTCGTAGCGTAGATACACATTCATAAACTTAGAAAGCCTT
Organism: Chloris gayana; assembly: GCA_031894775.1. Taxonomy (NCBI): domain Eukaryota; kingdom Viridiplantae; phylum Streptophyta; class Magnoliopsida; order Poales; family Poaceae; genus Chloris; species Chloris gayana. Next base: position 70,666 of record JAUNZO010004600.1, on the reverse strand, counting down.
AGCAGTCCTTATCGATGCAAAAGAGAAAAACTAAAGTATATTGAAGGGACCAGTCTTACGTGAATGGTCTAGGGTTTAGGGTTTAGGGTCTAGGAAGAGCAAAATAACATTTGATAAGAATCGATTCCATCAATTCACATATAAAAGCTAATCTTCTTAACCAAACTTCTAGATTTTAATAAGTTGAATAAAAAGGGAATCGAATTTGCAAAATCTTGCATTATGAATATTTTTGAAAGGGTGGTCACCTTGGAATTTTGTGAAAATCATATGGAGTTCCCTATGGTGTCCTCTTTCTTAAAGAGTCTATAAAGACATGTGATCCTTCAATTACAAAACAAGTTTATTTTAGTATTCATGTTGTTGGTCCCATTGTTGACTACAGGTTAACCAAATTGGACAATAATGATCAAGAATGCAGTTTAACACGTTATATCCCTTGCAGTAAAATCTATTGATCTAGATTATGACCTCCATCTCAAGATATTGTTCTACAGCCTATTAAAATTTACCTACAAAAAAGGCTGCATCTATGTTGAATATCTGCAACCTTTGTACTATATATAGAAAAGTTAAGTCATCTTTGGACCATGGTAACTGTGATGATTCCAACGGCCACCACAAAACTGACACATTTTGGTGAGATCGGTCGATCATCCGATCAGGCTGGTGATTCAACCCATGTGCAGCTTCCTAACATATGTAGATTTCCCTTCAACGCTAGTGGGTCTCACTTCCTGGCGACGCTTAGCATGCAGGAAATCAGTTGTGGTCAGTGCGTGGCATCAGGTACACGAACGCGCGGCACATGCATGCGGCATTCGACCTGTGGGAGCCGGTGCTACCGAAGTGAACACGTGCGCGTGTGCTGGTTCTATCTGGCCGGCAGTCATCACCAAAACACCAACAGGCTACTCTGACTTGATCCGGCGACCGGGCACGTGGAGGGCCGCCAACCTTTTCAATTTGCCATGGAGACGCCGACGCCACCGAGCGGACACACTACTACACAAAATTATATGTTACAAGTATGTTTATATTCCATAATTATGTATTACAAGAAGTAATTACAATAGCACAAAATTAATGTTACATGAATAGTGTTACAAAGGTTATTATTATTCAATATATATCAGGTATGATTTTTACAAGAAAAATCTCGTTGTAACACAAAATAATGTTACAAGGAGGGACCAAAACTTATGTGCTAATTCATTAAGTCCCTAAACTCTAGAGATGTGGTGATCCAAAATATTTCTCAAGTAACAATAAATGCACAACTCTTGAGTCCAAACTACTGCCACATATTAACATATTATAAGTTGTTCTTGCTAACAGGAGACTCAACTTCATATTATTACAGGTGGTGATGCAATCAAACCTTAAGTATGACACATGAGCTTATATTGAGTTATGTTTTATGTTATAACAGTAACACTCGTTTGCAAAATAACACATATATATATATTACAATAGACTTTACTTGGGGCATATCAGGTGAAAACCAAGTAAATGTTGGAAACTTGGAAACTTATAATCTCAACCGTTGGATGGTGAATCTACGATCCAGATGATTAGATCTAAAAGCTCTAAAGTCCAAGCTTTAGTAAAATTGGAGGGGGCAGGTGTAAAATGACCACAAGTGACTGGGTATCACATGCATCATCCTGATCGTACATTCGAAATCCAACGGCTCACATTACAAGTTTCCAACATTTGTCTAGTTTTAACTTGATATGCTTCCACTTTACTTATACTCCGTCATGTTACAAATTGAATAAATAGTGATGAAAGTCACAACTATATCTTAGCCAGGGTGAAATACCACCACGGTTCAATTCATGTTAAACACATATTTTTTACATTTAGTATTGTTTTTGAGCTATAAGAGTAACACTTTTCTCAAACTCATAGGCTTTTCTTGTATTACATATTTTTACAAAGAGTAAACACATGTATGTGTTATGACAAATTTTACATGTATCACTTTTAGTTACAAATAGTAATGTGATACAACAAAACTTGCTCTAGTAACACCAAGACCTAGATCACTTATTAAATATGTTATTGTAGGTCTCAATAACATTTTTTATAGCTCTGCTTACATATAAATGTGTTGCTAGAAGCATGATCTGACGTAGTGACATATGCACTTTATCCCAGCCGGACATGTACGGAGGCAGCCGCCTGAGAGGGCCCATGCCAAGAGGTAAGGCCTGTGGCGTCAGAAATGCATGGCGATCGGCGGCGCCGGTGACGACGAAGCTGCTAGTGATGCACTGCGGTTAAATTGAACTTATCCGATTTGAGTGGCGCTGGCCCAAGCAAGCAGCCAGGGGCCGACTAAAATTGACCCAAACGAATCATATAAAGGTATAGCGAAAGTTATGAACCATAATTTAAACAAAAAGGGGTTGCCACTAGCAAAAAAAAAATCTACTTCAAAGCAGAGCAAAAGGCAAAGGCAGTCATCCTTGGACGACCATGGTGGCAGGGTGACTCGATCACACGCAGGCAAGCAGAGAGGATAATATATATGTATAGCTTATCCTCTTGACAATTCTGCCTTTACTGGTGCGATTCCTTTTTCTCGTTCTGCTTTGAACGCTTACTTGGATGTGGCATCAGCCATCAGGTCAGTGTGGGATGAACAACGTTATAATGTGAGCATGCAGAAGTGTTATGCTCTACTAGCTTGATCCTTAATTACCGGATGAAAGCTGAAGAAACATCTATCCTGAAGGGGGCATCATCCTATCTCGCCGAACTCAACCATAGAAAACGATCAATGCAGCACATAGCAAAAACGAATCGCACATATGACACGCATTTTTGGCACCGCGCGCAGGTGCCGCGTCGAAGCTCAATTCAATTAGCATATGGCAGACTCGCGTCACATGGTCTGATGGTCACATGAGAGACCGACGGCTCCGCTCCTTTGCCAAACATCAATCCGTTACTAATGGTTGGTGGATACTTTTCTCCATCATCGCAACGTCTTAGACTCTTAGTGGATAACCTAGTCATTCCTGGGTAAGCGTTGGTGGGCTCGGCCACACTGACGTCGACACACGACGCACTCCACGCTTATAAAACAAGTCCCGAGGGTGAGGCATCGTCAACAAGGTTTCCAAACACTAAGCCAGAGTAGCTCCTCAACAACCGCAGCAGCAGTCAGTTGCCAGCTCGATCACATCAGTTGAGGTGTGAGCTTGAGGGGACGAATCGATATCGGTGGACACAATCGATGGCGGCGTCTGTGCTGAGCAGCCGGAGGGTGGTCAAGACCGCCATGAGCAGTGGCGGCGGTGACGAGGCCCAGCGGTCGATGGCACCGGTGAAGCAGCTGCTGAGGAGGCTGCAGTACAGGTTGAGGAGGGCCGCGCGGCCGAGGCGAGGAGCGCCAGTGAGCTTCGTGTACGACCTGCACAGCTACTCCCAGAACTTCGATGACGGCCTCGGCTCCTCCGACCATCACTTGTAGCTAGTGATATATGAATCCTTGTAGCTAAGTGGAAGAACGGTTAGTAGTGTCGCTAACTAGCTGACTGATTCAGGCTATGAGATGATTAATTAGATAGCTAGGTATCTCGTGCAGTTATTTGTACAGGGTCCAGTCACTTCTCTTCTGTGTGAATTTGAACCAAACCTTCCATAAACCAGGAGAAGAGAATGCTTTTACTCAGCAGTTGGGTTTGATTGACTAGCTTTGTACAGGTTGCATATACCTGTGTTCTTATTGATGTTTAATGAAACAGAAAAATATGCTACTGAAGCCAATCGTCATTCAATAGATTGTAAACTGTGCCAGCAATTCTTGGTATATATTTGAGAGATCAGTGGAAGACATTGGACGAATGCTCGTGTTCTTGAAAGGTGAAAGAGTGATGTATGTCTGTTCTTGAATTTAGATGCTTAGGTGAGATGGTGGTCTAGATGATCAGCACTGAATTCTTCAAAAAAAAAATGATCAGCACTGAACACTGATTGATCTTTTCGTTCTTCTTCAGTTCGCAAGTAAATCAGCTGCAAAAATTACCCATTGCCAGTTCTCTTTACATGTTCGAGGCTCGAGCTTCATATATTGTTTTGAAGTGGATGAATTAAGTTACCTCAACTTCATTTTCCAAGAATTTTTAGTGAAGTTTTTGGCCTCTTTTCCCTTAATGTGAGGCAGTTTCTTCTTATTAATGTATGTTGGAACACTCAATTGTATGAAAACACTCAATTGATTCTTGATCTTTCAACAAAAACGAAGTTGTTGGTCGCAAAGAGAAGGAAAGAAAACCTCCATGAAATTGGTACTTGTGCGCTCGATCATCTAACCGTGTGTGCTTAGTAGGCCCTTTTAACAGTGATAACTCTGTTCTTGATACTTTACTTTAGCTGATGTTGCATCCGTATATGTACAAAAATCTTGTTGACCTAACAAGAATGGCTAAGCCACCCAAACACTCGATCCTGTAATTTTTAATGTTTCTGTAGTACTATAGATTGTAAAATACTTGTAGCTCAACACTGCATTGTCCCTGTTATTTCGCGTGCTAGAGAAGGAAATTATCGAATCTTACTTGAGTGCCAATTAAGCAACCGAAGCAATAGTTTGATAGGGAATGGGAACCACATAAAAGTGATATAGCTATCAACCAGAACACTGGTGAAGAATCACGTCAGCAGCACCAAGATATGACTCGGATGATCGGTACAGCCTCCTCAAACTACCACTATTGGTCGTTCTTTGTGGCATCCGCCGTCTATCATCCAGCCATGCTGATGTCTCTTGTCACATGCAAGCTAGCAACAGCCAAATCCCTGAGATCTGACAAATTAACACTAGTGCTCTTGCTCTCTCCTTCGTTTTTATGACACTCAGCAGAGGGCGTAGAATGTTTCTCTAGTCGGCAGGTTGCAGAGGGTTGGTCAAAATTATTCCAAAGGAATGAAATGTGCATGTTTACTGATGCTTGTTATGTGCTTAGCACTTGTGATGACTCAATAACTTCCCTTGAAAGATGTCATTTGAAAAAGAAAATAACATCACTTACTCCAGCTTGTAACATCCCGCCACTCCGGGCCAGGCCCGCTTACTCCCGACAGCTTAATAGGCCCTCAAGATTTTCCCACGGATCAACACTAGTCTTTTCTCGCGCACTTTGTCCTCACTCATGCACACCCGGAATCACTTCCGGTCGGTCACCCATCCGGAATCACTTCCTGTCGGTCACCCATCCCTAAATTGCTCCGGACCAAGCACGCTTAACCTTAGAGTTCTTTAGAGATAAGCTTCCGGAAAACAAGTTGCAACTTGTTGATACGAGTATTCTATCAATCCTATTAAGCCCTGGCCAGGATGTTACACACTCACCCCTTAGAGGACCGACGTCCTCGTCGGTCAACCCCGAGCCAGGAACTTCCTCTCTTGGCCACGTCGATATGTCCACCGCCAGCAGTATGTGCCATACCGTGTGACCACTCCGGCCCACACCAGCCATGCACACCATGCTCGCACACGTGCAACACACGCGCCCGTGAAACCGCGAGAGTCGGCTCGATACCATCCGTAACATCCCGCCACTCCGGGCCGGGCCCGCTTACTCCCGACAGCTTAATAGGCCCTCAAGATTTCCCCACGGACCAACACTAGTCTTTTCTCGCGCACTTTGTCCTCACTCATGCACACCCGGAATCACTTCCTGTCGGTCACCCATCCCTAAATTACTCCAGTGCCAAGCACGCTTAACCTTAGAGTTCTTTAGAGATAAGCTTCCGAAAAGAAGTTGCAACTTGTTGATACGAGTATTCTATCAATCCTATTAAGCCCTGGCCAGGATGTTACACCAATCCAGAGTGGTCATCTTCGACCAGAACTCACAAATTGCCACCATAATTATCGTCACTTCTATCCAAAATATTAGAATTCTGATATTACTTGCCAATATTTAATTAATAGTTTTTGAATTGTAGTATTTTTAAAGAATTTCCGTAGTACTAAATGCGGGATTAATGAGAAGATAGGAACGCTAGCCCTACGAATGAATAAGGAATACAAATTAATCGATTTATAATTTTCTTTTTATGAAAAGATATTAATTACTAATTTACCACTCTTACTTTTTCTTATATTACCCTCTCAGTCTAATACAATAGTGTCAGTAGTTGTGGATTTCCGATATTAGATCTACACCATTTGATCAAACAACTATCCATTCAGTAGTACTCAATCAAGCTTCTGACTCGTTCACAGGCACACATGTAGTAACTACTAAAATCTTGTGTTACCCATTCATAATAAACTGAGGGAGCCTTTAATCTGCAGTTACTTCTGTGAAAATGCGCCTGAAAGTAGCAGTTTCTAAAATAACAACAGAAATAGTTGTAGTTTTGTAAAATTTACTCAAAATCTGTTGATCCTGACCTCTGTCTGAAGATATTGTTCTGCAATTTACTCTTTGAACGGAAGCAAAGTAACCGTTGATGGTAAGGCTGATATATGCGAGGTTAGTTCCTCTTTAATGTCCGATCCGTAGGAAAGCTTGCATGTATGTTGAATATCCACACTTTTTGTATTAAATAGAAAAAAAATGTGTCGTCTTTGGACCATGGTGACTAGGATGATTCCAACGGCCACCACCAAAACTGCCACTTGGTGGTGAGATCTGCTCATCATCTGATCAGGTTGATGATTCAACCCATGTGCAGCTTCCTGTCATTTAGATTTCCCTTGAGCGCTAGTGCGTTTCCTTTCTCATTTTCTGGCGACGGGCCGACGGCCAGGAGGAAAAGAAAAGAGACCGTGCGTGGGCATCAGGACTTGATCAGGTACGCGAACGCGAGGGGCAGATATGCATGCATGCATCCGGCATTCGATCTTTGGAAAGGAGTCGGCGGTAGCGGGCACATGCATGTCCGTTCGCGGCTCGACGCGTGCACTGAATTCGACCTACTCGGACTTGATCCGGCGCCGGTGGCCGGCCGGGGACGTGGTGGCCGCCAACCTTTTAGCCCACGATATCCTTGCCCGCCGCGGAGACGCCGAAGACACTCACGCAGCCACGTGTGCCTGGCGAGACTTAAGGAAAGGTCGAAAGGATGATGGCGTTTCCTGCTCGGTGACGTCAATCGTCAAGGTCAAGCCATGGCGATCGGCAGCGGCGGTGAGGCAGCTGGTAGTATGGCGGAGAAATGAGCGGCTGGCCCGCGCAAAGCATCCCGAGCCGGACATAAACCGGCCCTATCAAATCACATAAAAGTTAATAACCTTGTTAAACAAAAAGGGCGCCGCTGGGAAGCAGAAATCTAATCCTCGTTCAGAGCAAGATCCAAATGGGCAGTCATCCTTGGACCATGCATGATGACTCGATCACACGCCAGCAAGCAGGGAGGTTGATATTACTTATTATCGGCGCGGCGAATTTTAGCTTTAATTAACACTAGTGCGATTCCTTTCTCCTTCTTTCTGGTGACGCTTACATGGATGTGATGTGGTAGAAAGTTGGCTTATGGTGAGGCTGGTAGATGACTTGGCAAGTGCACAGTTGCGAGAGCGCTGGGTGCTCTGGTCCGCCTCCGGCTTCCTTTCATGGGGAACTGAGATCCTTCCGTGCAAGGAAACTGGACCCAATTTCAACCACATGTCCAAGTTTCCGATAAGTTTTCGCAAAAAAAAAAAGTTTCCGATAAGTTAACACCACGCTCTCTGGCTGAACTCAACAACAGAATATCGAAGCAGCACGCGCGGCGAAAACGCATTGCACATGTGACAGGCATTTTGCACACGACCGGCGCCGGCACATGGCCACACACGAGCGACGAAATCGCCTCTCGAACTCTTGTGATCATCGGCGTCCTTGCCGGCCGGACACGATGCTGCCGACAGTTTCGCCCGTCCGCCAGCATTCCATAACGAGGCGTGCCGTCTCCACTCCGTTCGTCTCATGCTACAGCCTAGTACGTACACTACTGCGTGTGCTTTTTCCACGGTGTCTTCCCATCGTAATAGTCGGTGGATAGCCCCGTCACTCCGGTGTAGGCAAGCGAGTGCCGCTGGGCTCGGCCACTGACGTTGACACGAGGCCTTCCGCCGGTATAAAAGCAGCAGCGAAGGAAGAAAAAATTCCAGTCGCCAGATCTCGCCAAAGTTGAAAGACCCTACAGTAGCGATCAGTTGGTAGCTCCTTCCAATCAGAGGTGTGAGCCTGGAGTGGGCGAATCGATCTGCAATCCATGGCGTCTTTGGTGAGCAGCCGGAGGGTGGTCAAGACCATGAGCGGTGGTGACGGCGACGCACCGAGGTCGGCGGCGCCGGTGAAGCAGCTCCTGAGGAGGCTGCAGTACAGGTTGAGGAGCGCGGCGCGGCCGAGGCGACCGGCGCCGGTGAGCTTCGGGTACGACCTGTACAGCTACTCCCAGAACTTTGACGACGGATTCGGCTCCTCCGATCATCACTTGTAGATAGCTACGGCCTCCTATGGGTCCTCCAGCTAGCTTCCTCTGTCTTCTGTGCAATTAGCTAAGTGCAAAAGAGATTAGTATGCATGGTCTCTCTAGCTAGTAGCTATTGATTGGGGGTAATGCGATGATTAGCTAGTTATCTCGATCCTGCAATTGTTTGTACAGTACTCGATCATTTCTCTTCTGTGGAAATTTGAACTTAAACAAGGCTCAACGAGCAAATGCTTTGTTCAACTCTTGGGGCTGAATGGCTTGTGATTTTGAACTTAACCTGTCTTCTGTGTTCTAATTCGTCATGGCATGCATACATGTGTGCTCGTTGATTGCCAATTACACAGAGAACATTTGCTACTGAAGCCAATCCGTCACTCAATCAGACCGTAAACAATGTCAGCGCGCGATTCTTTGTTTGTAGATTTCTGAGAGAGCGTTGGATCCACGCCATTGTAACAGCGCTCTCCGCTGCGTTCTAAAAAAGTGAAAGGGTTGTGTTGACTGTTCTAGATTAATAACACTGACTGGTCGTTTTGTCCTTGAGCTCACGAGTAACTAGGCCGCAAAAATAACCAACGGCGCTATGTGCACTTACTTTTCCACAAGTTCTAGCAGCATTGTTTCAAAACAGATTTTGTAGATAATTGTTTCAAAACAGATGACTTAAATAATCTCAGTTTCGTTCTACCCAAATCAATTCTCCACGAAGTTGTTGCCCAAACAAAAAAAAGAACTCTCCATGAAGCTGGAACTTCTTCGCTCAACCGTGTAATACCATTTGTACATAACACATACTGTAACCGGCATTGCCAACTCTCTTACCAAGTTACCATTAATTGAACACTCTGGTCTTGGATTGGATCCTCTAGTGGGTACACATATCTTGTTGGCCTGACACGTATGATCAGGCGACCTTTGAGTACTTCTTTTGAGTTAAACTACGTCAAGGCTGATTTGAACTTCATTGATGTATAAAAATGGTTACATCAGTGTTGATAGATCGTGGAGTACTACTGTAACATACTTGTAGTTTTCACTCTGGTCTTGTTCTCCATTCTTGTGCTGGAGGAGGAAAACATCGAATCTTATTTACATGGTGCCTAAGCAACCGGAGCAATAGTTTGACACGAGCTGTCCCAATCCAACCACACAAAACCAACGTTGCTATCGATCTAAAATTCGGTGGAGAAGGGTCCCAATCACGGACAGCAAGAAGGCGGGCCATCCTTGGGCCATCAGGATGACTCGGATGAGCAGTACGGGCTCCTCAGAAGCTGCCGCCATGGCCGTTCTTTGTGGGATCTGTCGCCCATCGTCCAGCCATGCTGATGGCCCTTGGTGACATGCGATCTAGCAACAGGCAACTTCCATGAGTGCTTTCACACTACTAGTACTAGTGCTTCTGCTTTATCTCTGTCTTTCTCTGATGAGACACGGCGGAAGATTTGGAATGTTCATGTAGTAGTCGGCCGGTTCGGAGCGAGGGTTGGTGGAGATGGATGGCGACACGTTTACTGTTTCGCCCTGCTACTGTGCGCGTTTACACTGCTTGAAGCTGTCAAGACAGCTTGCGAAGCTTTAACTTGTGCTAGACCAGCGCAGTTAGCTTTGCGCGTTGGCAGTGTGTGCAAGTCTGCACATGGAACGATAGCGGTCGATCTTGTCCCGGCCGGCTTGACACGAGAGAGTTGCCGACCGTATTGGGTACGCGGAACGACATTCAATCGGCAGTCGTCCCTTCTCGTCGCACATGAATGGTGACTCGGCCTTTTTTTAGAGGAACTGGTAACTCAGCCTGTGAGCCACAAGCCACTTTATTATTACACGCATGAGCTCAGCGGTGTTGGTGAATGGTGATTGCCTACTATTTAGTTATCACCCTTATTTATCAAAGAAGAACATTAGTGAGAGCAAAGACTTAAGGGTGGTAATCAATGTAGCAGTCGGCAGCTGATCAAGAGTGTGAAATGTTGGTTCTCTCTCTCGATCGCAGGATAAAGTCACCCAAAAGAAATGTGCTTTTGGATCGATCGGATCCCTGGACCATTCCGCGATCGTTGGTGGAAGGCTCCGTCAGGGACTCAGGCGGCCACCCTGTGCGCGCGCGAGTGACTTGGCGGGTGCGTGCGGTGGGCCCGGACGGCACGTGGGCTCGTCGGAGCCCGTCCGATCGTCAAAGCTTATAAAAGCAGCGTCATGGGAAGCTTCATTTTGGACAAGGCCTTCAGAAGCCCACAGCAAGAACAGCTAACGCCAAAACAGAGCGAGCGAGTGAGAATCAAGCGATTAAGCTACCATGGCGTCTCGGTTGGGTCCGTACAGAGGCGGCGCGACGACGGTGAGGCTGCTGCTCCGGAGGCTGCGGTCCACGTGGATGAGGAGGAGAGCAGCGGCTCCAGCAAGGTCGAGGCGGGCTGCGGCGGTGAGCTTCGGGTATGACATGCAGAGCTACTCCAGGAACTTCGACGACGGCGCCATTGACTACTAGCTCTCGGCTGAGCAGTCTCTCTCCCTCTTTGTACATACGTACTGCTAGCTACGGGCTTCCTATTCTGCTCTGTGTAATTGTAATTAACTCTGAAACTAAAAGGCTCAATGAAATCGCCATGAAACGGCACAGCACTTTGGCCACCGGTTGTTCGTCACGATGGAATCGTTTCTTTTGAGCTGCGATGTCTCGATCCGTGTTGCGGTGTTGGGAACTTGGGATTGAGTGGCGCGGGAACAGGTTTTGGCGTTCAATCCTTTGCTTTCGGCAGTGGTAATGCTGTCCAAACGGACCGTCCGACACGGTCTGGCCCGGGCACGAAAAATCACAGCCAGCTCATTTAGCGTTTCAGTGTAATAATTGCAAAATAGAGGTGAAAAGGGGTGGTATGGGATATCAGCCCATTTAGCATTTGAGTGTTAATAATTGCAAAATAGAAATGATGAGGGTTTGAACTTGAAAGTTGTTGGTTGAGAGTAAGATGTTTCACCATTAAACCAACTACTATCTTTGTTTCTTTGAGGAGTTTGACTTTGTTTCTACTTTGATAAGCAAGTAACAAGGCATACCCCATAAACAGCCCGTGTTGTGCCGCCCGTCGGACCGAGCCAGCACGTCACGAAATTATTTTGGACCGCGCCGGGATTTTCTTTGCGTGCTTCGTGCCGGCCCACGAAGCCCGGCCCGTTTGGACAGCACTAGGCCGTGGATAGAAGAAAGTTCTGGGCCTCACGAGAATTATGTTCTGGGGCGCAACAGGCCCGTAATTCTGTAAAGCCCATTTTATTTTTCATCATCGGATTGAAACTTCCTGGGTCGTGGCCCATCTTCCAGCGAGCCCGACTCGTCGTCGTCCCGACTCGACCGGACGCGGCCGAACCCATCTCCGTCACGCGCTTCCGGCTTCCCTTCGTCTCTCCTTTCCGCGATTCCTGGCCATCACCGCCGTGGACGCGCGAGCCAACACCCAACCCAACCGTGCCGAACAGATAACCCGCGCGCGCCAGCGGCAGCACCACACCGCCGCAGCCCGAGCTCCGTGCGTCCGCTGCCGAGCACAGAGCTACCCGGGCCTAACCCTAGCTGCCTCCCCTTTGCCCCGGAGGCGGAGGCAGAAACGTCGGCGCAGGCGGGATGCTGTTCCAGGTGGGAGGGCAGGGCGCGCGGCCCACCTTCTTCGAGATGTCGGCCGCGCAGCAGCTGCCCGCCAGCCTCCGCGCCGCGCTCACCTACTCGCTCGGGGTAACGGCCTCATCTCGCTCCCGGCGCCGCCGTTTTAGCTTGCTTCCTCTCTCCGATTGAATCGAATCGGGGCGGTTGCGTGTCCGGTTTGGGGTTGTACTTTTTTTTTTTTAGCCTCTCAGACTAAACCGTACAGCTGTAGCATCTGTTCAAGTGTGCACTCACACACTCACTCCACAACACACACGAACACACACCCACGCACACCCTTACAGACCCTACAACTACACAGAGTCATGAAGATCGCATCCTTCCAAAGATCACCTATTGGTGTGTGACGGGGACGTCACCCTCCCTTTGTGGCACCATGCGAAGAGAGGCAGACCTGCAAATAATTCTGAGAAAAACCCCGGTGAGGGCACACGCGCTCGAGCCAGCGCTCGAACCCGCGTCGGCAAGGAGCGACTCCGCGCTCTTGCCACCGCGCTGCGCGCGGTCCTCGTTTGGGGTTGTACTTTGGTAACGTGCGCTTCAGTTGTTGTGGAGGTGCCTTAGGATGCTGGGCGTGGAGCGGTGCATAGCAATGATCTAGCTCGGCAATGACTTGGGAGCCAACATCTGGCAAGATTAGTTTATTAGCAGTTGCTAGTGCAAACCTAAGCCTCTAGGTGCTGAAGTCGCTATAGCGTCACTCTGTTCAGCTAGCATTCGAGATTTGGACCTGGAATGGGGATTGCTCTTTTGGATTAGCATGTTGATCAGCTGATGTTCCGTACGGTTCCCTGCGCAGTTGATGCAGTATTAGCAATAGGGATTTTGTGTGTTGCAATCAATTTTATTGTGCCAATGTATATTTAAGAACATGGTACATTGTCATCACTGTTAAGATACACTTTAACCATTTATTTTACATGCCATCTCAGTTCATATAAAGTAACTTTCTGCATCATAGTTTGTTTGCATGATGAAATGCACAACGCTAGACATGAGAGATGGGAATAACCTCAAAAAAACTGTTAGTACCTATTTTATTGATTATTGTGGTTAAACTACCGCATTTGCAGGTTTTTGCACTAAGGAGGCCATTCCTACATAAAGTTTTAGATTATGAAGATGAATTCTTTGCTTTGTTGATGAGCGTCCTCGAGTCTCACAGTCTGCGAACAACAGGTTTGTCTTCTTGGTACCTCATGGTTTTTACACACAAAAAAGGGGGCTATTTATTTATTTATTTATTTATTTTTTGTTTGAGGATCCTCAGAAGTCAAATCTTAAATAATGGAATTGCCTGTTTCATAACTTGGCTGCCCAAGTATTGTCCTACTTGTGATTGCCATTATATTTAGTACTAATACTAAAAGAAATGATTTGATTTGAGGAACAACCTCATGCCGTAATCTCTTGACTGTACGATAGTTTTTCTTTGCACAATGATGCCATCTGGCCTACATGTTTCGTTTAGTTAATGGAATGAAATGCTTCAATCTAACTAATTGCCCTAAGCCCTTAACTTAGAACTGGACCTAACAGCATACAGGTGCTTTGCCAAACTAAGGTCCTAATTTTTATCTACTTATGTATATGTGATAGCAGGCTAGCAGGACCCATGTAACTAGCTCAATGAACAAAATTGATAAGCATATAGCTTACTGTTTCTGACTGAAAGTGTATTTTCACTGTACTGAATATTTTCCTTCAGATGGATCCTTTTCAGAGTCACTATACGGTCTCAGGAGGAGGCCTGTTAAAGTTCCAGTGAAGAAAAATATTCCTGGTTCAGAAAGTAGTGATAAAGTTTATGATTCTGCACTAAGGAAGCGCCAGAAAATTCTCTCAGTTATTTTTTTGGTATGATACCTTGATGTTTAATACACTTACTCTGTTTTTTAATCTGCATCGTAAATGTTACTTTATGGAAGTTCGGTCCGTCGAACTATTGCTTGATTGTATTCCCAAACTTACATTTATAAGCTAGAGATTTATCATTCTGTGTTTTAAACTTCTTGACACAAGTCACCTGCTTACCAGACATTTCCTTGAATCGTAATATAATTTTATGTCTACTATAGTACTATGTTCTATCTTCTATGAGTTGCTCACTAAAGTTGAACTGACTTCTTTATGAGCTTAGAGCTTACTGCTTTGTTCAAATGAAAGAGAGAGCATAGGCTTGTTTTCTTGCAGTTGCTTCCTGACTCTGGCAGCCATTTATTATGGCCTACCCATAGTACCAATGCCATTTTGATAGCTATCACGAAACTACAACTAGTCTGACCCTGTGTTACAAAAACTAGGCCCATTTGGCGTACTTATGGGGACTCAGGACATCTACTGTAGTTGTAATGTAGCATGAACAGAAGAAACCCCCTCACCCCAGCTTCACTGCCTTCTCTTCGGTAGTTCATTTTGTGGTGGGGCAAGGAAAACAGCGCACAATGCTGCTACAGTGAATTGGCAGGGGAAGCTGAAGCATGTGCATGAGCTGCACCAAATGGCCTCTAAACTATTGCAGATTGGATAGTGGAGAACTGTTGTAGTTGGGCAGTGTCCATTGTCAAAATAATTGATTCTGTAGTTACATGTCAAAAGTCTTCTTTCAGTATTAAGGTAAATTAATTGTAGTTCTGCTATACATGTCAAAAGACAATAGAAATGTTTTAGTATTTAATAAAGTTGGTTAATGTACTGCATGGGGGGTGGGGGCACATTGTGTATGATCTCTTTAACATTTTTTCATACTGAATTGTGGGTTGGATTTAATAAAAATTTTGTTAGCATTCACAATACTTTTAGGTTGCTTCAGTCTTTGTGTTTTAAATTGTTAATTGCTGATTTCAGTAGTTTATAGCGTCATGGATTGCATCATGAAAATTTTGTTGTTCCTAAGATGAATAGGTAACTAGTAACACATATGTAACAATATAAAAATGCACTATTGTTTCCTCTATATAATGATGAAAATTCTTGCTTTTGGAACATTTCTTTTCTTATGGCTAAAATTTTTCCAATGTTGTAGGTGGTTGTGCCATATTTTAAGTCAAAGTTGCAATCTATATATAACAAAGAAAGGGAAGCCAGGTTGCAGGCAACGCTTTGGGGTCACGATGATGCTCGATTTGATGAAGCTGGTTTCGTAATAGATCAGGAGCATATTTCTCAAGCACAAGCTGAGCCTTCAGGTGGAGAAGTGTCGAATTTGACTCGCTTTAAGAAGAATTTTGCGTCACTTATAGGTGTTTGCTATCCATGGATTCATGCAACCAATGAAGGTTTGCCAGCTACTCATGTATTTTTATCTTCTTTATGCCATAAGTCGTTTTGCCTTATCTTGTCACTATTAGTTTCAAAGAACTTCTGTGTTCCATTTTCCTGTTCAAAACACCTATAAAAAATCAGCTCAGATCCAATGAAGGGCAGGCCTGGTGCAGTTGGTTGAGTGCTTGCTCTCTGAAGTGCCAGGCCATGGGTTCGAGCAGCCTCTCTGCAGTTTACTGTGGGGGTAAGGCTTGCCCGTAATATTCCCTTCCCCAAGACCCCACTCGTGTGGGAGTGTCTCGCACTGGGTGCTGCCCTTTATCTATTTTTGTTTTATTTTTAGCATCTCTGGGCTTTGATTTTTTTTAAGGTAGGGAATTTAAAACTCTGTCTGCCAGTAGCACGATAGTGCTTTCATTTCATTGTTATATATGATCACGCTATGCCCATCTCAAACCATATTCTCTCACAGTTTATATGTTAGGAAAGGATTTGTCTACAGCTACTTGGTTGTTACTTGGGATTGTTAGCAAATTTTTCACTTATTCTACTATATATTTTGTAGGTCTTTCGTTTGCGTATCAGTTGCTGTATCTATTGGATGCCACTGCATTTTATAGTCCAGCGCTGCATATACTCGGGGTTCATGTTTGCCGTGCTACTGGTCAAGAGCTGGTATAGTTCTTCTCATTTGCTGAGACACCAACGTTATGGGATATTATTACAGTTTTCTATTCTTCTCATATTATTACATTATGGAAGCAGTATTCAGTGCGTACTTACATCATTGTTTATATATACAATGTGCCTGACATCTTTTTAATGGCTTGATCGTTATAAACAGATGGATTCATCTTCAAGGATATCAAGGATTAGAAATCGCGAACTTCAGAGACTTCGTGGTCCTTCATGGTTTAAGGTGTGTCATTGCTCACTAGTCTCTAGTCAGATTGTTTGCAAGTGTGATTTGTCTTGTCAAAATGGATAACACAGCCCTATCTGTATGAATTCTGCAGGCTATGCAACGAGTGTTCCTTAATTGTATGTACACGACTCTGGATTATGCACAAACTGGTTTAATTGCTGCAGTCTTCTTTTTCAAGGTCAGCTATCTGATCTTCTATTGTAGAGAACTTATAGGACCTTCAAGATTTCTTCACCTTGGATATCTCTTTACAAGCAGACTGTTAAAGTTAACATCTATTCAAATTACATGGTCCAAAAAAGAGAGAAAAGAATCCACCTCTGTATATGAGGAAAACACTATTCTCTGTGGTAGACATACATGTGAAGAAAGCACTATTTAACTAAATGTTCTCTTTCTGACATCCTTACCTAGATGATGGAGTGGTGGTATCAATCTGCTGAAGAAAGAATGTCAGCTCCAACTGTATACCCCCCACCCCTCCACCACCGGCTCCAAAGGTATATTCTTTTAACATTCTCTTGCTACATGGCCAACCTGTTAGTTTTGCAAGTATTATGTATTTTATGTTGACTCTTCACAACAGAAACATACATGTATATGTATTTAACTGATATAGCAAAATCTTTTAGTTGTTGGTTATAGCCTCATATAGGTTTTTGTCATTTTGATTAGGTTGCAAAAGACGGAATTCCCTTGCCATCTGACAGGACGCTTTGCCCTCTGTGCTGCCAGAAGCGCGCTAACCCCTCTGTTCTTTCTGTTTCTGGTTTTGTTTTTTGCTACAGCTGCATATTTAAGTCTGTATCTCAGGTAAGGGTTGTTCTACCATATGTCAAATACATACCTGACCTATTATATTCAAACCTTTGTCTGTTGTTAGCTAATATGGCATTGGTTTTTGTGCTGCAGCATAAAAAGTGTCCTATGACGCTAATGCCAGCCTCTGTTGAACAAATTAGACGCCTCTTCCATGATTTATAGTCGTGAATGGATAACTATTCCTGCTTTCTCAAGATCAGGAGGAAACCAGTTACACAGCGGCATACTCCCTCTGTTCTTTTGTATTTGACGCCACTTGTTTCAAAACTAAACTATCCAATGTCAAATATAAAAGAACAGAGGGAGTACATCCCAGCCACTAAATTCGTTAGACCATGAGAAACTGAGCCTCAGTATATTCTTTCAATACCTGGGCACTCTGCACAGATGGTGCTGATTCTTTTAGGAATTTTGATGATGTGCACATTTGTATTTTTGCTGTCCTTGTTCTCTAATTCAATTGGACCACAAAAGCAAGCTGAGGTCAACAGTTCTAAGTTAGGGTGTATAATCTGTTGTTACGACAAGCAGTTTACCTGCTGAGAGGTCCTTGTTTCACATCTATTCCTATTTGAGGCCATGTAAAAGATTGTAGTTGTATATATCCCTGTGAATATTTGGGATGTAATTTTTTTTAAGCAACCTTTATCTGTTTGTGGTGCCTAATTTCACACTGCTGGTATCCACTTGTCGGGTTGAGCATGCCTTGCAAAATATGAATTCTAGAGCCTACATTCTGTGGTGAGATGATTGAACTGTTTTGCATTGAAACCATGTAATTAGAAATATCTTTATGAAGGATTTGGTCCTCTATTAGTCCCACAGTTTAATTTGTAACATTGTGCATATATGAATTGCAACAACGATAATTTTGATAACATTGTGCATATATGAATTGCAACAACGATAATTTTGAGACTAAGCTTCAACAGATTTACATTTTTTTTGTTAGAAAATGCAACAGATTAGCCTCGGGCCGTGCCATGCTTGGGCCGGCCAAAAATTTCCTGCTTTGGGCCGGCCTGCTTGGCACGACCCGTTAGGCCAGCTCTAGGTGGAATTAGGGGGTGTTTGGATCCTCTAGTTGGTTAAAGTTTAGCCAACTAAAGTTTAGGAGATGCATGTTTGGATTCATGATTAAAGTTCATGACTAAACAAAAAGTAGACATATCTACCCTCAATAAATGTTTCTCCACCTTTACCTTTTATATCCCTAACATGTGATGAGGGGTACTTTTGACTTTATTTGTCTTTATCCAATGTTTAGGAGAGTTTAGCAAGATTGACATGACTAGTGGTCTAAAGTTTAGAAGGTGACTTGACTAAAGTTTAGGAGGTCATGTTTGGAGAAAAAGTAGCTAAACTTTAGTCAACTAATGTTTAGGAGGTGGATCCAAACAGGGCCTTACTCTGTTGTGAAAAAATCAGGACAGAAACTTTCTGGCCCGCTTAGAATAAATATGAGCCCAAATTGGGCCAGAGCCCAGTCAAAACACGCAACCTCATAAACGCGCGTCCAAACAGCAGCTAGCTCCTCAGAGGCCGAAGCCTTCTTTCCCTTTCCTTCGGCTGCTGCTGCCTATCTCAATCTCGTTCTCTCCTCCTCGACCCCCAGAAAACCCTCAAAAGCGGCGGCGGCGGCGGCGGCTCGGTCGACATGGCGGAGGTTGAGGCAGCGGCTCCGGTGGCGGCGACGACTCCCGAGGTGACAGCGGCGACCGAGGGCGCTGGCGCAACGGAGGTGAAGGGTCCGCACAAGTTGCACAGGCAGTGGACCTTCTGGTACGACATCCAGTCGAAGCCCAAGCCCGGCGCCGCGTGGGGTACCTCGCTCAAGAAGGCGTACACCTTCGACACGGTCGAGGAGTTCTGGAGGTATATGCGCTGCCGTGGTTGGCACGCTTCCCCCGGTCCCTTCCCGATCCGGTTCCGCTCCGTTTGGATCAGATCTGGATGGTGCTTCCCTAGTTACTGCGCTTGATTTAGCGGCCGTTTATTGCTTGTAGAGTCGATTGAATTCTGGATTGGCGCAGGCGAAATCTGACATTATTAGGAGATAAAACGATTAGGGTACTTACATATGACGTTTGTTTATGGTACGAATGGCTGCTGTGTCCACCAAATTTGATTGTATGGGTACGTTCTATTTGTTTTAAATTTATATATTGTGATGATATGGTGCATGAGTTGTTTGTGTGAAGAATGCAGGGTAGTCTTGTTGTGCTTGATAACCAGTTCAACTATTTTGTGCGAGAATAGAGTTGGAATTGGTATTGCGGTTTGTTTTAGAAGTTAAAAGTTGCCACGCCAAATTATTTTTGAACTATCTATAATTCTTATGTTAATCCCAGGATGAGTATATTCGGTGATTCAATGCATTGTGCATATATTCCTATTGGCTGTTCGTCTTACGCTATTTTTAGTGTGTCAGCGTTGCTTTAGTTAACTGTGTAGAATCATATGCTTTTTCTTACAAAATCTTATATTCTGATAGTCAGACAAATAGAACAAGTTAATTCATTGAGTATTACCTTCTCTAGTTAGCAATATCTATCAATGAACTATGCTTAGTTACTCCCTCTGTCCCATTTTATAATGTGTGGCTTGATTTGGCATATTTATCTAAGTTGTAATTTGACTATAAATTTCTGTTTAATATATTTAAAAAAACAGAAATCATAATCATATGAAAGCACATTGAAATAAATGGGACAGATGGACTAAACACTAAACACATGCACTGACTTCGATGAACATGCTTTGGACTCTGGGGTCTTTAAAATTTACCCTATATCTATTTACCGGTGGATCCTTTCCATCTGTAGCATTGTTGTTCTATATCTTTGTACTTATTTATCCCTTTCTTTATGTAGTCTGTACGATCAGGTTTTCCATCCAAGTAAGTTGCAAGGAACTGCTGATTTTCATTTATTCAAAGCTGGAGTGGAACCAAAGTGGGAGGACCCAGAGTGTGCAAATGGTGGAAAGTGGACCGTCCCATGCAGCAGAAAGCCAACCTTTGAAACCATGTGGCTTGAAACGGTGCATCATCATTAATGTTTTTTTTTCTCTCAGAGCAATATTTGTAGGTTTACCATTTGCATATCTGTGTGAGTTTTAACTAACTTAATTTTGCTGATCGAATTGTGTAATATGCAGTTGATGGCTCTTATTGGGGAGCAGTTTGATGAAACCGAGGATATCTGTGGAATTGTTGCTAGCGTCCGTCCAAGAGGAGACAAGCTTGCATTATGGACTAGGACTGCCAGCAATGAAGCTGTCCAGGTTAATTTTAGAGATCATTATAGTTCTATTGTCAATTTCAGTAGAGGTATTTTGTCATCATGTTCTGGTACAGATGTTTCACCATTACGGATTAGGACTACTACAGAAGAAGTGTTGCCCACTTAATAGTTCTAATAAAGTGGTAAAGTAGTTTTATGTAATCCATTTGTTCATAAGATAATACTTAGATGGTATGATGCCCACTAAACATAGCTATTTACCTAGTCATGATTGCGAGCAGCTATTGTAAAAGTATTATTATGTACATTGAAACAGTGGCTAAGGTAGCATGATTTTTTAGTTGGTAAAAAAAGCTGCCAAATGCAGTATTTTGTTATTTAACTAAAACTGCAGATTTGTTATCTTACTGCACATGGGCATGTACGCCTAATCATATCTCTGATACAGAACCGTATGGTTCAAATGGAGTTCTACTGCAGATATGCAGAATGGTTAGATTATTAAGTGGGCAACACTTCTTCATGCAATGACTCCATGAAAAGGCGTAGTGCTGTCTAACATATGTTCATTTTGTTTTTCATTTTATCAATTATTTGTGTCAAACATTGTAAGCACGGCTTTATCCTTTGTGCATTTATAAACAACTGAATATTGGAGGAAAGAGACCGGATTTTTCTTATTAGAGAAGCTGTAAGATGACTGTTTTGTGGTATTTAACTTTTTTCAAATGGTTTGACTGTCTTCTATGGATCATATTAAATCACAATTAGCACCAGCATCTCATGCTACTGATTTTTTTTATTGTCTGCTCTTCTTTAGTAAAATTCGGACGATATATTGAAGTCTTGTTTTTTGTTGTACAGGTAAATATTGGCAAGAAATGGAAGGATGTCATTGACTACAATGATAAGATCACCTACACTTTCCATGTAGGCCTTCAGATTCTTTGTTGGCCATGTCAGCTTCCTTTTTGAGATATGATAATGTGCACGGCGCTCATTCTACTGAATTTGAATCTGCAGGATGACTCCAGAAGAGATAAGCCAAGCAGAGGTGGTCGGTACACCGTGTAAGGTGCAGCAGATCATGAATGATGATGGCTTGGACAGTGGGGTGGGGTTTTCTGCTGAGATTGGCGCCTAATTTCAACACAGCCTCAACTCACTTGAGGCAATTTTCAGATCAGTTATGTTGTTGTTTTGCTCTCAGACAGCTTATGTGGTACTAGAAAGAGAATGCTGGAGAAACGTTGACGATTTTGTATGCCACTAAATTCTACCTTAATATGCTCTGATTCCAACAGCCGAAACGAGCCACTTGCATTGCAAGATGCTTATAGTAATGTCGTTATCTAAGACCTTTTGTTTTGCTATTACTTTGAGGTCAAAATTTGTCATGGTTGCCAGCATTTTTACCTCCTATGTCGTCAGCTTTCCTGGTGAGGGAGGTTGATTGCCTGCCTGAACCCGGGACTCTTTGCTTTGAGCGATCAATTGCTGCTGGTACATTTAGCATTTGGCCGATGAAATAATAAGATTGCTAGGGTGTGATATCGTTTGTCGGCGTGGCCTTTGCTGAGCGCATGTGTCTTCACATGGTTTCATACCATCCCAGTTTGCTCGTGTACCAGCTGCCATTTATACATGCACTGACTTACACGCTGACACGGCCCAACGAAAGCCGTCACTTTCTTACCAGAAAGGCTGAGGCGTCAGAGCAACCCACCGGTACATCGACGTCTCGTTTCACCGTCGTCGGTAACCTGGCCTTGTCGGCCCCCGATCATCTGGACAGAGGAGGATTTCCAACCAAATGCATAGGGGCACGTTTGCTTCAGGAACACTGAGAGTGCGCAACACATTTTCCCGCGCGGCCGCCTTGCAGATCAAGCGAGCCGCGCTGTGTTTGTCACGCGCCTGACCAGACTGACCCGCCTGCCTTGGCTTGTGCTCTAATCAAAGCCGGACTCCTCACCGCACGGTTGGTGCGGGACGCCGCCTCGCCACCTTACCCGCCCGAACTCGCGCGCGCCACCAGGCTATATCACCTCGCCTCGTGCCCGTTCACGCTACCTCACCGCTGCTGCCTCTTCCTCTTTGTTCTGCCGCCGCGCCATGGACACCGGTGGGGGCCTGGCCGCGGGCTCGCACATGCGGGACGAGCTGCACGTCATGCGCGCCCAGGAGGAGGTTCGTTTCTGTGCACTTGTGTTGTTGGTTTGCTGTGTTCGGCCGATGGCATTATATGGTTACCGTTTCCTGATCGGTGGAATTTCCTGTTCCCCCGACGCGACGACGCGCAGCCGAACGCCAAGATCCGCAGCGCGGACGTGAAGACGTGCCGGGTCTGCGGCGACGAGATCGCGGCGCGGGAGGACGGGCAGCCGTTCGTGGCGTGCTCCGAGTGCGGGTTCCCGGTGTGCAAGCCCTGCTACGAGTACGAGCGCGGCGAGGGCACGCAGTGCTGCCCGCAGTGCAGCACCCGGTACAAGCGCCAGAAAGGTCAGTGCCCCCTGGCGCCAAGTCACCTGCTGCGATTTGAATGTCCAACGACCGCCACCGCTTGTTGGTTCTGTCTGGAATTGCGCGGATGGTCTTTGGTGCAGGGTGCCCGAGAGTGGAAGGGGACGAGGACGAGGGCCCGGAGATGGACGACTTCGAGGAGGAGTTCCAGATCAAGAGCCCCACCAAGAAGCCTCACGAGCCCGTGGCGTTCGACGTCTACTCGGTGAGTGCTACTGTCTACGATACTGATCCTAACGAGGTTATCTACTATTATGTTGCAAACGTGCTTTGTGAACTGAAGAAGATGCTTTTGTCTTGCAGGAGACCGGGGAGCAGCCGGCGCAGAAGTGGCGCACGGGAGGGCAGACGCTGTCCTCCTTCACCGGAAGCGGTCCGTGCAAACCGAATTCATTCATTCGATGTTTTCGTAGCTTGCATGTTGATCGTGAAGATCGGTCTGAAGATGAATTGATATTGCAGTTGCCGGCAAGGAGCTGGAGGCAGAGCGTGAGATGGAGGGGAGCATGGAGTGGAAGGACCGGATCGACAAGTGGAAGACGAAGCAGGAGAAGCGGGGCAACAAGCTGAACCACGACGACAGCGACGACGACGAGGACAAGAACGAGGACGAGTACATGCTGTAATGATCTCTCGAGCCTGCTCTGTTTCGAATTCCAAAAAATCCAAAGGCGTGCGTGAACTGATGTTGTGAAAAAAAAAATGGGACTGAACTGAACAGGCTGGCGGAGGCGCGTCAGCCGCTGTGGCGCAAGGTGCCGATCCCGTCGAGCCTGATCAACCCTTACCGCATCGTGATCGTGCTCCGGCTGGTGGTGCTCTGCTTCTTCCTCAAGTTCCGCATCACGACGCCGGCCAAGGACGCCGTGCCCCTGTGGCTGGCGTCCGTGGTGTGCGAGCTGTGGTTCGCGCTGTCGTGGATCCTGGACCAGCTGCCCAAGTGGGCCCCGGTGACGCGCGAGACGTACCTGGACCGTCTGGCCCTGCGGTACGACCGCGAGGGCGAGGCGTGCCGGCTGTCCCCCGTGGACTTCTTCGTGAGCACGGTGGACCCGCTCAAGGAGCCGCCCCTGATCACGGCGAACACGGTGCTGTCCATCCTGGCCGTGGACTACCCCGTGGACCGCGTGAGCTGCTACGTGTCCGACGACGGCGCGTCCATGCTGCTGTTCGACACGCTGTCGGAGACGGCCGAGTTCGCGCGGCGGTGGGTGCCCTTCTGCAAGAAGTTCGCCGTGGAGCCGCGCGCCCCGGAGTTCTACTTCTCGCAGAAGATCGATTACCTCAAGGACAAGGTGCAGCCCACGTTCGTGAAGGAGCGCCGCGCGATGAAGGTCTGGTCATTTGGGTTTGATCCTCTTGTGATTTCTCTCTGATTCTGACAAATCGAACGGAATGCTGCAGCGGGAGTACGAGGAGTTCAAGGTGCGCATCAACGCGCTTGTGTCCAAGGCGCAGAAGAAGCCCGAGGAAGGGTGGGTGATGCAGGACGGCACGCCGTGGCCGGGCAACAACACGCGCGACCACCCGGGCATGATCCAGGTGTACCTGGGCAGCCAGGGCGCGCTTGACGTGGAGGGCCGCGAGCTGCCGCGGCTGGTGTACGTGTCCCGCGAGAAGCGCCCCGGGTACAACCACCACAAGAAGGCCGGCGCCATGAACGCGCTGGTGCGCGTGTCCGCCGTGCTCACCAACGCGCCCTTCATCCTCAACCTGGACTGCGACCACTACGTGAACAACAGCAAGGCCGTGCGCGAGGCCATGTGCTTCCTCATGGACCCGCAGCTCGGGAAGAAGCTCTGCTACGTCCAGTTCCCGCAGCGGTTCGACGGAATCGACCGACACGACAGATACGCCAACAGAAACGTCGTCTTCTTCGATGTACGTGCCTGATTCTGCCGATTTTTCTTTTCTGTTGGTTCTTGGGTTCGATGATTGAGTTAGTGACCTGACCACTGCCGTTCCATGTGTTCCAAACAACTTGCAGATCAACATGAAGGGGCTGGACGGCATCCAGGGCCCCGTGTACGTGGGCACGGGCTGCGTGTTCAACCGCCAGGCGCTGTACGGCTACGACCCGCCGCGCCCCGACAAGCGGCCCAAGATGACGTGCGACTGCTGGCCGTCCTGGTGCTGCTGCTGCTGCTGCTTCGGCGGCGGGAAGCGGGGCAAGGGCAAGAAGGACAAGAAGGGCGGCGGCGGCGACCACGAGGAGCCGCGCCGCGGGCTGCTCGGCTTCTACAAGAAGCGCCGCGGCAGCAAGAAGGACAGGCTGGGCTCCGTGGCCGGCGGGATGAAGAAGAAGCGCGGCTTCGAGCTCGAGGAGATCGAGGAGGGCCTCGAAGGCTACGACGAGCTCGAGCGCTCCTCGCTCATGTCGCAGAAGAGCTTCGAGAAGAGGTTCGGCCAGTCGCCGGTCTTCATCGCGTCCACGCTCGTCGAGGACGGCGGGCTGCCGCAGGGCGCTGCCGCGGACCCGGCCGCGCTCATCAAGGAGGCCATACACGTCATCAGCTGCGGGTACGAGGAGAAGACCGAGTGGGGCAAAGAGGTTCGTAACATTTTTTTGACATTATTTCTCATGACGGAAAACAAAAAGAAACATCCATTTGCACCAGCCGGGAATCGAACCCGGGTCTGTACCGTGGCAGGGTACTATTCTACCACTAGACCACTGGTGCTTTGGTGGTCCGTATCGCGTAGTCAGTATAATACAACGCTCAGCAACATTACTAATTTTAATTGTGCCGCAGATCGGGTGGATCTACGGGTCCGTGACAGAGGACATCCTGACCGGGTTCAAGATGCACTGCCGTGGCTGGAAGTCGGTGTACTGCACGCCGTCGCGCCCGGCGTTCAAGGGCTCAGCGCCCATCAACCTGTCGGACCGTCTCCACCAGGTGCTGCGTTGGGCGCTGGGTTCCGTGGAGATCTTCATGAGCCGGCACTGCCCGCTCTGGTACGCCTACGGCGGCCGGCTCAAGTGGCTGGAGCGCTTCGCCTACACCAACACCATCGTCTACCCCTTCACCTCCATCCCGCTCCTCATCTACTGCATCATCCCCGCCGTCTGCCTCCTCACCGGCAAGTTCATCATCCCAACGGTGAGCGTCTCAAAGTTTTTCAACTGCTGCCGATTATATATGCGCCATTACTGGTTCACCGATGATCGCCGCTGACTCCGTCCCGTTGATTATCGATGCAGCTCAACAACCTCGCGAGCATCTGGTTCATCGCGCTGTTCCTGTCCATCATCGCGACGGGCGTGCTGGAGCTGCGGTGGAGCGGCGTGAGCCTGGAGGACTGGTGGCGCAACGAGCAGTTCTGGGTCATCGGCGGCGTGTCCGCGCACCTGTTCGCCGTCTTCCAGGGCCTGCTCAAGGTGCTGGGCGGCGTCGACACCAACTTCACCGTCACCTCCAAGGCCGCCGCCGACGAGACCGACGCCTTCGGCGAGCTCTACCTCTTCAAGTGGACCACGCTGCTCGTGCCGCCCACCACGCTCATCATCATCAACATGGTCGGCATCGTCGCCGGCGTGTCCGACGCCGTCAACAACGGCTACGGCTCCTGGGGCCCGCTCTTCGGCAAGCTCTTCTTCTCCTTCTGGGTCATCCTCCACCTGTACCCGTTCCTCAAGGGCCTCATGGGCCGACAGAACAGGACGCCCACCATCGTCGTGCTCTGGTCCATCCTCCTCGCCTCCATCTTCTCGCTCGTCTGGGTCAGGATCGACCCATTCATCCCCAAGTCCAAGGGACCCGTCCTCAAGCCCTGCGGCGTCGAGTGCTAAGCTAGTTAATTCTTGGGATCGCTATTACTTGCTTGCACTGCACAGACGTACAGGCTTCTATTCATCATGTTCGACTTATTTTTGTATACTAGTTTTGTGAGCCAGCCATACAGTGTTGGAGAGGTTTTGTGGTGGACTTCACCCACATTAAAAGAACAGACCATTTCTCTTACATGTGCGACTGCAATTTGCAATTTGATTTTTTTAGGCAGTATCCCCGTTCATTCATAAATAAAAACCGAAGCAAGAAATCCAGTGGGCACACAAGCTTATAATAACATGTCACCACGGACTCAAGCTGTTATGAAAAAGATGACAAAAGCAAAACTTAGCACCACTAGCGGACTTTGCTTTCAAAATAACCTTCCATTCTCACTTCAGCTTCTGATACTTGTAGTAGACTTGTTTCCCTGTACTTTTTTTTTATTAATTCTTTGAGCACACATCTCATGATAGAATTAGGTTCTTCCCTAACTCTTGCATCTTCTCCTTGTACTAGAGAAGGAGATCTTCCACCTCCTCAGGCTGCCGTATCACATTGTTCCCAGTCATCACCCGCACTTGACTACATAAAATTTGCATGATAAGCATTATTTCTCAAAACAGGGATGACTCAAAATTTTCAGTTATAAAAGGCACACATTGGTCTCAAAGCTGACAACTTGAATTTCAGTGAATTAAAGGCATATATTGGTCACATAGTACCACACTAATAGTATGAAGGTGCTGATACTACCAATATACATGAATAGTAGTAATACACAAATCATCGAGGGCGTGGGAATAGAGTGCGATCTTTGTCGTGAGGCTGATTATTCGACTCCGCCGATAGAGGACGGTTCTGCACAAAGGACAACAAATTACATGTGTGATACAAGATTTATGACATAAACAAGTTCTCTAAGTACAAACTAAAGTTGTCTAAGTTCTCTAAGTAACGATCCAAGGTTGCCTAAGTTTCCTAAGGTAACCAACTAACTGAAATGAAATTATAAGATTATCAAGGGACTCACAGGAGAAATGGGAGGAGGTGGTGGAGCCCAGGACATATGCGCAGAAAGACTTTGCATGTAGCTATAGAACTGCGCCATCTTCCGCTCGGCCATCTGTTGCTCAGTGGTTATCTGCTGCATCCTCACCTCCAGCTCCTTCCGTTTCTTCCTCTCTTCTTCCAGCTGGGCCTACAACATTACATCCAATGTTAACTTGGCATGCCCGCATCCCAATGTAAAAAATGGATGAACGATGAATAAAACAGAAAAACCTGGAGGGCTTGCATCTCGACTTGAGCGGTGGTCGGATGTGGACGTATGGTCGGATCACCGCTCATGCTCCGTTCTCGATGATCAGCCTCACCGTGGTAGGTCCACCGGGTATAGTTCTCTGAATCCATTCAGAATGAGATGTTTACCCATGACCTCCTCATTCTGTCGCTTACGGTTTTTACAAGTTTTACATGGACAGAAAGTCCAAGACGCCCCTTTAACGTTGGCAAATGCTTGCTTCAAGAAAGCTTCAGTCTTCATAATCCATTCACCAGTCATCCATCCTCTAACATATCACCGGAATAATATAAAAATCAATTGCATCTACCGAATATTTATACAGCCTAATAGGTGAAGATAGGTCCTAATCCCACCCAAGAATGTGTAGATGAGGTTAGTTTTCATGCTCTGCTCCTATTAGAGATAAAATTTAGGCAGTACCTCCTTCTTGTTCTCCAAATACATGTCCTAACAAGGAGATTGTGTATCCGAAGAACAACAGGGAGATGATGCTGTCTCAGACCGGAGTAGAGCATGAAAACTAACCCACCTACACATCTTCAGGTTGTCCAAAAAATGTGGACAATTCAAAACAGATACAATTATAGATATGCAAAGATCTGCATATTTCGAACTGTATTTCTTTTGAAGGGGAACACCTAACTAGGCTAGGTTACCTACAAACATGAATGGAAAAGGGGTCTTTTATGTCTAACCTTGCTGTCCTGCAAAGTGACAAGTCGAGGACGGTGCAACACCCTCTCCCTGCTAAAAAAGAACATAATAGTATCAATTGTAAATTTTGGCAGCACCTGCCCCACACGGTGAGGTTTCAAACACTTGTAACAAACTAATGACACGATGACCGACAACCACATACAATTGAAACTAGCCTATCTCTAATCTATTTGAGCAATTGCATTTCATAGAAAAAAGAGAAAGAGATAAAGGTGTCGTGGTGGAGGTCGACCTGGACGGAGGGGGAGCAGGGCCGCGACGTGGAGGGGCAGGCGGGGCCCGGGGCGGGGCACCGGGGGTGCGGGCTGGGGGAAATCAAAAGGTGCTTGAGGCGCACTAATCTCTCCAGTAATATTTTTGCCAGCAAATACGAACTCCATCTCATGATATTAGGGGATTGGAACATTGTAGAACTTAGCTCTCTTGTCACCTTTCTACATTCAACAAAAAGAAAATAGTGGTTTGTTAGTACACTAAACAACATTTTTAAATCTAATGAAACATTTAAGTCATAGATGCTTACAGCTTTCATGTTGATAATCTCAATTTTATCATGGATTATCTTCATCTGTTCCTCATCAAAACTAGCACCACTAGCAGACTTTGCTTTCAAAATAACCTTCCATTCTCCCTTCAGCTCGTGATACTTGTGGTAGACTTGTTTCCCTGTGAAGTTTGTAGCATACTTTTTATTAATTCTTTGAGCACACTCCTCATGATGTGCTCCCCTTAAAATTAGGGTTTTCCCTAACTATTGGATCTTCTCTTTGTAGTAGAGAAGGAGATCTTCCACCTCCTCAGGCTGCCACATCACATTGTTCCCAGTCATCTCCCGCACTTGACTACATAGAATTTGCATGAATAATAAGAACAGTACAGAAGCTCATGATAAGCATTATTTCTCAAAATAGGGATGACTCAAATTTCAGTTATAAAAGGCATAAATTGGTCTCAAATCTGATAACTCGAATTTCAGTGAATAAAGGGCATAAATTGATCACATAGTACCATACTAGTAGTATTACGGTGTTGATACTACCAAGATACATGAACAGTAGTAATATAATGGTACAGCTCGAACAACCCTCTTAGTGCCAAGTTATTAAGTGATTTTATGTTCCATCGTCAGCAAGGGCGCAGTCGGGCAGATGAGAACAGCATGGTCGAAGGGCTCAAAACGGTAGGTGCTGCAGGCACAATCATAACAGGTTGGACCAGTTAGACTAGCACTTCTCCACGTTTGGCAGCCTCTTCTGCTGCTGCAAGGACCTTCCTTAACTTGTCACGTAATTCTTTAAGCTCCGAATCAGGTAGCCATCGAAGTGGAACGGCAGCAAAAAGCCATGGGTAGAGATCCTGCCAGAGTCTGATACCAGAAGTTATGGGGAAGGATAATTAGTCCTTAAGCTTTGCCTAGAGCTTGAGAGATATTGGGGAATAGGGAGAGTATATATATTCACTGATTGATTGGTTTCTTACAAATGACTGCCAGGCCACTCATTATAGAGTAGAACTGCTGCGCCTTTCATTATAGAGAGGTAGAACCAGCCCTAATCCTAACTAACCTAAATAATATAACCTAACATGAGGGCTAACGAAGGGTAGCATTACAGTACCCACGTTGCTGGAGTACATCTAGCTGCTATAATAACACGACCCAAAGGTCAGCCCATAACAATCAGGTCCCCATTCAGGAAAATACAGTTATATGAATTACGTAATGTGCTATGGCAATCCTGACTTAATTGTGTTGGAAAAGGGTAGTAGGGTATACAAAACATTGGATCGGTTCCTTAGAGTGACAAATGCTCTCTACAGTGATGCACAAAGAAGAGTGTCACAAGCTGAAAAATTCTTGTAGGATCTGTGATCTATTACAGATTCACTCACATAAATGGTGGCAAACTAGACGGTAAGGTGGCAAAAACATTGGTATTGCTGCGCATAATATGGAAGCAAATAAATAATTAGATCTGTACAGATAAGAGGTCTTCTGTTTTTTTTCTCTTTTATTGGGGTGTAGCTCAACCTGGATTTTATCAGGGTGTTGTACAGTAACTTTTCTCTCTTTTCTATATATTAATAATAACTAGTTGGTTACCCATGCTTCGCTACGGAACTTACTACATATACAAAGCCGGTAGCACAATCTAGAAGATGGAACCAGCTTCTAGACTCCACGAGAAATTTGACAACGGGTGAACAATGTGGTGAGAGGCGCTGACCACTGACAGCCGAAGACGGGAGCCAAAGGCATCTGAGTTGCGGAACAGAGCTACGGATTATTGGGTCCACCTGTAGGGCGCGCTTGGACACACGACGACGACTGACGACCAGACACCACCAACTTCTATTTTTACAAGCAGTAAATATCTATCACAGCAGGGGTTTCCCTTGCTTTATATCTGATAAAAAATACTTACCTAATTTTTTTATATAAAACTCAACACGTACGTTAGTGGATATTGGAAATGCATCAAATATGTAGCCAAATATCCTGGAATATGAGACCATTTGGATAATCAAGGGAGAGCCTTAAGATAGTGGACCGTGTATTGATGTGCTGATCCTTCTGACAAAGCACTCAAATAATCAAGCATTAGATCAAACTCTACGACGTAATCCTACAGATGGTAAAAATGAAAAGATCATTCATTTATGAATGTTGCCTTTTGCAAAAGGGTGGAGCGTTCTGTAAAATGGGAAGAGTCTTGAGTTGTTTCCCATTTTGGAAGGTATTTCCTTTCATATGTGTCTTAGCCTCTCAGGTCCAAGTTGGCCAACAGCTATACATAATATCAAACTTCATTGAAACTATCAACTAACAGTTTCGGAAGACTTATGAAATGAATCATATATGTCACAATTTTGTTCTTATGTCTTACTGTTTAAAGAAACACAGCAACTGCTCCTCAACATTGCAGTACCATGTATCCCGGAGTGCACCTGCAGACCAAAACTTGATGCATAGTTTAAAAAACATGTTTGCTCATTCGAAGTAGGTTAATAAAATCCAAATCCTGAGAAGAAGCATAGTTTATCAAGGTCTTTCATCATTCTTCTATCCATAATAGAGTATCTTACAGTTACAGGACTAGTTTTTATTAGAAATAGGTGATTGGTACCATTCGTGCAACCTAAAAGCCAACCTTCTGTTCAACTCCAATCCAATGTGCTCTACATCTAGATGAACAATAAACAGTCAAGAGCAAAGTATGAGAAAAAAACGGTACAATATGTTGTCCTTATCACCTTATGCATCTTTAAAGAAAACAAGTCCCCTATTGTTTTTGAGAAAAGCTAGAGCAAGGTAAGTGGACAAACACTAATCCTGGTCCCAGAATCAACCCAAACAGAAAACAGCTCTGTTTTTGTTCTGGTGAACCAGATTGGTAACTGGAAATATAGATTTTTTTTCTCTAAAAAAACTCACATATCAAAGGCAAGATACGATTGCCAATATAAGCAGCACATTGCCGAGGCGACTGAAACAAATGGAATAATCCCATTCCAGGTTCGTAAAGGGAAGGAAGGGCATTGGGGTGGGGAATCACAATACCTGACGAGGCTGTGTGGGCAAGCAGCCTCCCGGCGAACTAGATTAGATTAGAGCAAGCCCAGCAGTGCTCGCTCTATATCCAGTTTTAGAGATCCTGTAAAACTCAGTTTTAATGATCCATATTGATGTGCTACAGCAGCTACTCTAAAATGGTGCTTTATAATTGATTTCCCTTCAATTCTTTTCTCTTTATGCGCATAAATTCTCCATTTTCAGTCCATAAATATTTGAACTTCGAATGTTTCAAACACATACAATGCAACCATATTTTGAAATGCAAATTCCAATTCGAATTCAAATTCAAACATAAATTTTGCCGTGTAGTTTCCTCTTTTTCTTCACAAGAGGTGTGACCTGAAGCGGAACCTCATTCATGAGGTTG
This sequence comes from Chloris gayana, assembly GCA_031894775.1. Lineage (NCBI taxonomy): Eukaryota > Viridiplantae > Streptophyta > Magnoliopsida > Poales > Poaceae > Chloris > Chloris gayana. Next base: position 38,044 of record JAUNZO010004600.1, on the reverse strand, counting down.
ATGTCCTCGATGCCGACATCGTCACTCATGAAGTCCATGAACAAAAATAAAATTGATGACACTGTACAGTACATGACACACTAGTGATTTATTCAGCATATTCTAATGATCTTTGTATATGGTCATGGCTTCATCCAGTTCTTGTTCCAAGTTAAAGTTAGCACAGATGGCAAAGTAACTTCTTGCAATCTCTGTTTATGCACCACGAAAATCCTAACTATGGTTGTTTCAAATGATGCTACAATGGGCAATGACCAGGACAAGCATGAAAACATAAACAGGGGAAAAAACAACACCTTTGAGGCATTCCATCGAACACCTGGAGGTCGTCAGCCATGGTTCTGCCATTGACGGTGTTGGGGTCGCATGAGGCCGCTGGCGTGGGAGCAGGGAGTTGCTGGGTCGCTGCAGGCACCTTCTTCCTCTTCTTCGGAGGAGCCGCGCGTGGTGGCCGTGCTCCAACTTCCTTGGTCGGGTGCGTGACAGGAAGGTCGTCGCCTGTGGGCGCTGTGCCAACCATGGGGGTGGAACAGGCAGCTCGACGGTGGCCTAACGTGGAGGCGAGTCGGGCGTCACGTCGACTCGGGGCGGCGGCCTTTCGGCTCAACGGCGTGGCGTGGATTCCGCAGGGACTCGCGTCGACTCAGGGAGCGAGAAGGACCTCGGACGGCGGTGGAGGCGTGGAGAGCGGTTGGGGTAGCGGCCGGAAGTGGGCGAGGGCTGCTGGCAGCCGTGGGTCGCGCTCCGGCGGTCGGACGGCGAGATCCCACCGCCAGCAGCTTTGGCGGGAGCGACGGGCGGGAAGAGAAAGGTGTTCCCGCCACGAACTTTTTTCTATTCTAGCCTCTGTGTGTCTTAAAATTTTATAAATAACTCCTCGATGAACTATATTTCTAGAATCTAGCTCATTTGGTCACTCTATTCTGAATGGCGTGACACATATGTATGATCATTATATTCACTTTGACGTGTTATTTGGTCACGCCAAAGTGAATGGAACGACCATATACATGTGTCGCGCCATACGATTGGCGTGAGCAAAAGAGGCTGAGATGTTGAAAATTTAGTTTGGAGTAGGCTACATTAAAATTTTAGATGAGAAAGGGTCAAAATAGAAAAAAAATTCTCCCGCCAGTAACAACAACAAACCGGTAGAAAATATAGAGCTTTTTTTTTCTATTTTGACCTTTTTCCGTCTAAAATTTTAAAAGTAATCTACTCTAACTAAATTTTAAGAATTGGCCTCTTTTGATGGGAAAAAATTTAGTGCAAACGTAACATTAGGTGAAAAGGTGCAAACATCAATATAGAGCCCTCGGATCAGGATGTAACGCCGGAGCAAGTCTGCGGTTTCCCTCAATCCACTTAATTAGTTTTACACATAACCCCTGATAACTGCTTTTTTCCATCACCAATTCTCATTCGTTTTGTAACCAGTTCCAAAAAGAAAAATGATTCATTTCTTTCCTTTGTCAATAGATCAGGTCGATGTATGCCAAAGAATGAGATAGAGGTGGATGACATGCGCATTAGTCGAGTAGTACTTACGAAAGGCATTGGTGTTGACTGCTCACGTGTGAATATTAAAGGAAAAATTTCTTAGTGGCCATAAAAAAATTTCTTGTTCCTTATTGGCCATCAAAAAGTTTCAATTTCCTTAGTGGCCATCGATTTAAAATTTTATATCTTAGTGGCCACTTTCATCCAATTCATGTGATAGTTGGGAGGAGAAAATACGAAATTGCCCCTAATTTTTTACAATAAAGTTGCAAAATACTTTATATATGCAATAAATATTTTTTAGACAAAAGTTCCATTCACATTATGAATATTTAATATATACATGTGAATGGAACTATTGTTTAAAATATATTTACTATGCAATGTTTTTGGTGTCATTGTTGTTCCATTCATATTACAAATATTTTAAAAATATGTATTATGAAAATACATTACAAATATTTTTGGTACAATCACTGTTCACCACGGGGACTAAGGACGTCTGGCTGGTAGACTTACAAGGACAGGAATGTGAGTTCGGAGGAGTCAAGCCTTCTTTATAGCAGCGTCATCATGGTATGGAATTAGTTGAACAAATGTTTGTAATGTGTCATGTGATAGTTGGAACTCTTTTCTTATAAAGATATTTAATATATACATGTGGATGGAACTTTATTGTCTGGAATATATTTGTTGTATAATATGTGAATATAACTCTTTTCATCAAAAAACTATTTAGTGCATCTATACTAATATTTTGCAATGTCATGGCCAAAAATGTCTTAGGGGCAATTTTGTCTTTTTTCCTTCCAAGTATCACATGGATTAGATGAACATGGCCACTAAGGCATAAAACATCAGATCGATGGCCAGTAAGGAAATTGAAACTTTTTTATGGCCTTAACAAGAAATTTTTTTGATGGCCACTAGGGAATTTTTCCAATATTAAAAGGACGATGATGTTGGGGACATCGCTGAAACCGGCGGCGGTTGATCCCCTCAATATGGTAAAAGTCTTGTGTCTTCGATCTCAGCTTCCGTTGTCAAACTCAATCCTGTCTGCCGTTGTGATCTGTTATCTGTAATTGCCTTCGATCGTTGTCGGACGAACAGAGGAGCTAGAAGATTTTTTTTTTTGATAACAGGAGATAGAAGATTGGAGGAGGAAGACTCTGCGGCAACAGATTTTCTTTAGAAGGGAAATTGGGTAGAGGGTTATCTGTAAACATGCTTAAGTGAATTTAGGGGAGCCCGCGAGCAAGTTCTAGATGGTTGGATCGTGATCCGACGAATGGCAGACTTAGTTTGCACCATTGCGGTGAATGTTGCTTTTGCACCAAATTTTTCCCTCTTTTGATTTGACACATGTATATGTAACTGTAGTCAATTCTTATGTGTCAAGCCTCTTTTTCGACGTATTATTTGATATAGTCGGCTAACGGGCCCACGACCGGCATGGGCCCGTGACGGGCCGAGGCGTTTCTTAACGGGCCGGCACGACCCTCTTATTAAACGGGTCGTGCCGTGCCGCATCGATGGGTCTGCGCTTAGGCTCAAGCACGGCATGACTAATTTTAAACGGGCTAAACGGATCGGGCCGTGTTGGACCGATCGAAGGTTAAAAAGAATAGTTTTCTGCTGATTTTAATTAATTTAAATATAAACGGACCAAACGGATCGTGTCGGTCAGTGAAGCACGGCCCGAATAACGGGCTAAATGGGCCAATAGCTAAACGGGTCGTGTCGTGCCGGCCCGACGGGCTCGCGCCTAGGCCCAAGCACAGCCCTCAACAGGTCGCGGGCCGGCTCGGCCCGTTACCAACGGGCCCTGGTCGTGCTCGGACCGGGCCTAGAGAGGCCCTTTTAGCCCAGCCCACTTGGTCGGCTATATCATTTGGTCACGCCAAAGTGTTTAGCGTAACCATAGTCATGTGTCACGCCGATCGATTGGAGTGACCAACTGGACTAGGTTACGGAAATACGATTACCGATGAGTCATTTTTTTAATTTTAGATAAACAGGGACTAGAATAGAAAAAAGTTCGAGAATATACAACGAGAGAGGGAGCGAGAGAGGGAGAGATTGTAGTCTCTAAATTGTTTTAGGAGCGTTTCCAAGCATTTTACAGACACAGTGCCATTTTAAGCGGCTGCTGGGCTCGAGGCGATTTGTGCGGTATGAGATGAGCATCTTTGGAAGAATAGCAGAAGTAGGGATGAAAACAAAAATCATAATTATCGGTTAACCAAGTCTTGTTTTCGAGTTTTATCGAACGCAACACATGGAAATGATATTCGAAGAAATAGAAATGAAAGTGGTAATGAAAATAATTTTGCACTCTTCCGATCGTTTCGCGAATTTTCGTTTTAATGCCAAACTTACCTTAGATAATTTCTGTATTTCGTATTTTACTTGATAGATATACTTCAAATAGCAAGTAATAATACTGATCTCAAATAAATGATAGATTTTGGTGGAAATTTTATTTCCTTCCAATCTCTAGGCCTCTTTTCGCGGATGGGCTTGTAGCCCGGTGGTCGAGCGCCGAGCGGCAGCTCGATCGGTCGGGGTTCGATCCCCCGATCCCGCATGCAAGATCTTGTTGCAGACTGCGCGATCTTGTAGCGCGCACAGATGCAAGGCACTCGTAGCAGCGAGCGATAATGTAGTAAGCGCACGGTATAAAAAAAAATCCTCTCGTTCTCTCCAATCAAAGCATAGGTAAAGACTCGCGTCACGACTCACAAGACCAGTCGAGTCCCTATGTATGGTTGGGGGAAGGTTCGGGGGTTTTCTCGGCCTGCGTGAGAAGGCTCTTCTCCTTATATAATACCGTCGGGGTGGCTTCTTTTCCCGGCAGGTCAAGTTTTTTCTAGGCCTCTTTTCATCTATAGATGCGTGTAATCTTGTTTTTCTAAAAAGTTATACCTTAACCGACTTCTAGAAGGCAAGAAAAGGAAGATTGGAGTTTTTTAACCACTTTTTATTTATATTTGAGAAAAGTCTATTGTACTCCTCCAAACTATTCACTTTGTTCAAATTACATGCTAAATAAAATCTTGGCTCACTTTGCTCCCTCAAACAATTTAAGTTGGTACAATTTACTCCCTTATGTAATTTCTCTTTTTCATTTCTCTTTGTGCTAGCTGAATTTAATGTTCAAATTTTGCGTAACGATAGTTTTTATTGAACCTTACGTTAAAAAATATATTATATATTTTAAACGTGGTTTTTGTAGTTTAATAGCTACAAATATCATCTTAATTATATAGTTCTAGAATTGTATATAAAATATTTACAAAAAATATAAAATATTTTTTACATAGAAAATGGTACTATCTATCATCATGCAAATGTTGAGCTTCAAATTCAAATCATACAAAGAGAAACAAAAAAGAGAAATTGCATAAGGGACTAAATTGAGCCAACTTAAATTGTTTGAGGGAGTAAAGTGAGTCAAGATTTTGTTCGGGATGTAATTTGGACATAGTGAATTGTTCGGGAGTAAAATGGACTTTTCCCTTTATATTTAGACACATCATTATATTACCATGCACTCAATTATTGCAACATATGTTTTATCACTAACGATCACATTTCAATCGTTAATACCGATTTCCGATCGATACCTCCTATTTTAATCCCAATAATTTCACTTTCGATATTTCCGTAATCATTTCTGATTTTACTTTAAAAAAATACAAAAGTAAAAACAATTGAGACTTCTTTTGATCCCTAAGCGGAAGCGAGAAGCGAGGGGTCCAACTACCAGAAGTTTCCTAAGCACAAAAGGATTGCATAAAAAATGCATCGATTCTACAGAAAACAAAACTAGTACAAGGAAAATAGGAAACGAAATTACTGAACAGCTAATTTTTCGAAATTTTTTTACTGAACAGCATGCATTGGAAAACGACGAGGACCAGATCTGTATTTCGGAGGAGAGAGAATTCAAACGAGACGAGCGAGGAGAAAGAAAACGGGAAATTTACGGATGGTAAGCTCATGGGCCAACCAGCCAGGGAACCTCCGAATCGGAGGCCTCGCTGCGTGGACGGGCCGCCCGCGAGCTACATTGTGCTCCAAAAAGATAAGGGACCCAGGCCCACGAAGAAAATATCTACAAACTTTACAGTCCACACCTTGTAAATTATTACATATTCAAAAACCATTACAGCTAAAGCAGTCCACTTCTCAACGAGGGCAACTGTATGCTGAAACAGAACCTCATAGGGGGTGCAATGAAAATACAGCGGCTCTTATTTTCCTTTAAGTACCTTGCGCCGCAGCCAAACCCACCCCAAAACCCTCCGGTCCCCGTTTCGACCGGAACCCTAGCGTCCTCCCGTGCAGCCGCCGCCGCCACAGCCGCCACTGCCGGCTTCCCAACTCTATTCGCGCTGTAAGGTTCCTTACTCTACTTGCTTGGATGAATTTCTCATCTTGTTCTGCGGGATCTTTACGGCCCAACGAGTAGTAGGATCCGGTTTTTTGTTCTTCCCAATACGCCAAATTCGTCGCTTAGTTTGCTTGCTCGCAGCATGGGTCCTCAATTCTTGACTATTGATTATTGATTATTGATTTGTTCTGTGTTGATATATCCATCCTCTGTGCACTGAATCATCACCAGTATATGAACATGTTCGTGTTGCTTCAGTTTTGATAGCAATAATAAGGGTACATGATCAATCGTTATTGTTACGAGTTATTTCTTGATTCAGAGTTCATATTTTTCTGTAGGACCTAGCTAGTTCCTGTCATGGGTAAGGCGAGCAAGAAGTCAAGTGTTGCTGTTGCGCCTGCTGCTGTCCCAGTTCCAGACGGGAAATCTGGAAAGAAGGGTAATTTTTCGGATAACCAAGTATTTCAATGGATTTTTTTATTAGAGTACACTTTTTAAACCTATTTATTTTGACAACAGTTGCCCAAAACTACAACTTTGTGTACCTAATGCAGAAACCTACAACTATATTAATACTTGTTGCACAAAACTACAACTTTCTTATGATGAGTTCACCTGACCTCTACAACATGTATCAGGAGACGTATGATAAAGTTCTTGTAACCAAGTGATGGTTGTAGTTTTCTGCAACAAGTCAAAATAGTTGTTGATTTTTGAAATTTACTCTTTTTATTATGTTGTTTGCCTCTTGGATTAATATGTCTGTTTGCTGTCTGACGGTGCCACAATTGGTTTTTCTTTTTCTTAATCGGCAGGTAAGAGAAATGCTGAAGATGAAATTGAGAAGGCTGTCAGTGCCAAGAAGCAAAAGACTGTACCTGTGAAGGAAATGAAGAAGCAGCCCCCACCAAAGAAAGTTGAGAGCAGCAGTTCTGAGGATTCTTCAGATTCTGAAGAGGAGGTATTTTAATATTCATTTCTTTTTGTTTTTCACATTCTTTGATAGCTTCTTTCATAATCTTATATAAGACCATATGATTAATTCTCTTTTGGTTTGCTTCCTTCATGCCATCATAAGACTGCATGATATCTTTATTCTTATTGTTATATTGCACTTGCTATTTTATGCCTTTATTTTTTTGTTTCAATTACTTTTACATACTCTTGAACCTAGCAGTTGGTAATCTAACTTTTAGTTCACTGCTGCCCCTTATTGCATATATATGCCTATTTCTCAAATAGGAATTGCAGCAGAAATGTTCATTTCTTGAATTAAAAACTTTGGAGTCTAGCTTTCATTGGTCTGTATCACCAAGTCACCATTTTAAAATATTTGACACATGTGGTTTTTGCATTCTACTTTTCTACTACTTTTTAGTCATTAGTTGCTGGTTTGCTGAGTACTAGCTCTTTTGTTAAAAAACATGTTTCACGGGTTGACTTTGGCCCATACACTTTTGGCAGAGAAATCCAATGTGCTATTGGCAAAAAATAATTCACTAATAATAATATGTGCAGGTTAAGGTGCAACCAAAGAAGACTACCTTACCTAAGAAGGTTACACAAGCTGCCAAACAGGAGTCCAGTGATGATAGCAGTGATGAAAGTAGCTCAGATGATGAGCCTGCTAAGAAGCCCGCTGTCCCTTCAAAGAAGCCTGCTGCTAAAGCAAGCAGCAGCAGCAGCGATGATAGCAGTGATGAAAGCAGCTCTGATGATGAAACTGCTAAGAAGCCTGCTGCTCCTTCAAAGAAGCCAGCTGTAGTGACTGCAAATAGCAGTAGCAGTGATGATAGCAGTGATGAGAGCAGCAATGATGAAGGACCTGCAAAGAAACCTGCAGCCTCGTCAAAGAAGCCTGTTGCAGTTGTTAGCAACGGTTCTAAAAAGGTCAAGTCTGATAGCAGCAGCTCTGATACTAGTTCAGATGAGGAATCTGATGAGGATGAAGTATGTACTGTTTCTTATTTAATCTTAAAGACAATTACATTCAGTTTGATGTCAAATCATTCACTCAGTTATCTGAATCAATGCATTAACTTGTTTATGCCTAATTCCACTGACATTTGCACACTTGCTTTCCAGAAACCTGCTGCTCAACCAAAGAAACCTTCAGTTGCATCTGTACAAAAGAAGACCCAAAAGTCTGATAGCTCAGACAGTGATTCTGACGAGGAATCAGACGAGGCAAGTGGATATATGTAGAATTAAATATTTTGTGCTTGTCCATTTATTTTCTTGGATATCTCCCATACTTGTTCTGTAATAATTCACTCCTGACACGAACTATACCTGCAGGATGTGCCTGCTAAAGCGCCAGTTGCAGCCAAGAAAAAGGAAGAATCAAGTGAAAGTTCTGATTCTGAGAGTGATTCCTCCGAGGATGAGGTACTTCACTGTAGTACAGAATTTTGAATAGGATTTTTGTTTATCCCTTGCTAACTTCTCATCTACATTTTCTATCTGCCACTAGGATAACAATGTTAAAAGAGCACAACCTGCCAAGGCTGTTCCTTCTAAAGTAAAAGAAGAATCTAGTGATAGCTCAGATTCTGAGTCAGATTCAGATGAAGTAAGTCTTTACTTTTTTTCAGTACTCTTTTATTATGCAATATTTAAATTCTGCATTGTCCTTTCAGCCAAAAAAATCTGCTACCGTTGCAAAAAGGCCTCTAGCGACAGATAAGAAAGGACAAGTATGTTGCTTTCTTGTTACTCTTGTTACCTTGACTTACCTTGAATTTTGAGTGCATTTGATTATTTTATGGCTGAACAAAAAATTTATTTTGCAGTCGAAAGATGAATCTGATAGTTCTGATGAGAGTTCTGATGAAAGTGATGATGAGCCTCCACAAAAGAAGATTAAGGTACAGAGGATTTGTACATTTTCCCATAATTTACAATTTGTTTCACACACATTTGCTGTTTCTTGGCTGAGTAGGATTCTGGTGCTGCAAAGCCTGCCTCCAAGGTTTCAAAGAAAGACAGCAGCAGTGATGAAGATGATGATGAGAGTTCGGAAGAGAGCTCTGATGATGAGGAGGAAGCACAGGGTAAAACTCCCGTCAAAAAGGTTTGAAGCAGTATTTGTAATACATAAAGTTATTGCTCCTGCCTTTTTGTTTGGAACTAACAGTTCTTTTGTTGCTCAGGGGATTTCTACTCCTGCTACCAAATCAGTTGATAATGAGGTATTGTTATTAATTCTAAACTATTATATAGTATCTTTCACGTTTAATGGATGTTTGACAACCCTATTCTCTTTGTTTTTGAAGCCTAAAACTCCTGCCAGCAACAAAAGTGGTGCTTCTGGGTCAAAGACAATATTTGTTGGGAATTTATCCTATTATATAGATCGTGAACAACTGTAAGTCTCTCTCTCTCACACACACACCCTCTCTCTCTCTCTCACCTCTCTCTCTCTCATTTTGTAGTTGCTAACTTCATTTGTCTCCATCATGTAGTAAGCAATTTTTTGAGGAGGCTGGAGAAGTTGCTGATGTTCGTTTATCTACATTCGAGGATGGAAGCTTTAAAGGGTATGGGCATATTGAATTTGCTACTGCTGAAGCTGCTCAGAAGGTGAGCCATCTGCTTGGTTTATGTTTTGTACAATAGATGAGCATGTCACTGCCATCTAGTTCCATTTGATGCTTACAGGTTCTGACAAGTCAAGCAATGGAAGTTTTTTATTGCCAATAATTTCTTTTCATGTTTTCAGGCACTTGAGTTTGCTGGACGTGACTTGATGGGGCGTGAAGTTAGGGTTGATTTGGCTATTGAGAGGGCTATAGGCAGCGGGTGATTATCTGTGATGGGTCTCGTAGGAAATGTTTGTCTTCTGGAATTACTTCTATGCAGTGCTAAACTTTTTTTTCGTGTTTTGTAGAAGGGACAATGGTTCTTTCAAGAAGTCTGCTCCAAGGTCAGGCAACACAGTATTTATTAAAGGTTTTGATCGATCTCTTGGAGAGGACCAGGTGAGTTGATGTTGTTATGCTGTGCCTCTGTTTTGTGGAGTTTTGACTGTTTATGCTGTGCTTATCACAATTCACTCGTTTCTTTTAGTACATCTGATGGTATTTCTTTGGCAGATCCGAAGCGCTCTTGAAGAACATTTTGGCTCATGTGGAGAGATTACTCGAGTTGCAATTCCAAAGGATTATGAAAATGGTGGAAGCAAAGGGTAAGTTGGCTCACCACATAAAAATGCCTCTTGTAGGACTCATTCGGGAGTTATTTTTTTTATATAGAATGGAAATGCTATTATTGTCACTGACACAGGCTCGATTATGTAGGATGGCATACATGGACTTTAAGGATGCGGATTCCTTGTCTAAAGCATATGAGCTGAGTGGAACTGAGCTTGGTGGCTACAGCTTGTATGTTGATGAAGCGAAGCCAAGGGCTGATAACAGAGATGGTGGCTACAGCGGCGGCGGTGGTGGTGGCTACAGTGGTGGTGGTGGCTACAGCGGTGGTGGGCGTGGGAGCTATGGTGGAAGAGGAAGGGGTGACAGAGGTGGCCGCTTCAGTGGAGGCCGTGGTAGCTTCAGTAGTGGCCGTGGAGGTCGTGACGGTGGTCGTGGACGTGGAAGGGGTGATAGAGGTCGTGGAGGACGGGGTGCGCCTTTCAGGCAGAGCGCCGGTACTGCTAGTACAGGTAAACTGGGTTCATGGTGACTGCAAATCTGGATCTACATTTGTTTAAAGCCTAATTTACCTTGGTTTTGCTTGATGTTGAACTGTTGTTCTTTTCTATTGCAGGAAAGAAGACAACATTCGGTGACGATTAGTGAAGATATGAGACGACTTCGGTTATATAATGAAATGTGGCACTTCTAAGTTGTGCTGTGAGACTTCTCCCATTGGAGATGTTGTATTTCCAGTTTTGATGATTTTGGAACTCTTGTTTACCTTCGGAGTTTATCTTATATCTAGTCTCGGACATGTTATGGGTCGCAATTTTGTCTATGTTTCTTCCATACATGCCCTGTCCAGGCTGCACACCATTACCAGGCCGAGCTTGGCCTGGATGTGTGCATGCGCACCCGATTGATTGGTTTCCCTGCTTTGTTGGGAACAGGCTGAGCTGGTGATTGGTTTTCCAGTTTTTGGTTAAATATTTGGCCCGCCAGAAACAGAATTCGTTTCGTTTCCGCTGAGCCTGGCCGGGATGAGCGATTTGCATCCACTGAGCCGGCTCAAATGCAGCCATCCAATCACGTCGACCTCACATGTGGCGGCCTGGTCAGCCTTTGGAATCACGCCCTTGATGTATTTAGCAATTTGAACCTGGCAACCAATCACGCCCTTGATGTACTTGGCCATTTTAAATTCAACCGTAAGTTCAATTTACTCTTGATTACGGCCGAACTCACTCGTCCTCGATGATGTGTTTGCTGTCCTGAAGGTTGCTTTGTTAAATCATCTGCAGAAAAAGATGGTCGAATGACATTTAGCACGACTTAGGGTTAGTATGTACGTTCGAGCTCAAAGAAAGGTAGGATGAACACTTTGCTGTCAAACAAATGCGGCTCGAGGAGGGAGGAGTCGGAGACCCTCGCACGGCAGCCCGAGCCCGTCGCTGCGGTTGGTCCCGATCTCTGCGGCCCTAGTGGCCACCATGTGTTCGTGAAGCAAGGAAGCTTCCCATCGTATATAGCAGCAACGGGGACGAGACCAGGGCTCATATGCACCTCTACGTACCAGCCACCATGGACACCTCCATGACCATGAGCATCAGTGATTCTTCCTTCGAAACATCCCTTTCTGACCATTAGCTTAAAAAATCTGAGAAATCGGGTTGCATTTTTTTATTTCTCATTGAACAAAACAAAACAAAACAGTTTACAAGCAGGCCAAGCTTGGATCACAACAGAGCATGAGGAAAGACCAGACACTAACCACCCACAAGTGTGGAGCACCAGTCGTACAGGTCTTGAGTTGAGGTTGACCTTGAAGCTCTAAGCACCCAGAGCTGATGTGTTCCTGAAGCAAGGTGCAGATGCCAGCAAAGACATGGTGATATCTTGGACGACTTTTCTGTGCCTCCTCTTCCGTACTGTCCATAGGAGGGCAAGCATCAGCGTGAGGGCGCCCAAGAATGGAAGGCAGAGTTGAATGCTGCATAGATAGATGTCTTGGGTTGAAGCGATGGGCTGTGAAGCGGACACGCCTAAGCTAAATTCATTTAACTTGTTTGTCTCTGGGATCCCGTTGTCCCGTCGTGCTTCAAAGCATATACGGTGGATGTGGTCGAGTTGACCATATCTGAAATTCGATCGAACAATTTCCTGTCAAACAATGAGAAAGACCAATCTCTCGGTGGCTGCATGGTCGGCAGCCGAGGTCGATTCATCCGCAGAAAGGCCGCTGCATCTCATCACTAGTTGGTCGTTGTCAGGTCGCCGACCGTGATGACGCCGAACGGCCTGTCCAGCGTCGTCCGCCTCCGCGCCGATAGCTCCTGCGCGACGTGCCGCATGGTCGGCCGCGCGTCCGGGTCCGCGCGGACGCAGGACAGCGCGACCACGAACGCGAAGGCGACCTGCCCGGCCAGGTGCCCGGCGGGCGGGTCCAGCCTCTGGTCCAGCGCGTCCTTGAGCAGCAGCGCCTCGCCGCTCCCCTGCGGCGCCGCGTGCAGCGATCCGATGAGGCCGCCGGGGTACTGCCCCATGAGGATCTCCATCGCCACGACGCCGAAGCTGTAGACGTCGCACTTGGGCGTGACCCGCATGTACGCCAGCTCCGGCGCCATGTAGCCGTACGACCCCGCCACGCTGGCGCACTGCGGACCGCCCGGGCGCGAGGAACCGCGCCGTGCCGAAGTCCGACACCCGCGGCTCGAAGTCCGGGTCGAGCAGCACGTTGTTCACCGACACGTCGCGGTGCACCATCGGCGGCGCGCAGTCGTGGTGCAGGTAGGCGAGCGCGTGCGCGACCCCCGGACCGCCCGCACCCGCGCCGCCCAGTCGAAGCGCTCGCAGCTGCCGCCGGCGCCGTAGAGCACCTTGGCGAGGCTGCCGCGCTCGACGAGCTCGTAGGCGAGGTACATGGACCCGGCCGAGGCGCAGAAGCCGTGCAGCTTGACGATGTTGCGGTGCCGCACCAGCGTCAGCGCGCGCACCTCGTTCTCGAAGCTGCGCTCGCTGGCGCCCCACCCGGACTCCGTCGCGTCCAGGCGCTTCACGGCGAGGCGGTGACCCGTGGGGAGGTCGGCGCGGTACACGCTGCCGAAGCTGCCCTTGCCGATGCAGTAGGACTCGTTGAAGTGCTCCGTCGCGGCCAGGATGTCGCCGAACGTGAACTCCGCGTCCTTGCTCCAGATCGACGCCGTCAGATTGTTACTCTCCATGCCGCTCCCCATCGTTGTGTCGCTCGTCATGTGTTTGCCGGTTTGTCGCCGCTTCCTGACGCGGGCCAGAACGACACAGCTCACCGCGACGATGCAGACCAGCAAAGCGGCAGCGGTAGCCAGAGTGGCCGCGAGGACGAGCTTGACATTGGTGCGTTTGGACGACCCGCCGCCACCAACGGTCGAGGAATCCAAGGTGCAAGGTCTCAACCCGGCAATGTTCTGCCCGCACAGGCCGGGGTTCCCGCTGAGGTCCAGCTCCTGCAGCGAGGCCATCTTCCCGAGCAGCGCCGGCACTTCGCCGGTGAGGCTGTTGCGGCTCAGGTTGAGGTGCCACATGTGCGCCAACTTCGTGAGCTCCTCCGGCACGCCGCCGTCGAGGCGGTTCCCGGACAGGTCCAGCAGCAGCATCCCCGTGGCGTTGCCGAGCGTGACCGGGATTGGGCCCGAGAGCAAGTTGCCGCTCAAATCCAGCTTGATCAGTAACGGCAGGCCGCCGAGCTCGGGCGGTATCCTGCCGGCGAGACGGTTCGACGCGAGGCTCAGGTCTTGCAACGCGACAAGGTCACCGTAACTGGCAGGGATCGTTCCGTTGATCTGGTTGCCTTCGAGGTGCAGGTACGAGAGGTTGCTGAACCGGGACCACTGCCCGGGAAGCTCGCCGTGGAACGCGTTCCCGGACAGGTCGACGTAGCTGAGGCTCGGGTGCGACCCGAATACCTCCGACACGTCGCCGGACAACCGGTTCCGCGCGACCCGGAACCGGACCAGCCTGGTGAAGTTGCGGTAGCAGGCGGGCACGGCGCCGGAGAGGTGGTTGTCGCTGAGGGCGAGGTACTGGAGCCGGGGCGACTTGCAGAGCCCGGGCGGCAGGCCGCCGGAGAAGCTGTTGTTGGACATGCTGACCATCGAGAACCGCCCGTTCCCGCCGAAGTCCGGCGGGATGGCGCCCGAGAAACGGTTGTCGAAGGCGATGAGGCCGAGGAGGTTGGGCAGCCGCGCGAGCGCGGCGGGCAGCTCGCCCTCCAGCATGTTGGTGCTGATGGACAGCCTCTCCAGCGCCAGCATGTTCCCGAACTCCTCCGGCAGCCGGCCGGTGAGCTGGTTGTCGTAGAGCCGCAGCGTGTGGAGGCTGGTGAGGTTGCCGAACGCGCTTGGTATGGTCCCGGAGAATCGGTTCTCGGAGAGGTCCAGCACCTGGAGCCTTGCCATGCGCCCGATCTCCGGCGGGATCGCGCCGGAGAGGTTGTTGGTCGCGAGGAGAGTAACTCCAGCCTCGACGCCGCGGTGACCTCCAGTGGAATCCCGCCGGTGAACCGGTTGTGGTCCGCCTGGAACACCGTGAGCCGGGTCCACGACGTGAAGTACTCGGGGCGTACCTCCCCGTGAGCATGTTCTTGGACACGTTGAACTCCCGCAGTTTGGTGAGCTTGGCGAGCGACGGGGGCAGCTCGCCGGTGAGCCTGTTGCCCGGCGAGCGCGAGCACGGTGATGTTGGCGCAGAGGCTGAGCTCACTCGGGATGGTGGACTCCAGCTGCGCCAGGCTGACGTTGACGCGCTCCAGCGACCGGAGCTTCCCGAGCGTGGCGGGGATCGTGCCGCCCAACGGGTTGCCGTCCAGCTCCAGCGTTTTCAGCCCGGAGTTGGAGCCGAGAGCCGGCGGCACGCCGCCGACGAGAAGGTTGGAGCTGAGGACGAGGCTCTGCAGCCGCGTCAGGTTGGCGAGTGTGGTCGGGATTTCGCCGGTGAGCCGGTTCGAGGAGAGGTTGAGGTGCTCGAGGTTGGGCATGAACGTTGGCAGCGTCGCGGGGATCGAGCCTGACACGTTGTTGTTCGACAGGTCGATGGATCTGAAGCTCGAGCAGAGGAACGGACGTGTTGGATGACGACGAGAACCACCGGACCCGTCAGCGCGTTGAAGCTGAGGTTGAGGCTGCCGAGGCCGGTCAACGACGCGAGGTCCAGCGCGTCCAGCGTGCCGGCGAGGCCCGCGCCGGCCACGTCGACGGCCACGACGCGGCCGCGGGCGTCGCACGACACGCCGCGCCACGAGCACGCCGCGGCGCCGGCTCCGGAGCCGTTCAGCGACCACGACGCGAGGGCGTCGGCCGGCGCCAGGCTGTCCTTCCACCTCACGAGCGCCTCGGCCTCGCCCCGCGCCGAGTCGGCGCCGCGCAGGGAGGACAGCAGGAGCAGGAAGAGCAGCAGCAGGAGCGCCGCACGCGTGGGCATGGCGGCGGCACGCTTGGCGCTGCTGCTGCCTGCTGGACTCCGGCGCTGCCTGGCCTGATCCTCCTTTCTCCCTGGCACGTCACGTGTCTTCCTGCGGAGAATCTACGCAAGCGGGCAGCAATGGCGCCACCTGGAGCCGGCTTACGAGAATTGTGCGTGGGAGCACGTCGATGCAGTGATCACGGTGTCATCAAGAGCGGCACTTCATTGCTTCTGACGAGAGTTGGTTTGTGATTATCGTGACGTGGTGGTGGTTACAAAAGCACAATCAAGGGCCACGAGTCTGCTGCTTTCCCGCTCTCCTGTTTATAGACATCTATGGTTACAGCCCACAGAACATTGAGAAGATATGCAATGCAGGGATGCTTACGTGTGCTTAACGTTTCCCCACATATGTAATAAGTTATTAATTACTACGGCCTTGCGTTTTTTGGACCCGTCTCTTACCTAGGGCAACAAGGTTTATCTGGTACTCGTAATATTCTGTTGCGCAAATATGTACTTCTATTCAGTCTGGTATGAACAATATTTGTCATTCATACTGTAATTGAAATGGTATGTGCTCAAGCGACCCAATCAAACGCCTTTATTTGTTATCCAAAGTGACGAGCTGATTCGTACACGGAAATCCAGCATCCTCCAAGGCTCCAACCATATAAAATCAGTCGAACGACATTTCCCAATTGCTCGCGCCAACCACCAGCTCATACAAAAATCCATGCTGTCAGTCATATAATTCAACACAGACCAAGCTCAACCCGTTATACTACCAAGACCAAACCCTGAAAAGGATTTGCTAATTCTGATTATCTGATGAACCGGCACTGTACGGACAGCTGGCTGCCGGCACCCTTTTCCCGATTCGGAGCAGATCGGCGGCTGACTCGTTCGTGCCATGTCCGTCCGTCCTTTTCCCAGTTCCTTCGTTGCTCCTTCAATCAGAGCGTACCCACCCACTGCGTCATACCGGTACCATATTGCTAGGTATTCTAACCTGCAACTGGCACATTTTTAGGGCCTGCCCTGCCCTATTTCCTGCAGATAGACTGGTTGAAAACAGAAGTCCGATCCAAAAATTTAATGTGGAGTCGTCATCGTAGTTGGTGAGGCCGCTGGATCGATCATACGTCGTCGTGTTCATCGGCGTCGTCGTCGTCGAGCTGCTATCAATGTGCTAGCTGGTACAGCAGCTTCGTCAAGATGATTATTTACAGGACGTTATTCAGGTCAGCGTTAGTTTTCTAGTGGCTGATTGGCTGGAACGCGCTGTACGGTGGTGACGGGAGGTTAATTGTATGGATGGATTGCAAACCGCGTTCATTCACTGGATTTAACGAGAAATTAAACTAAACGGTTCGTTGATCAAGGTTGAGGTGCTGAGAAGGGGTTAATCCCACTCAAGATTGTAGGAGTAGGTAGGCAAGAACTGTTTTCTTCTTTCCATCCACGAAGCATGGACTTTTCCGGTCTCTCACTGTAAGCTGCTTGAGCTCCAAGCCATTGGCAGCTCGAAGCTGTCAGAAAGAAGGCATCGGCCTGGATCCTGAAGTTTTGGACCAAGGTTTTGTTGTCTTCTCATCCGGAACTCTGCTGTTGTTGTGAGACAACAACAGTTCAACTATTTATGCAATACGGGTCTGGCCTAAATGCTTGTGCCGCTGTATTCAGATGACCTATGTCACTGAGATTTCTATGGGCCGAGATGCTGAAAAAGCTAGCAAGATAAGATGCATGGCCGCACATAAAAAGATTGAGCGAGTGGCATTCTGCCTAAATAAGGTTCTGCCAGCTTTGACTCGGCGATGTAAAGGAGGAAAAGCCAAGTGCTGACGGTTATCTGCAAAACTTTTCGAAAAGTTTTCAAATGTCTGTGAAGCTGCTTTTCTGTAGCATGCTCGGAGTCGGAATGCACTGTACAAGATACACACATTGAGTCAGAGTTAATTGTTTTCCTTTTGTCGGCGCGTAACAGAGTTACGAGAGGAAACGATTCAGTACGTCTTATAGGAGCCAGGCCACTCACACACGCTGGATTGGAGTACTAGTACATGCGTGCCACTTACGAAATACTAGTAGAAAACACGACCCACTTGCAAAATAGAACTGAAAATATTATTCGACTGGACTGGAATGTGATGAGAGAAGAAAACAGTTACAGGGCTGAGGGAGGAGCACGAAAACGAGTGGGAACTGGGCTACGATCTGGCTTCGACGAAAACAGTTTGCAGTTACAGGCCTAATATCTTCTACGGTTTTTTCTTGAACGGGCTGAAAATATGCATTACTTTTCTGGATTGCCGTCGGCCCATCTAATCAAGAGGACTGTTAGCAGATCTCCTAGCCCAACAAAGTTGCTTTCTTTCTTTTCTCACTCAGGATGAAGAGTTGCAAAGTTGAGACACCGACAGGAGGAAACGCGCGCGCGTACACATATACAGAGGTAGTAGTAGTACGTACACGAGTATATAATTGTTATCTGAACGCAATCTAAGGTCCTTGTTCCTATCCGAGACGACTGTAATACTATTGACTAGTTTTTTTTCCCTGAGGGCGACTGTTGACTAGTATTGGCAGCCGAAAGATTAGACCCTCGGAAACCAGCACTGGTTAACCAATATTGGCAAATACGACCAACCACCAGACAGTTGAGCGTTACTAAAGACGGGTTGCCAATCATGTACTAGTAACGTATTCTCTCCGTCTAAGAATATAGGGATTTGTTAACTTTTTCACTTCTCGTTTGATCATTCAGTCTTATTTAAAATAGTTATGCAAATATAAAAATAAAGAAAACATGCTTAAAATATATTTTAAAATAAATAAATTCTAATAAAATAAATAAATTTTTAACAAACTTTTTAAATAAAATGAGTGATTAAACGAGGAGTGAAAAGTCAACAATTTTTATATTCTTGGACGGAGGTGTACCGTCCTGAGTTTTGACTTTAACAACCTTGCCTTGCTGCTCCCCTGTCCTGAACTCGTTCCATGTGCTCGCCCATGCCCATGTGAGTCCCAGGCTGCGGATCCTGGTTTTCTGGTGAACCTGCTCGCCCCCTTTGAGTTGACCAGCCGCTATCCGTGGGTTCTATTTTTCTTTCGTGGTTTTTTTTAACGGTTTCGTGACTTTTATTCGCGCTACTACTTGCCACTGTTGACTGGCCGCGATTTGATCGATCGTATAGTAGTACTACCTCCGTTCCAAAATGTAAGTATTTGTTGATTTTCTAGAATTGTCTTTGACCGTTCGTCTTATTTAAAAAAATTATAAAAATAATAATATTGTTTTGATATTTTGATTTATTGTTAGATATATTTTAAATATAATGTATTTATTTTTATATTTTAATAAAAATTTAAATAAGACAAGTGGTCAAACGTAAATCTGAAAAATCAACAAATACTTACATTTTAGAACGGAGTGAGTATACTACTTCTCCGTATTTGATCCCAGAATATTTTAAGGGCAAGGGAGTAGGCCCGACGGAAAGAATCCTCATAATTTTGTTCCAGAGAGATTTGCTTGCCATCCCATCCCGGAGATGATGCATGCAAGTGTGCACACGCTAGCCATGCGGCTGCCTGGCACCTCGCCGTGCAAGTTGATGCGGGGCACATGTGGAACTGGATCGGCCCGGTTCGAACTGGAGCTGGCGAGTACACGAGTGCCGGCCCAAGGAAAGGTGATGGCGCGAGGAGACTGACTCTGACTGGAAGAATTTGGAAGCAAAGCGAAGTGAGCAGTGCGTGATGCAAGTTACTCTTATTACTCTGCAGCGGAAGGAAGTGCGGGATTGCGAGCCGAGAATGCGCGATGCTGCTGTGGGATACCGGGGAACGAAATCGGATTCTGGATCGCCCATCCGGAGCTGTGTTTGAGCCGCAATGGAAACACGCATCATATCAGGTTCAGGTCGTCGCGCCCGACACCTGACCGGGAGCCGCGCCGCGCGGGCCCGACGGCGAAACGTGTTGCTGGAACGAGCGCGTGAGCCGCCGCCGGCGTCGTGGACTGGCCGCCGGGACGGGGCGTGGGAAGCGAGGACCGCGAATCATCAGCCCTCAAGTGTTCAGATCGTCTGACGAACGGCCTGAGGCCGACTTGCTGCCGCGGCCGTTGTCGGTTCTCGGTACGGGACAGCAGGCACAGCGACGACGCGGGCGCGTTCATATTTGCACGTTGGAATGCTGGGCGTTGGAACGGTGGTCGGTAGCAGGTGACGCTGAGTCGCTGACGCCAGTGAACCGGAGTACTCCGCAGTGGCAGCTGGAAGAACTGTCCGTGCAAGTCCTGTACACGGTGCAGCCATTACGCGTCGCCAAACCAAAATCATCCGTTGACCGCAGCCGCGTGGAAGTATAAAAACGAACTCTGCACCGACGAGCCCTAAGTCGTACTACTACAGTACAACGTAGTAGTACTACCAATTACCAAAACAAAGCAATCAAGGTAAGAACGCGTGCGTGGTAGCACGGGGTGAACGTGCTTCTGTCCAAACTCTAGAGAAACGACAGACTGGGAAAAGGTTTGTTCTCGAAAAGAGATAGAAAAGGGTAGCGCTATTTCTCCACATGCTACTCGAACAAGGGAATCATCGCTAATCACGGTTTTCTGTATTTAGCTGCTCTCGTCAGTGCTGTCTGCCCCGTTTTCTTATGCGTGTCCCGATATACCCCTCCGGTCGGTGAAGTTAACCAGCTTGTCGTGCTATACAAATTCAGCAATGGTACTGATGCTAAGTTCCAAACACGACCAATTTTTCTAGGCGCTTGCTGTTAACTTTCGGCATTGTGCAGTACTTGTAAGCTATAGTTTAGGACCAGGCATTGTACGTGCAGTATTTGTAACCATAATAAACTGCGCATCATCTTTTCTTTCCGTACCATTTTCTAAAATCCACCTTTTCCTCTAGTGCAACTTTGCAAATTCCATGGCTCTAAATAACATGAGTAACCAAAAGGTATAATAATACTACATCCAGTGCGTGATCTGCCGGCATGGGAATTAATTTGATGATACAAATCCAGGCTTGACTACGTGGTTGGTGTGCCGGTTATAATTTTCGGAACTACCATTGCGCATACACATCTCCGTTCATACGTGCTTCTCTATTTTAAAGTTGTTAGCGGTAGCACAACAACTCTAGGGCATTTTTAACTTAAAATTCTTATTGTTGCAGTAATAATTTTAGAACGACAAGAGTATTATGCTTATGAAGATAAGAAAAATTTCTTGGCTCTTTTATTTTGATGGGAGCCAAACTATCTAAATTTTTGGAAAAAAATGCACAAGAAACACATTAACTAAAGATTTGTTACTAATGTGTCACATAATATATTTTGTTTTACCAAAAATGGGTGAATCTCTTTATACCGAGTGAGCATCCGATAATGCTCGTATTAGTATATTTTCCATTCATTTCTCAGCAAGTAAATGCCAGAAAGTTATTGCTATGTTTAATCATTCATCTTAGTTAAAATATTTTTCTTATATACAAAACTAATTATTATATCTAAAATAACTTTAATAATAAAATAAATTATAATAAAAATATGATATTTTAAAAATAATTAAAACTGAATAATATAGTACTTACAGTAGCATCCTTAATGTTCTGTCTCCTAGAGTCAATTATTGTGGCCATCATCATACACTAGTAAACCCTCTCTGCCTGATTTAACTTTTCTTAGGAACACAGGGACCTTATCATAGGTAATCCAGAATGGACTGATCTGGCGCACCATGTCATTCCATGGCCAATATATTCCAAGCTAACCCACAGCAGGTGGTCGTTTGGCTCGTTGTAGTACCGTCGATGTCACACAGTAATGCGAGCACATGCGGTCGGATTCGTACGCAACCCCGAACGGAGAACGCACGGCGCCCTGTGGCCCCTTTCTCCGTCCATTCCGCTTCCACATGCGCTCACGAGTCAACCCGCTCCATTGACCGCCGCAACGCGCTGATGAGGGGAGCCGTACCCATCATCCATCGCTAAAGACCACCACCACGGTTCCTCCCTCGCCACATCGCCGCCACCCCGCACGCCGGCAAATGCCGATGCCATCACCCGCCGCCGCGCGCTTCCTCCTCCTCTTCGTCTTCTTCGCCGTCCTCACCAATGCGGCGACGCCGCCGTCGGAGGCGGACGCGCTGCTCGCGTGGAAGACCAGCCTCGGCGACCCGCCGGCGCTGTCCACATGGACCAACGCCACCTCCATCTGCTCCACCTGGAACGGAGTCACCTGCGACGCGTCCGGCCGCGTCACGTCGCTCCGGCTCCGCAGCCTCGACCTCGCCGGCGGCCTGGACGCACTCGACGCCACGGCTTTCCCGGCGTTGGCTGAGCTCGACCTCAGTTGGAACAACTTCGAAGGCCCCATCCCGGCGAGCCTCTCGCGGCTGCGCGCGCTCGCTAAGCTCGACCTCAGCAACAACGGGTTCAATGACTCCATCCCGCCGCAGCTCGGCGACCTCACCGGCCTCGTCGAGCTGCGCCTCTACAACAACAACCTCGCCGGCGCCATTCCGCACCAGCTCAGCAGACTACCCCGCATCGAGCTATTCAATCTGGGGTCCAACTACCTGACCAACCCGGACTACCGCAACTTCAGGGCGATGCCCACCGTCAAGTACCTCTCGCTCTACCTCAACAACCTCGACGGCGGATTTCCGGAGTTCGTGCTCGGGTGCGGCAACGTCACCTACCTCGACCTGTCGCAGAACAACTTCTCCGGGACCGTGCCGGACGCGCTGCCGGCGAGCCTGCCGAACCTGAGGTACCTCAACCTGTCCTCCAACGCGTTCTCCGGTCGGATCCCGGCCTCGTTCGTCAGGCTGACGGGGCTCCAAGACCTCCGCATCGGCCTCAACAAATTCACCGGCGGCGTGCCGGACTTCCTCGGGTCGATGTCGGAGCTGAGGATTCTCGAGCTCGGCGGCTCCCCGCTCGGCGGACGGCTCCCGCCGGTTCTTGGCCGGCTGCGGAAGCTGCAGCGGCTAGATGTGAGCAAGGCCGGGCTAGTGTCCACTCTGCCGCTGGAGCTGGGCAGTCTCAGTAGCCTCAGTTTCATGGACCTCTCCATCAACAGCATCTCCGGGAGCTTGCCGACATCGTGGTCCGGGATGCGGAAGATGCGGGAGTTCGGCATTTCGTCGAACAGGCTCACCGGCCATATCCCGGGGATCTTGTTCGCGAACTGGCCGGAGCTCATATCGTTCCAAGTGCAGAACAACTCGCTTACCGGCGAGATTCCGCCGGAGGTCGGCAAGCTGACGATGCTGAATATCCTGTACCTCTTCAGCAACAACCTCACCGGCCGCATTCCGCCGGAGGTCGGCGAGTTGGTCAACCTGACCGAGCTGGATTTGTCGGTGAACTCGCTCAACGGGCCTATCCCCAGCTCGTTCGGCAACCTCAGACAGCTCACGAGGCTGGCGCTCTTTTTCAATAAGCTCACCGGCGCTTTACCGGTGGAGATCGGCAACATGACGGCGTTGCAAATCTTGGATGTCAACACCAACCAACTGGAAGGCAAACTGCCAGCCACCATCTCATGGCTCAAGAACCTCCAGTACCTAGCATTGTTCGACAACAACTTCACCGGCACCGTGCCTTCAGACCTCGGTGAGGGGCTTGCTTTGGTTGATGTGAGCTTCGCGAACAACAGCTTCTCCGGCGAGCTGCCGCAGAACCTCTGCGACGGCTTCGCGTTGCAGAACTTCACGGCAAATCACAACAATTTCAGTGGCAAGCTGCCGCCATGCCTGAAGAACTGCACAAAACTGATCCGGGTCCGGCTGGAGGGGAACCACTTCACCGGGGACATTTCAGAAGCGTTCGGGGTCCACCCCGATTTGAATTACTTGGATGTCTCCGGGAACAAGCTAACTGGCAAGCTATCGGATGATTGGGGTCAATGCATTAATGTCACGAAGCTGGACATGGATGGTAACGGCATATCGGGCGGCATTCCGGCAGCGTTTGGGAAGATGGCAAGTTTGCGGGACCTCAGTTTGGCTGAGAATAACATGACCGGAGATATTCCACCTCAGCTGGGTGGTCTCAGCTTCTTGTTCAACCTCAATCTCAGCGGTAACTTCTTTTCCGGGCCGATTCCTGCAAATTTGGGCAACAACTCCAGACTTCAGAAAGTTGATTTGTCAGCGAACATGCTTACCGGGACAATACCAGTACCAATCAGTAAGCTTGGTCAGCTAACCTATCTTGATTTGAGCAAGAACAAGTTGACAGGGCAGATACCAAGTGAGCTAGGCAATCTGGCTCAGCTACAGAGCCTGCTTGATCTAAGCAGCAACTCGCTGTCGGGTGATATCCCCTCAAATCTTGTGAAACTGACGAATCTGCAGAAACTGAATGTGTCACACAACGAGCTCAGCGGAACAATCCCAACAGGCTTCTCTCGCATGTCAAGCCTGGAGACAGTTGATTTCTCTTACAATCAGCTCACCGGTGAGATACCATCAGGCAATGCCTTCAATAACACTTTGGCTTATGCCGGGAACGCAGGTCTCTGTGGCAATGTGCAAGGTATGCCTTCTTGTGACCCTAGTGCCTCTTCAGGGCATCGCAAGAGAACAGTCATTGAAATAGTTTTCTCAGTAATCGGAGCAGTGTTGCTTTTAGCCATGGTTGCCTGTCTCATCCTAGCATGCCGCCGTAGGAGGCCCAGTAAGCAAAGGGTGCTGGAGGCCAACACAAATGATCCGTATGAGTCCATGATCTGGGAAAAGGAGGGCAAGTTCACATTCCTTGACATTGTGAACGCAACAGACAGCTTCAATGAGTCTTTCTGCATCGGAAAAGGAGGGTTCGGTAGCGTGTACAAGGCTGAGCTCCCAAGTGGGCAGGTTGTGGCCGTGAAGCGCTTCCATGTTGCTGAGACAGGAGACATATCTGAAGCCAGCAAGAAGAGCTTTGAGAATGAGATAAAGGCACTGACAGAAGTCCGACATCGAAATATTGTCAAGCTCCATGGTTTCTGCACAAGTGGAGACTACATGTATCTGGTGTACGAATACTTGGAAAGAGGCAGCTTGGGGAAGACTTTGTATGGGGAGGAAGGGAAGAAGAAGCTGGACTGGGGCATGAGGGTGAAAGTGGTCCAAGGGGTTGCGCATGCCCTGGCCTATCTGCACCATGACTGCAGCCCATCCATTGTTCACCGCGACATCACCGTGAACAACATCCTACTCGAGTCAGAATTTGAGCCACGGATATCTGATTTTGGCACAGCGAAGCTGCTTGGATCTGCTTCCACAAATTGGACATCTGTAGCAGGATCATATGGCTACATGGCTCCAGGTAAGACCTGCATGTGTTTCCTATTCGCGTAGAATCCAATGCTCCATTAGATTTACACATACATCAGACATGATTTTGACTATTAAGTACTAGTACCAGCTAGCGAGAATAACATGGGCAAACTGCTTGAAAATATTGCTCTATTGCACAGCACATTAACTTTTCGCTTCTCTGATTGTATTCTTGCAGAACTGGCATACACGATGAGGGTCACTGAGAAATGCGACGTTTATAGTTTTGGAGTCGTTGCTCTAGAAGTGATGATGGGGAAACATCCTGGTGACCTCTTAACCTCCCTACCGGCGATGTCATCATCAAAAGAAGATGACCTGTTACTCCAGGACATACTAGACCAGCGGTTGGACCCTCCAACTGGTGAACTTGCAGAAGAAGTTGTGTTCATCGTCAAGATCGCGCTTGCTTGCACCCGGGCAAATCCTGAGTCACGGCCTTCCATGCGCTCAGTGGCTCAAGAAATCTCAGCACACACTCAGGCCTATCTTTCTGAACCATTCCGACTGATCAAAGTAAGCAAGTTGACAGACTATCAGAAGTGATGTTTGCCTGTGCAGGTGAATCTACACTGATATTAATTTCAGATTTTTGAGAGGATTAATCCAAAAGAAAATCCATTCTCGGTAGATGTGAAACTATTCCAAAGATGGTCAGAGATCTGTATGTAGTCATACTTTCCCATAATTAATTTGATATGCTGATTGTTAATTTTTTCCCCTTGGAGGGCTATGCATGTAACTATGTAAGATAGAAGTAGAAAAAGCAACCAGCTGTAAAGCTCGTCCTTAAATATCATTTTCTTTTTGTTTCTTTTTTTTCATTTTTTCATTATCAAAGAGAAGAGATCCTCTGAATGTTTTTTTATGAAAGATCCTCTGAATGTGTAACACGATATACTGAGTAGTTTTATGTGTAAGTTTCCTTTGAAGTTAGTAGAAGTTCAACTGGATGTGGCAGCCAAGCAGCAGCTGCGGCTTCCCTGTCTCACGCGTGTGCCCATCCGTGCCTCCACACGTGGATGGCATCCGCTCATTCTTCCAAAACTGGCCACGCTAATCTTTTCTTGACACAGCCTCAATTAACAGAGGAAACGAATGGAGTCTTTCTTTCCAGAGTCCACCAATTGCTACAATTCGGCCATGAAAATGGTTCTTCAATAAATTTCAGATTCGCAGACAACCCTGCCGGCAAACTGCACAGCCTTAACATGAGGCCGGTGACGGCGAGCCCGCTCGTCAGCCCACCCCCGGTGACCTCAAATTCAGGAGGGCAACGAGGAACACTGGAATTGGAATTGCAATCCATGACGCCTCGCCATCGCCGGAATCGAGGTTCCATCCACTCGTGTTGAGGTCGTCGCAACCGGAATCGTGACCTCCATGGTCGAGCTCAATCTTACTGCCGCCTTAATCCAGTTTTTCATGGACCTAGTCGTGTGGAACATCAGGGCCTTAACTCGAGAGGGCACCGTGACGTCGTTAGAACACTGGTCGACTCTGAGCCGGTGTCCCTGATATGTTTACAGGAGACCAAACTTGCGGTTGTTGACAATTCTGTAATCCTTTCCATGCTTGGTAGTAATTTCGTTTTCTGCTATCTGCCCGCTCAGGGGGTCCGCGGTGGTATTATGATGGCGTGGCGTACTAATCTTTGGTCTGTGCGGAATGTGGTCGTGGAAACTTATTCTCTCTCAGCTCAGCTAACAAAAATCGGTACGGACAAACGCTGGTGGATCACCTCGGTCTATGGACCTCAGTCTGAGCAAGATAAAATGGCCTTCCTTCTGGAGTTACGTTCCTTCCGTGACCAGCATGTCGGGCCGTGGATGATTTGTGGAGACTTTAATCTGATTTACAGGGCGACCGATAAAAACAACAACCTGATTAATAGACGCATGATGGGCCGCTTTAGAAACTTCCTAAACTCCCTGGAGCTCAAAGAACTACAGTTGCATGGGCGAGCTTTTACTTGGTCGAATGAGCAGCGCAACCCCACCCTAACCCGCATCGACAGGGTTTTCATCACGGCGGACTGGGAACTGTTGTATCCAAATTGTTCGCTGCGTGGCCTGTCGACGGACTGCTCAGACCACTCCCCGCTGTTGCTGTGCACCGGCGCAAGCATTCATCTTCCGCAAGAGATTCCAATTTGAGAAAATTTGGGTTAAGTTTCCCGGATTCCTTGAGGTGGTAGAGGCAGCCTGGCAGTGCCCATACACAAACATGGACGCGTTTAGATCGCTCGACTGGTCGCTGCGCAATGCAGCTCGTGCCTTGCAAAGCTGGAGCCAAAAGTTTGTTGGCAATGTGAAGCTGCAGTTAGCAGTGGCGAGAGAGATTGTTCTTCGTCTCGAGAAAGCCCAGGATAGTCGTGTGCTGTCTGACGATGAAACGGAATTGCGCAAGGAGATGAAGCTAAAATGCTTAGCCCTGGCCTCGCTCGACAGAACCATCGCCAGGCAACATTCCCGCCTCCTCTAGCTTGCGGAAGGAGACGCCAACACCCATTTCTTTCACCTGCAAGCCTGCCATCGCAGACGAAAAAACTTCATCAGCTCCTTGGAACATAACGGCCGCGTAGTGTTCAATGAGGAAGAAAAAGAGGAAATCATTTTCCAATTCTTCGACGATGTTTTAGGTCGCCAACGCCCGAGATCGACGCGACTCAACTTCCAGGAGCTAGGAATTATGCAGACCAACCTGGAGGAGACCAGTGTCATCTTTACTGAGGAGGAGGTGTGGAACGTGATCAACTTGATGCCGTCGGAAAAAGCCCCCGGCCCGGACGGATTCACGGGGCTGTTCTACAAGGTCGCGTGGCCCATCATCAAGAGGTTGGTTATCCGAGCGTTTAACGCCATGGACGTTCTGGATAGCAAGAGTTTCCACCATGTCAATGGCGCTTACCTGATCCTCCTCCCAAAAAAGCGGAGGCCAAAGGAATACGGGACTATCGCCCGATTAGCCTCATCCACAGTTTCAGCAAGTTATTCACTAAAGCACTTTCCTTGCGCGTCGGTCGTTTTGCGACGTAGTTGATTCGGCCTAATCAGAGCGCTCTTGTCAAAGGTCGCCACATTCAGGACAATTTCTGTTTTGTACAACTCTCAGCCAAGCTCCTCCATGCAAGGAAAAACCTCGGTTGCTACTCAAGCTGGATATCGCACGGGCTTTTGACTCGGTGTCGTGGCCCTTCCTCCTTGAACTTCTCCACTACATGGGGTTCCCACGGAAGTGGTGCAACTGGATTTCCATCTTACTTTCAACCGCGAGCACCAAAGTACTCATAAATGGAGAACCAAGCCGGCGTATCTGTCATGGTCGGGGCCTTCGGCAGAGGGACCCCCTATCCCCTCTGCTCTTCCTTCTGGTCATGGAATGCCTGAACGGGATGATCACGGTTGCGGAGCAGCAGGCCCTCTTCCATCCCCTAGGGGCACCTGCTATTAAATATCGGGTTTCTCTTTACGCTGATGATGTTGTGATCTTCCTGTCACCGGTGGCCGATGATCTGCGCTTGATCTTGGCAATTATGCAGGGTTTTGAGCAGGCCACGAGGCTGGCCACAAACATGGATAAATGCACCTTTACCCCCATCCACTGCACGGAGGAACAAGTCAGGCTCATCCAAGATCACTTTCCCTGCCCGGTCGCTAATTTCCCAATACAATACCTGGGGATCCCTCTCTCTACATCCAGGCTGCAGAAATGCGATGTGCAGCCCCTAGTCGACAGAGTTGCGGATCGGCTCCCAACTTGGAAAGCCAACCTTATGAACTCGGGAGGGCGCCTCATCCTAACTAAGGTTACACTATCGGCAATCCCTATATACATGTCCATGGCACTTTCAATACCACCATGGGCGCTGAAAGCAATTAATAAGATCATGAGAGCCTTCATTTGGCGTGGATCGGCGTCGGTCGCAGGGGGCCGGTGCCTCGTAGCTTGGATGAGGGTCTGCTGCCCCCAAGAGCTCGGTGGGCTTGGGACTCTAGACCTAAAAACTTTCGGCTTCGCACTGCGGACGCGCTGGGGGTGGCTCCAACGTGTAGACCCAACCAAAACATGGAGCAACTGCCGGCTCCTGAGGAAAAACAGGTGGTCGCAATGGTAGAAGCTGCTCTCACAGTGCTAGTCGGTAATGGAGAGTCGGCCCTTTTCTGGTTGGATAAATGGTTGGACGGCCAGTCCGTCAAGCAGCTGGCTCCCGACCTGTTTCAGGCAGTTCCTTGTCACATCACAAAAAGCAGATCGGTCAAGGAAGGGCTACAAGACCGTCGGTGAACGCGAGACATTAAAGGAGCTTGCACTGAACCAGTGTTACGACAATACCTTGCTCTATGGACTAGACTAAGGCACATGGTGCTTCATCCACCAACGCCAGACCGCTTCATTTGGAAATGGTCGGCATCTGGGGATTACTCAACAGCATCCATGTACCGTGCCTTTTTTCATGGTCGCACCTATATGGCAGGCGGAAAATACATCTAGAACATAAGAGGCCCGCTGAAGTGTAGGTTTTTCTTTTGGCTCGCACTCACCAGCGTTGTTGGACTTCAGAGCGTTTGTTCCGACATGGATTGCACGACGACGCCAAATGCGCGCTCTGTGACCAACACCCGGAGACCATTGATCACCTGTTACTTTGGCTGCGTTTACAGCCAGGAATGCTGGTTCAAGCTGCTTCGTTTCTTTGGATGGTTCGATATCCTATCGAGGGTGGACGTGAGCCTAATTGAATGGTGGTTGCTGTCAAGGAAGAGGGTCACAATGGGGTTGAGGAGAGGTTTTGACTCGCTAGTCGTCATCACTGTTTGATCCTTGTGGAAAGATAGAAACAATAGGGTTTTTGACAAAACGATATCCCTGCCACATGTAACCATCGTCAGAGTTATGCAAGAGCTAAAACTCTGGAGTATGCTGTAAATGAGTAAATTGCTGTTTAGTTTGGCTCTAGGTCGGGTCGTGTGTGTGGGTTTTTCCTTTTCATGACGCCTTACTCTCTCTTCTCCTACTTAATGAAATGCGTGTCCAGGCATGTTCTTGAAAAAAAAATCCAGTTTTTCATCGGGAACGTGACCCTCCAGCGTGGCAGCAACCCCATTCGATCTCAATCGACATCCTCTTTGACTGAATGCATTGTTTCACGTTGAAGGCGAGGCCGATACATTTCTTCTCACCCAGAAGAATTTCCGTCATTTATTTCTGATTTTATTTGATACTGGAATTTTCGTCCACGTCATATCCGGAGACACGGATGAGGACACGGGTTAGGAGACAGGGAAGCCGCAGCCCATGTCACACCATCACGTTTCTGGTTTTCGTTGGCATACACGATGGAAAGAAAAGGTGGGTATCTTCTATATAGAAAAATCCTAACAACTTTGAAAACAAACATTTTTATAATCATGGTACTACATCTGTCCAAAAATGTAAGGATTTGTTGACTTTTAGAGATCACGTTTGACTACTCATCTTATTCAAAAAATCTTTAAAAAAATTATTTATTTTATTATGATTTAATTTATTTTTAGACATATTTTAAGTATGACTTCTTTATTTTTACATTTGTGTAAATTTTTTGAATAAGACGAACGGTCAAGCGTAAAGTCCGAAGGTCAACAAATCCTTACATTTTTGGACGGAGGAAGTATATATAACTCCTAAGGCTAGGTACAACGCTACACTCAACAGTCTCATAGCCCGTCTTATACAACACCACATAATATTTTTGATGATGTGTAAGAGAGAGCGGAAGGTGAGAGAAAGAGATGATTGTTTCGTGAAGCAACCACCTCATGCGCTGCAATTTAGGAGTATGCGATGACTTGCACACTATTGTACGAGTTGTAGTTTCTATGCAACTAAAAAAATCATTTTCTTTCATCCACGAATGTAAGTAATTTCTACGAGACAACCAAAACAATCGCCCTTTGTGCAAGTAGTGGTCAAATAGACCGTCTCAACATTTTTGTCATGCACACCTTTGTACTTGCTCTAAAAAGGAAAAGTTATGTGATCTAGTTAAGGTACCGTAAAATTTGCTTTTAAAAATCATATTTATGTGTGAAATTAGTTTGTTGTACTAATTCTGAAAAATATGATAATTCAAACATATTCGAAAAATAGAGTTACTGTTTCAATTTTTTTAAACAAGAATTATGACTTAAGAGAAATATTGATTTGAAATTTTGAATCTAATTTGAATTTTAGCCATCCAATCAAAAGATGTCACGTGCCACTTCATTGACCCATCCCCTCAGTCAACCGCTTGCAGCCTTGCACAATCAATGTTCGTCGCCTTTGCACACTAATCTCAAAGCATATTACCCCAAAGCTCAGAATAGTTAGTTTGTCAAAAATAGCTAGTCTATAGCGTATCAGTTCAAAGAACGATAGTCACCATCCATTATTTCCACTTTCATCTCAGCCCAAACCGCCCTGTATAGTCGTACTGCTTTTCAGCCTAACACCGTTGCACGTCTCCTGACTACAACGAGTAGCGAGGAACTAGAACATGTCTTCTTTTTCATCTAAGAATGTATCAAAACATTGCATATAAAATGACGTACATTTTTATTTAATGTCGTGTATAATTGTTATCTGGAAAAAAATTTGGACTTCAGTCTTCAGGTTATTGCATCTTAGTACAAAGGCAGCATATCTCCCCTGCCATCATTGAGGGCGAAAATAAGAGAAAGAAAGAGATTATATTGCAATGTCAAGTAGGTGACAGATCATACTTTCATTTTTTTTTTACCTTGTACACTTGCATGAAACGCGACTAGAGAAATTGATCGCTATTTCCTTTCGAAAGAAGTAGATCACTATCCTGTATCTTTTGCATAATCTTACCTTGCACCTCATCAACAAAGAAGAAAATAGAGGACCTCCAGTTGGTAATGGAAAAGAGAATTCCAAACCATAGCCAACATCCAAAAACAATACCAGCAATCACACAGTAGTACAGCCATGGGTCTTGACGTTCTCCACTGTTATCCGATATAACTGAAGTATTTGTACAGGAGGCCAAAGGATATCCACAGAGCCCAGGATTGTTGCTGTAGATGGATGGGTCAGTGAGGGTTTGAAGTTGACTCCCGCTGGGTATTTTGCCTGTTAAATTGTTGTTTGAGAGATTCAATGTGTTGAGGGATCTGAAATTACTCATGCCTGGAGGGATGGTTCCTGAAAGCTCGTTGAATGAGAGATCAAGGGATTCAAGAACATTCAAACTACCGATGTTTGCAGGAATCCCACACGATAGATCGTTTCTTGACAAGTTTAGAAATCGAAGGCCTTGGAGATTGGTCAACTCGTCAGGGATACATTGAGACAAATTGTTGTTTGACAAATCAATACCTGTCATCAACTCGAGTATCCTTTGGAAAATCAGCTCTTGTCCCTTCCAGATAATATCAATCCTGTCTTGATAATTAGAACCATCTAGAGATCCCTGACTGGAGACAATTTTCGGATTCTTCATGGAAGCTAATTTGCCAAACTCTCTTGGGATCGGTCCAGTCAAGCTATTGTTGGCCAGGTCTAGCAACTGAAGGTTAGGCAACCGCCACAGCTCTGACGGAATTTCACCGGTGAACTTGTTGGACCTAAGGCTAAGGATTTTCAGCGATTGAACACCGCCATGACCAATCCAAGGAGGGATACCACCAAAAAATCGGTTGTTACTAATATCTATAGTTGCCAGGCCACTACAACCATTCACGACCGATGGGAAGCCGCCAGTAAAGCCGTTGCCGGAGAGATGGAGCGACTCGAGAGTGCAGTTGTGGCTCGGCGGGGCTGTAGGGATCTCACCTGTAAAAGAGTTGTTGGATAGATCCATGAACTGCAAGGCTTGCATGTTCCACCAGCAGTCAGGCAGCTCGCCGGTGAGCTTGTTGTTGGACAAGTCCAGGATCTGCAGGGACAGGAGCCTGCAGAAAGCTGCGCCGGAGCTGTTGCGCCTCGAGGAGTTGCTGTTCAACACGTTGAATCTTTCGTCGTAGAGGCGCCGCGCCGGCTTGCTGGAGTAGTAGTTGTCATCGTCGTGTAAGCTCACGTCATCATCGTCTTCTTCAAGGACCATGCTCCTCGCCATCTGTGCCGAGGATGATAGCAGGAGACAGAGGCAGATGCTCACGGCTAGCGGGGCTTGGGAGGCTTGCGCGTGCACCTGCGCCATGGCTCTGGTTTGTGTTTGTTGTCACAATTGGCGGAGATAAATTTATTTTACCTCGAGTTAGGAGGGCACTGTGTGAATGAGTACAGCATCTTTTTCAGCAGGATTGAGACGTGGTTGACGATGACCACGGAGTCGTGGTCGTTGTGGAAATTTGGACTGCAGTTTGCATAATTAACACGGCATTAAGCTATATACAGTGAGTTGGCCGGCATGGGCGCATGGCTGAGTGGGCAAGGACTTGCTGACAACGAATGCCGACCCGTGCACAGTAAAGGCCCAGTAACGCACCGATTTTCTTCGCTCGAAAAAAACGCACCGATTTTCCATGGTATTTACGAATTTATTTGTACCATTAATTCATTATAACAACCAATGGCAATTTTTTTTACTTTGAGATTATGCACTTTTTAACCCTATTCTACTACATAATGATATATACATTAGTAGAAATAGGTCGTTGTGAGAAAAAAACTTGCAACTTCTATTGTGCAGCTGGCCGCACGGAGAAAACTTGCAACTTCCGATTTGCCCACATGGTGGGACCCACTAAACTCTAAAAGTTATAAATTCCAATGAAAATTTATATTAATATAAGTCATGATGAAAAGATATTGTGTATAAATTATGACGAAAGGTTAGTTATGTACTGTAACTTTTGACAAAATTGTTCTAAAATAAACATTAGCGGGAGAGTAAACTTTCTTAGAAAAGAAAGGCCGCACCGTAACTCCGTGA
Organism: Chloris gayana; assembly: GCA_031894775.1. Taxonomy (NCBI): domain Eukaryota; kingdom Viridiplantae; phylum Streptophyta; class Magnoliopsida; order Poales; family Poaceae; genus Chloris; species Chloris gayana. Next base: position 4,292 of record JAUNZO010004600.1, on the reverse strand, counting down.
GTTGGCCGGCATGGGCGCATGGCTGAGGCTGAGTAGGCGAGGACTTACTGACAGCGAGTGCCGAACCCGTGCACAGTAAAGGCCCAGTAACACATCGATTTTCCATGGTATTTACGGATTTAATTTTATTTGTACCACTAATTCATTAACAACCAATGACAATTTTTTTACTTTGAAATTATGCACTTTTTAACCCTGTTCTACGACACAATGATATATACATAGTAGAAATGAGGTTGTTGTGAGAAAAAACTTGCAACTTCTATTGTCAAGCCGGCCGCACGGGAGAAAACTTACGACCTGCAGCTGCTTCCAATCTGTCCACATGGTGGGACCCACTACACTGTAAAAGTTATAAATTCTCATGAAACTTTATATTAATAGGTCATGGCTAAAAGTTATTTTGTATAAATTATGACGAAAAGTTACGTGTATAAGTTATTTTTATAACTTATGTGTATAACTTTTGACAAAACTTTTCTAAAATAAACATTTGTGGGAAGGTAAACTTTCCTAAAAAAGAAAGGCTGCACCGTAACTCCGGCCGGCCTTAACTTAGAAAGGCCCAAATGACAAAAAGTAAACAATAAAACATATTTCAGCTACAAGACGCAGTTGCCTGCCAGTTATTAATTTGTCAATACAACTTCTTCGCATAGCCTTCACCCTTGGTTACTATAAACAATCAATGAAGTGGAAAAATGAAAATCTCCAGGACTCTAGGAAAAATAATGTTCCAAACCAAAGCCAAAATCCAAAAACAATGCCAAGAATTATAGACCATGTAAGTTCAAAACCATTTTCAGACATATGAGTAGAATGTAATTGTTCTGAACATTCTATGTTCGACGGGAAGCCGCAAAGCCCCACGTTATTGCTGTAAATGGATGGATCAACAAGTGTCTGAAGTTGGCTCCCTGTTGGTATTTTTCCCCACAAGCGATTATTTGAGAGATTTAATGTGCTGAGGGATGACAAAACTGAAATGCTTGGAGGAATAACACCTGAAAGTTCATTCCAAGACAAGTCAAGGGACTCCACGAGTTTCAACGCGCCAATCTTTTCTGGAATACTGCCCGATAGATTGTTTCTTGACAAGTTCAAAAACCGGAGACCTTGAAGATATGTTATCTCTTCGGGGATGTCACCAGTAAGTGAATTACGGGATATATCTATGCCTGTCACGAACTCAATTGCTCCCTCAAAAGTCTGCTCATTTCCTTTCCAGAATACTTTGACCGTATCAGGGTACTGATGGGTGGGCATTGGGCTGTTGTTAGGCATGGTTCTCCTAGAAACCGAGGAAATTCGGTTTACCTGGACCAATTTAAGCTGAAAATGGATATTGTGCCCTTGGATAGATTCTGTCATGGAATCCTCTTCAGGTTGTTTCATTGATGATAAGTTACCTAGTGATCTTGGAATGGATCCAGTCAAGTTATTATTGGCCATGTCAAGCAAATGAAGATGAGAGAGTATGGATAGCTCGAAAGGAATTGTACCAGTGAAAATGTTTGAGCGAAGAATAAGAACTCTTAAAAGAGGAACACTGACTCCAATCCAAGAGGGAATGTTACCAAAGAAGTTGTTATTGCCAGCATCTATGATCTTAAGCATGTTGCAGTTCTGAATGACAGATGGGAAGGCTCCAAAGAAGCTATTGTTAGCAATATGAAGCGACTGGAGAGGCAAATCATTGTTTGTTGAGGCTGGAAATTCACCAGAAAATAAGTTGTTGGACACATCCATGTATTCCAAAGCCCCCAAGCTCCACCAGCAACTTGGGAGCTCTCCAGTCAATTGGTTATCTGAGAGGTCCAATAATATCAAAGAAGACATTCTGCAGAAGGATGAATCAATATTGCCAGATATGCGGTTTGCCTTGATGGAAAAATAAATGAGAGTAGAAGATTGTGACCAGTCCCGTGATAGACTGCCCTGTGAATTCGTTCCCAGAGATGTCGTAGGTAATTCATTTGAGGGTGGATTCCGAACGCATCTGAAATGTCGCCCGTGAAGTGGTTCCCCTCCAGCTGGACCCGTATCAGCTCTGTGCAGTTCTTCAGGCATGGCGGGAGCTTGCCACTGAAATTGTTGTGACTTGCCGTGAAGTTCTGCAACATGAAGCCGTCGCAGAGGTTCTGCGGCAGCTCGCCGGAGAAGTTGTTTTTGGCGAAGCTCACGTCAACCAAAGCGATCCCCTTGCCAAGGTCGGAAGGCACGGTGCCGGTGAAGTTGTTGTCGAACAATGCTAGGTACTGGAGGTTCTTGAGCCATGAGATGGTGGCGGGCAGTTTGCCTTCCAGTTGGTTGGTGTTGACGTCCAAGATTTGCAACGCCGTCATGTTGCCGATCTCCGGCGGTAAGGCGTCGGTGAGCTTATTGAAAAACAGAGCCAGCCTCGTGAGCTGTCTGAGGTTGCCGAACGAGCTGGGTATAGGACCGGAGAGCGAGTTCACCGACAAATCCAGATCGGTCAGGTTGACCAACTCGCCGAGCTCTGGCGGAATGTGGCCGGTGAGGCTGTTGGTGAAGAGGTACAGGTAATTCAGCTCCGTCGCCTTGCCGACCTCCGGCGGAATATCGCCGGTAAGCGAGTTGTTCTGCACTTGGAACGATACGAGCTCCGGCCAGTTCGCGAACAGTGTCCCCGGGATTTCACCGCTGAGCCTGTTCGACGAAATGGTGAACTCCCGCATCTTCCGCATCCCGGACCATGACGTCGGCAAGCTCCCGGAGAGATTGTTCCCGGAGAGTTCCAGGAAACTGAGGCTGGTGAGGTTGCCCAGCTCCAGCGGCAGAGTGGACACCAGCTCGGCCCTGCTCACATCGAGCCGCTGCAGCTTCCGCAGCCGGCCAAGAACCGGCGGGAGCCGCCCGCCGAGCGGGGAGCCGCCGAGCTCGAGAATCCTCAGCTCCGACATCGACCCAAGGAACTCCGGCACGCCGCCAGTGAATTTATTGAGGCCGATGCGGAGGTCCTGGAGCCCCGTCAGCCTGACGAACGACGCCGGGATCCGGCCCGAGAACGCGTTGTAGGACAGGTTGAGGTACCTCAGGTTGGGCAGGCTCGCCGACAGCGTGTCCGGCACCGGCCCGGAGAAGTTGTTCTGCGACAGGTCGAGGTAGGTGGCGTTGCCGCACCCGAGCACGAACTCCGGGAATCTGCCGTCGAGGTTGTTGAGGTAGAGCGAGAGGTACTTGACGGCGGGCATCGCTCTGAAGTTGCGGTAGTCCGGGTTGGTCAGGTAGTTGGACCCCAGGTCGAAGTGGACGATGCGTGGGAGCCTGCTGAGCTGGTGCGGGATGGCGCCGGCGAGGTTGTTGTTGTAGAGGCGGAGCTCGACGAGGCCGGTGAGGTCGCCGAGCTGCGGCGGGATGGACTCATTGAACCCGTTGCTGCCGAGGTCGAGCTTGGCGAGCGCGCGCAGCCGTGAGAGGCTCCCCGGGATGGGGCCCTCGAAGTTGTTATCGTTGAGGTCGAGCTCGGTCAGAGCGGGGAACGCCGCGGCGTCGAGCGCGTCCAGGCCGCCGGGGAGGCCGAGGCTGCGGAGCCGGAGCGACGTGACACTGCAGGACGCGTCGCAGGTGACCCCGTGCCAGCTGGCGCAGAGCGAGGTGGCGTTGGTCCATGAGGACAGCGCCGGCGGGTCGCCGAGGCTGGTCTTCCACGCGAGCAGCGCGTCCGCCTCCGACGGCGGCGTCGCGGCATTGGTGAGGACGACTGCGAGGGACAGTGGGAGAAGGAGGTGCAGGAGGCGCGCTGGTGGCGTCGGCATTGGCCCTGGGCCACCGTGTGCAGGGTGGCGTCGTGCCGTTACTTGTGCGTGCGCGGTTGCGCGGCCTCGCCGAGGGGACACGTTGTCCATTTCTAGCTTTGGGCTCTCAGCCGGGCATGCAAGTTCCGATCCGGAGGGGTAGAGTTCGATTCTACGTGGATGAAGGTTGGACGGCTTACTGTTAAATCCGTTTTGCGGAGCCGTGGTGTCGCGTTTGTCACACACAAGTGGCATGAGATTCGTTAAAAAAAAGAGACACAAGTGGCATGAGGAGTGCTTAATTAACTAATGATATGAGTGATGAGGGGTTGACGATGACCCAGAGTCGTCGTCGTCTCTCGTGGAATGCAGACTGTGGAAAAAGTGCACGTGATCTTCTTCTTCTTTTTTCGTTACGCGGTAATAGAATTACGAGTTGGCCGGCAAGTCCAGGTGCGGAAAGCGACTGCAAGACACGACTCGTCTTCCTTTTTTTGCAGCTTGCCAGATTTCAGCTATAGGTGTTCAAACGGG
>JAUNZO010004598.1:0-18866 GCA_031894775.1 Chloris gayana | reverse complement strand
TGATGGAATTATTGGGCCAAACCCCATTAATAATTTATATAATTCCTAGAAAAATCTTAAAGGCCCATATAGGGATGGTGGGAGTGTAATCTTTAGTACCACATTGCTAGTAGAGGTGGAGGGAGACCAACTTATAAACTTGGATGCTCTTGCCTTCCTTGCAAGTGTGAGAAAGAGAGAAGGAAGACCACACGCGTCAACGGTTTAGGTTTGCCTAACCCTAGCAATCTCTCATATATAAACGTACGGGCTTACCTAGGGTTTTAGCCTCTCTTGCTGCTGCGCCACCAAGACTACTCCATCCCAATCGTCGGCGTGCACCGGCAAACGGGAGAGCAGGTCTCCGGAACCAGCGCCTTCAGCGATCCTGCACCGGGAGAAGGCGAATAAGGTTTTTGGGAAGCGCTCCGCGCGACTCGCTCGATCGCTTCCACCACGACGCGTCTTCCCCGCCGTGTGAGCCAAGCACGTCGCTGTCTTCGTAGTGACGCTGTTGAACGTCGTCGTCGACTCCTCTACTCCGTCAAGCCGGAAACGCACGCACCTCCTGTTCCCTCTATGTCTTCCATACTAGCCTTCGTCTTCTATCTCTGCTTGATAGTAATGGATAGTATGGTAGATGTGTTCATCTTATCGTGCTTATTAGATATGTTTAGATCTTGCGTAGACTTGTCTAATTTATTTAGCAATCTGTATCATGTTCATGATTTATTTCTGGATTAAATTAAAACTGAAAGTGCTTATATTTCCAACAGATGCAAGTGAGATTCAGCAATTTATTGCACAAAAAGTACCTGTCGAGGCGGCGGCCGTGTGGCGGCGCGAGGAGCCACGGATCTAGCCCTCGTCAAGACTGTGTGGCGGCGGCGGCGGGGCTCATGTGGCGGATCCGCCGCCTCTCCAGCAGCGTTGCGTGGTGGGCTTGACAGGGGCCCACCTTGTTTTTTGTTTAGCTATTTTAACTGTTGATTTTCAGGTCTCGGATATCCGCCGCTACAACAGTTTCTTTTTAGCTCTGCAGGCGTAGCTGCGGGTGGCACCGTTCGATGCACCTTGGATCGGAGCTGTTCTCGTTTGTTGCCTACTCGAAAGCTCGCGAGCTCTCTCAGCCATTCATAATGTCGGCACAACTCCCCTTTCGATTCACTCAACCTCCGCTCGTTTTGTGTCAGTCATTTGCCACACTTCACCTCTTCCTCACATCGTCCATGGATGTCGCACCATCTTGCTACTATTCCGCTACTCCATCAATGCGGCATCACTATCCCAGCTTATCCTTTCCCACTCTTAAGATTATCCCACAAGCATCCACACGACCATCTCCTTTGTTGATCCCCACGGCCACATGTCGCTCGTTTGCGCACTATTCCTCTTGGTCCGCACCTTCCTCGCCCTTAACGTTCTCCTCCACGCGCCCCTCATGAGCTTCTCTCTATCCAAATATTGAGCATCTCAAAGCATGCATCCTCACAACTACCCTCATTGTTTTCAGCCACATTGATTTTTTCTTTCAGCCACAGCTGACTAAAGCTGCAATCAAAGACTGCCGTGATTTATTCAATACCATGCAAGGTGCTGAAGCTATTTGTATTCTTCGTTTCTCATCTAACAAATCTTATGAATTATTTGATTATTATCATACCATCTTACGAGTTATATGATCATACAGGGCAATGGATGCAATTTACTAATTAGCAAATTCATTTCATTTGTTTTGTAAACTTTCCATCATAGGCTCCATGGGTTTAAGATAATAGAATATTCAGTAAACATTGTTTTTTGAGTTTTTACTATTAGTTCATCTTTGCTATTTACACAAAATTTTAAGTTTTTCACAAGTAGCACACAATAACAAAGGAGGAAAGCATGAACCTTCTCATGTAAAAACAAAAGTATTGTGAAGCTTTATATAATACAACTCATGTCGAAAAAAAGTACTACACAAGTAAAAGTTGGTATACTGAATACCAAGACATCAGTTAGTATTATACACGCTGTCCAATATCATTCCTTTGGTTTAATAGTATAGATAGGAAGATTGTGTCATGTTCGATTGGTCTGTCACAGAATATACGTAGCCATTTAAAACATGAACCGGGATCTCAAACATGTGCCATGCATGGTTTTGTTTTATGGAGTTGAATCGATGGCAGGATTTGTTTTTGCGATCCAGTGGCATCTTTCCAGTGCTCACATTCCAATCGCTCATCTGGCACTATTGCCGACATGGTGAGCCTCGTTAGACATGAGCAGCATTATTGGCAGCAGCTACCTCTTTGTAAATGTATCGTGCTACAGTTTGGGGGATATGGCGTCCATAATGCTTTTTTTAAGTGCTAACATGACCGGCATGCTCTTTTCTATAAGCATTTAATTAGTTATCAGTTTTGACTTTTGTGCGGCGACTGACGAGGAAAAGAAATACGAAAGTGCAATAATTTTAAGTTTTAGAAAAATATTGCTATGCCAGCTGATCTATTGCATAGTGTGTGCCAACTCACAAGTCACAAGCACTATTAATGTTGCGCTCACCTGCGGGGTTGCTTCATTCACTGCTAGGCTTCCCCATTCTCGATGTATAGCTTGAGCTTGAAGATAGTTTGATGAAAGCGGCTACTCCATGATTTCCAGGAACATCAATCTCTAGGTTTGTTGTAACTTTTTTTTCTTTGGATACATGCTTTCCAAGTTCCTTAACATTCAATACCTCATTTTTATTGCACATTCGTGATCTACTGTTCCGTACATTCGTACTTACTGTGATCCAAAAATTAGTTTCATTATTAGCAAATGTTGGCCTAACTCCGATGCCGAAATTATTGCAAATTTCTTAAATGACTTGTTTCAGACTCATGCTAAAATTTGGTATAAGGTATGCCATCATTTTTTATACTAATTATATTCATAGTGCTTCTAATGGGAAATTTCACTCGACATATGGTTTTTAACTCCTAGGTAACAAACACTAACATAAGTAGCATTTGGGTAACAAGAGGATTTAGATATATGATCAACAGGGGCAGAGGCAAGTTTGGCTGGGCTGTGTGTGTGTGTGTGTGTGTGTGTGGTGTGTGTGTGTGGGGGGGCTGGGTAGGTGGTTTACTGCTTAAAATTAGTGATATAATGGACAAAATCATGCTTGTTTCAAACAGTTTTGCTATTGATTAAGAGGAAATAAAACTAATTGTTTTGTTTGTATAGGGAGGCTGCCGCCTCCCCGGCGCTTATCTCTGCCCCTGATGATCAGTGCAAATAAAACATGGATGCAATAGTGCAAACATACAATTTCATCCGTCTAATCATGATCTAAAGACTCCTTGTTACTTCCATAATCTCACGTGTGCTACTTTAGAAACACCTCCCTAATTGTCTATCTTTATTTTGAAAATATTTAGAAGGAACAAGGCCCTTTAGATCACGATCAGACATATAGAATTGTATGTTTGCACCATTGCACCCAAAATCTATTTATTGCACTGAAATTTTCCCCGATGATCAAGGTTGAGATTGTGAATCTATTCATGAAAGACCTCAATATTTCACTTGATAAAATGCCACATCAGATATGGCAATATTTAGCTTATGGTATTTTTCTTATATACCCAACTCTTACAATTTTGGCTTTTCTACTCACTTAGGACGTTACCGGCCCAAGATTTCAACCAGGACACGGTTGATGGACACAGAGTCTACCAGATATGGAAACCTAGAGAGCATATTGCAAGATCCCAATGCAAAACCATGCCTTCTACGATTACAAGACTTGAAAGATGTCACCAACAACTTTTCTAATGACCTAGTAATTGGAAAAGGTGGTTTTGGCATCGTATACAAGGTAATAATAACAAATACTAGGGACAAAGTTTCGTTAGTAACCATTCTACACATCCTTAGTCCTCTCTTTGTCCCAATTTATTTGTTTCTAGGATGATGCTTTTGGGTATTCTAGATATATATAGCCAGAATGACAGGTATTCTAGAACAACGAGAGTATATTTTACCATTCAAATATAGTACTTATAGTCATTTCAAGTTTCGGAAACCATACTACTGTATTAATAAGGTTTATTAACAGGGAATGCTACCAAATGGGCAAACAGTTGCTGTGAAGGATCTTATAATGCCACAATTTCAGGAAAAACACTTCAAACGTGAGCTCAGCAATCTGATGAAAGTTCGACATCCAAACATAGTACGGTTTCTCGGCTATTGTTATGAATCAAGTCACCAATTCATGGAATACGGGGCCACACATGTTTTAGCAGAGGCATCGAAAATGTTGCTTTGCTTTGAATATGTGCCTAACGGAAGCCTTGATAAGTATATATATGGTACGTCAACTTACTTTCACACCATTCAAAAAAAAACTTAATTACTTTCACGCCCGCCAACAAGTCCCAACACACACGCAAGTATTTATAGCGCGCACCCACACGAGTTACATACTTCAAATTTAAATAAAGTTAAAATCATCAGGTATATTTGGCATGGTGGCGAAAAGAAGGTTTCACCTGTTGTGTGCATGCTTTAGGAAACAAGACATTTATGCATGATTTCATTTTATTGTTCATATAAGACTATTCTCGGTGGAAGATTTTATTTTATTATTTGCAAGAGTGCCACATCATATATAGAGTACAAATGAAACATACTCCACCAATGCATAGTTTCATTTTCTTTTGGTTTCCTAGATTATCATAACATTTAATTCTTTCATAGTGATTGGCCGAAGTTCCATGTGAAATGAACTACTAGCTCCCAGTGCAAGTTTCAAGCAGTTTCATAGTCTTGGAAACAATGTATACCTAGTTTCACTTAGGTCACTTTCAATGGGAGTTTCATAAGCATATGAGGCGCCACATCAGCTAAAGCGATGACATGACAAGGTAATTAATAAGAAAGCGATGACATGGCATTGTTTCATAGGTATGAAACTCTAATGAAACTCCCATTGAGAACATAAAGTTTCATCATAACATATTTTAACCAATCCATTGCAACAAATACATGTTAATTTAATGCTACGACTTGTCTATGAAATCGTTTGATGAAACCATACATTGAGAGTGACTATTTCATCCACCAAATCATATCTCCAAATCTGATGTGACACTCTTGGTAAGTGTTGTTGACGTCAAAAGTCGCCAACACACCGTTGTCCCGAGAGTCCACCGAAACCCCGGCCGATGCAGTGGTCCCGTGCTCCCAACGGACCGGCTCAGCTCGCCGATTCTCGTGTGCGCTGGTGCGTGCCGATGGTTTTCCCGCAAACCAACAAAGACAATAAAAGGTGTAAAATTCCGGGTCATCGGCCCGTATAGACCGATGTGCAGCCATGGCCGATTCTCGGCGTAAGATAGACAAAATCGGCCATCGACAGGGAGCAGCACGGCCCATCCATTTATGTATTAAATGCCGTGCAAACGAACCGTGATACAAACTATACGAAATCGGCCGATGCTATAACATGCGATCGGTGGCTAGCAGCTCGATTCCGTCGGTAAACGATCAAATCATTAAGACTTTGCAGGGATGCATTATCGAATAAAATGTAAACAAGGTAATTATTAATGGGATGTAATTAATTTGATAGCAAGAAGATGGTTTAATCATCAATTAGAGCAGTAAATCGCTCGATCGAGCCTCCGCCGATTCTGCCGTTGATTATAACAATGAGTTATTAGATCATATCTAGATGTATAATGATGATCAATGAAATCGTACTAATAACTCGGGTCCAAAGGCAGCTTTTAACAGATTTAACTAATTGAACATAAAACAGCTAATGAACGTGATAAGCAATCGGCTAAACACTCCGAAAGAACAAGAAGACAAATACAACCACACAGATCTCGACCGCCGGCCGCTCCAACAGACAAGTCAACCGATGGCACACGATCGGACCAGGTCTAACGGCCGCGCACGCCCGGCCGATTCAGGACAAGCATAATCATAAACGCCTTAACTATGAAAGTAAATCTACATCCTATCCAATCGGCTGCATGCGCCTAGGACAAGTCAACTATCGCAAAGGCAAACACAGGACACGTCAACCGAATCCGCACAACTGAATCGGCTAAGATGTAAGAGAAATTTCATAGCGGCTATCGTGACTCGAACGACCGCATCCGAGCCAATCGGCGTTGTGAGCAAAGGCCGGGACGGGGAGGCAGGACAAGTCAAACTACCTCCACCACGAGCCCGACCAGTGTCGACTTGACTCATCCCGCCGATACTCACTACGACGGTCGAAAACAGATCTGGTCGCCGGATAACTAGCAATTAAGCCATCTAATTACGAACAATGCGCCGAGAATTAGACGACATAATTACCTTGTCAAGCCGACTTGTTGTCGACCGGAGCCCCGAAGATCCCCGCGCGAAAACAATAAAGACTTGACAGAAAATTAGGGTTTGGCGATGCGCCGAAAGTTGTATTGGATGTGAATCGAGTTTACAGTGTTACATCCGAGTACAAATTTATACCCGGCACAAAGAATCCTACTCGGACCCTCTTCGGGCCGATTTCCTAACCGACTAGGATCCTTTTCCAAAATTAAACTATTATTTCTAATTTTACAACGTGGGCCAGGCCCATCAATGTTATGCTCTTCTCGTTGGCGTCCGCGCACGATTCTCGGGAGGGACGCGCCCTTTACTCGCCCAAGCGGCCGTCGGCCTTCTCGCCCACCGGCCCTCTTTGACCTATAGTCGCCGACAATGGGTCCCTTGGTCAAAAACCGGCGTCAACACATGTCCCCCGGTCCGGGGTATGCAACGCATGCGTCGGACCGATTTATCCTCTTTTATCGCGCCGGTTTTATCGCCCGTCACCTCTCCATAAAACCCAGTGGTCACCCCCGGTCATTTCCCATCCGTTTCTTCTCCTTAGCTTTCATCTTCCCCTCGTTCTAGCGACTTTTGCCTTTTCGAGCCCTTTCAACTTCCCACCGCGCCGCCGTCGTTTTTCTCTTCCGGTGACCATGAATCCCGCTCGTTGCCGCTGCTGCGCCGCCGCCGCCGGCCGTGCTGCCGCCACCACCAACGCCGTTCCGGAGGTAATGTACATTCGAGCACCCCTCTTTTCTACCTTTGCAATCTTTCTTCGCGTTCTTGTTCTTGTTCATTTTCACAATCTATCTTCTTTCCGTTCCGTTTCTTATTTTAGCCCTATTCCTTGTTTTTAGGAGATCCGGAACCAAGTCGTCATCCCATCCAACATCCCAACTCACTTCTTTTGGGCCCCATGGGCGATCCCGACCCCACAGATCTTATTCGTGCCGAAACGAACCGGGTTCCGTTTCGGCAACAATCTCCTTTATCGGCCGAGTGGGCCAACAGCTTTCGGTCATGGCCGACTCCCGTTGCCGGATGGCGCGATTGGTATAACCGGCATCGGCCGTCCATCCGCAAGGTTGGGCCAATATCGGCATCGCCCACGCCATCAAACTCTCTCTCGGCCGATCACCACAAGAATGAACCGTTGCCGGCGGCAGCCTTCTTATCTCTCGGTCGATGCCCCGAATCGCTTCATGTTCGACCACGGCCCGGCTACCATGACCCTCCCGGATACGGTCATGTTGGCCGATTTGAATATCACGGCGGAGGCCACCCCGCATGCCATCCGCATTAAGTCCTCCCATCGGATCAACCCTAAGGACACCAGGGGTTGGAAGGTCTACATACGTACCTACAACAAGGGGCACGGCACCGGCCGATCGCCGCGAGCACGTTGCCTTCCTCAACATGTGGCTTGACCACTTCTTCTTCTCGTGGGGTCGGCGTGAGCCCCACAAACAATTTCCCGCCGATAGCCGATAGGTCGGCCGACGCCTATGCCCTTCCCATGGGCAAGTACCTTCCGGGATCGGCGTACTCTCCTTCTTCACCAGGTTTCGGTGGAGTTGCGCTCCGCCGATCGCTCAAAAACTTGGGTGGCCCTTGGTGGTTCATCCAAATGTGGTTGTCCCTTCATACCACCAAGGCCATCGATTTGGACCTCGTTGTCCTCTCCTTCCCCGGCAACTATGCCGAACCGGCCACGCCCGATCCAGCCGATGTATCTCTTTCGGGAAGCGTTATCCATGGCACCAGGGGCGGCCATGTCGATGACAACCTCGGCGTATTGGTTCGCCGCCCTCTACAAGGGCCTCAACAACGAAAGTACGGATTGGTACCCGTACATCGATTTCTTCGAGAAGGGATATGACACTCCTTTTCCGATCGATCCCACCTTCCCAACGGCCGACGGGGAGGCGGTCAAGATTTTCACCACCCGCCTCCGCCCTCGTCCGCCGCCGACGGGACTCATTGCCGGGAGCAAGGCTTTCGCTCCTATGAGTTCTACCACCCGTCGGTGGCGGCCCGCCAACTCGGCTCGCCGCCTGCTCCCCAGCCTCTTCTATGTGGGGCAAATAAAGGCGCGGGCTAACGTCGACAACGCCATTCAATGGAATTGGCTCGTCGGCCGCACCGCCGATGTCGTCACCGGCGACTTAGCCGGATTTTCCCCGCGCCCGAGTACCCGCCTTTTGACCGCCGGTGGGGCGAGTGGAACCGGCACCTCCGCAGCTCGAACACCGCTTCCTTCTTCTCCGCTTAGTCCCGAGCGAAGCTTTCGCCGAGGTACGTGTAGCCGATTTATTTCCGTAAGGCCGATTTTATAAATGAAATCGGCCACTCCAAATGCTCACCCTTGTATATTCTTTTTCGCCGGACACCGGAGGAGCCGCCGACCCGTAGCATCGCTGGCCGGCCGATTGCATACTTAATGCCGAGCCCAATTGTTCCAAATATCGGCTTCACCGATCGCACTCCCGCCCAAGCTTTTGCGGCGATGAGTCGAGGGGCACCAGCCTGCCCGCAAGGCCAAGACTAAAACAGCCGCCCTCGTAAAGAGGAAGGCTAATGTGCCACCCGCAGTGGCCGACTCAAGCCCCGAAGCGACACCGCGCGCCGCTAAAGCAGCTCGTGCGCCCGTCCGACCCGGACTACTTCGTTGAACCATCACCGCCGCGTCAGTCATTATTGCATGATCGCCGATTCCCTTTTCACTTTACATACCGTCTAACTATGAGTTCTTTGCAGAATCGGCGGTTCTTCCTCCTCGGGCCCGACACCAACGCCCGATAGGCCGATCCGCCTATCAACTCCTCCACGGGCCAGGACGCCGACACCCGAAAGGCCGACCCCCGTAGCTCCGGAATCGGCAGCCGTACTCAAGCCAGTGCCGATCCAAATCTTACGGAGAGCTCAACTCGCTTGGATCGGCCTCGCGTCTCCCGAGGTCGCCGCCGAAGCCGAACAAGCCGGCCGTGTGTCGCCCACGGCCTCTCCCAAAGGCACCGCCGCCGACGAAGAATCGGTCGGCCAGGAGCCGCCCGCGGCTTCTCCCGTAGGCACCGCCGTCGATGAGCTTGCCGATGAGCCCGCCGATGAGCCCGCCGAAGCCGAACAAGCCGGCCATGTACCCGATGCCGCCTCCGAAGATGCCGCCGGTGAAGGGGAATCGGCCGGCCGAGAGCTGATTGGAACACACGAACCTCGTAGGTTCAATGGCACAGCCCGATAGACGTCCAGCCCGCTCCGCATCGACGCTTCGCTGTGTTTGTTTTTACTATCTCCTTTTTATTTTCTTGATTTGCCTCTCGATTATTAGCTTCATTTTATTTTTCTTGGTATTTCGTGCGCTTAGCTTCCCTCGTTCCGCGCCGATTTTGGTATCTTCCTCTCGGTCTTACCACCATGAACGAAATCGCGCGCAGGCTCGAGGCCTCTTCGGTCGATCGCTTGGTGGCCGACGCTCACCCCATAAGGGCCCGGTACTTGGAGGTCCGGACCGAGCTCCCGGAGGATGTGCGCGATGCTCGCACCGCGTGGCATACATGGAGTACCGGCAAATGGACTTCACTCGTGCCCAGCCAGCGTCTCGGCTCGCCACGCGGAGCAGCAGCAAGCTGCGTTACTCGCCGAGAACTCCATCAAGCGCTCCGAGGAGGAGGCCCGTAAGACCCAGGAGATGCAAGAGCAACTCTCAAATCGGCAGGATGAACCGCAGGTAATCAACCAGGAGATTGCCGATTTGAGAGCATCGCCGGCTCTCAAGGAGGAGGCGGCGGCGGCCTTGGAAGCCACCATTGCACAGCTTGTCGGCCGACGTGGCGGCTCAACGAAGACGACGGACGAAGCAATTCAAACGGCCGAGAAGATGGTCGCCGCGGCGCACGCCGATGTCGGCCCCATCGAGGATGACCTCGTTGGTCATGGCTAAACTCGACTCCATGCCGGCCCGCGCACTATCTCGCCGTCCAAGACTTCTTGTCCCGTGCCGAGGCGCTCGATTATGCTTAGGTGTAATAGGATTTTGAACAAAATTTGTTGCGAATATTTTTTGCACTAAGGGCGATATACCATAATATCGGCCATCCGAAGGCGATGTTTAAACATCGACTAATTTATCGGTGACTCCCTCTCGTTTTACTTTCATATTTTTTGGGCTAAGGGCGATACTCTCGCATCGGCCGTCTCAAGGCGATGTGCATCGACATCGGCCGTAGTCTCTTTTAGGCCGAACACTATGAGTTAATCCAAATACTAGGATAATACCGCTTCAAATACTTTCCATTAAGTGCTCGGCCGAATTCTTCCCCTTCTAACTCTTTCAAAATATATGCATTACCCGGTGCCGATCGGCTAATCAAATAAGGTCCTTCCCAATTAGGCGACCATTTACCAAACCGATTGTCCTTCACGCCGATTGGCATCCTAAGCTTCCGCACCAAATCGCCCTCTTTAAACTGTTTCGCACAACCTTCTTATCATAATGGCGGGCGACCCTCGCCTTATTCTCGCTTCTATTTTTTCCAATGCATCCAGCCGATTTTGTACTACATCTTCTAATTCAT
The DNA here is from genome assembly GCA_031894775.1 of Chloris gayana. Classification (NCBI taxonomy): domain Eukaryota; kingdom Viridiplantae; phylum Streptophyta; class Magnoliopsida; order Poales; family Poaceae; genus Chloris; species Chloris gayana. Next base: position 7,962 of record JAUNZO010004598.1, on the reverse strand, counting down.
CCATCATCAATCCGTAGTACCGATCGGCCGAAAGCTTTTGTTGCAACTCAATCCTTCCGGAGCCGATAGCCGTCTCCCATGGCAGCACGGCTTCGTGCCCATATACCACCTGATACGGCGCAACTTGCATGGCCCCATGCCGTGACATACGATAAGCCCACAAAGCGTCCATCAATTTCATGTGCCACTTACGAGGATACTCTTGTATTTTCCGCTTGATTAACTTGATCGTACTCTTATTTGCCGCTTCAGCCTTGGCCATTGGCTTGGGCATAATACGGCGACGAATTAATCAACTTAATTCCCATCTCATCAAGCAAAAGATTGAAATTCGTCCGACGTGAATACCGATCCTTGATCTCGTCGTGATTGTTTCCGGAATCCCAAATCTATAAATGATATGCTCTTTAACAAACGTTATCACGTCGCCGTCGAAACTTTGCGATAGGGTGCCGCTTCAACCCACTTCGTGAAATAATCTGTAGCTACTAATATGTATTGATGTCCTTTGCTTGATGCCGGATTTATCCGCCGATCATATCCATGGCCCAGCCTCCGAACGGCCAAGGTTTGATTACTCGGATTCATAGCCGACGCAGCGCCTCTCGTATAGGTCCGAATTTCTCGCAATCTTGGCAACTTTTATAATATTTAAAACAATCGGCCAACATTGTCGGCCAGCAATAACCAGCTCGCCTTAGCAGCCACTTCATTTTATGGGCCGATTGATGCGTTCCGCAAATCCCATCATGCACTTCGCTCATTACCACTTTGGCTCTCGTGTCATCAATACACTTGAGAAGCACCCCATCAATTGTCTTGAAAAATAATTGATCATCCAACGTAACATACTTCAAAGCTTTATATCTTATCTTCTTATCCGTAGGTTGGGATGGATTGCTCAAAAATTTCGAATTTCCGTACGCCAATCGGCTTCTTCAATATCAGCCTATCTCTAAGCTCGTTTTCGGCGAGCCGATATCCGTATGCTAACCGAGCCAAGTTATTTGCTTCAAAGTTCTCGCTCTCTTGGTATATGGCTGACTTTAACACACTTGAACCTTTTCATTAACTTCTGGCACTTTCTATGATATTGCAACAATATTTCATCTTTACACTCATACTCATCGGCCACCGACTCACAACCAACAAGGAATCGCCGAAAATTTCCACAAAATCAGCCCCGGCATCGATGAGTAATTCCAGTCCTTTTAATATCGCTTCGTATTCGACTTGGTTGTTGGTGTGCGCCTCTACCGTAATAGAGTATCCACGTATTGCCCCCGAGGCGACACAACAACCAAGCCGATTCCACTTCCTCCTTGCAAATCGAACCATCAAAGAATACCGTCCATGGCACCGGTTCAACGTATCCGGCCGAGTGTTCACCGTGTTGCACTATTAAATCAGCCAATACTTGTGCTTTTACCGCTTTGGCCGATTCATAGCCTAAATCAAACTCCGCAATTGCCAACATCCATTTGCCCAACCGGCCTTTGGGGACCGGAGCCGATAGCATATATTTTACGACATCGGCTCCGGCAAACGACAAGACACTCTTCGGCCAACAGTATAATGCCTTAATTTTGTGCATGAAAAATACGTACAGTAGACATAACCTTTCCACCTCTGGATACCGTGTTTCTGCGTCAATTAATTTGCGGCCGAGATAAAATATGACCCGCTCTTTTCCCTCCTCGTTCTTGAGTCAATGCCGAGCCGATGCACCTATCATCGGCCGATAAATATAACTTAAAGGGTGTGCCCGGCTTTGGCGGAACCATCACCGGTGGGGACACCAAATATTTCTTGATATCTTCTAAAGCCTTTTGATGGATCGGCTCCCACCGAAATTCTTGATTGGCTTTGAGTTTCAACAATGGCGTAAACACATCAAGTCGACTGCATAAGTTTGAGATAAATCGCCTAATAAAATTAATCTTGCCGATCGTGGACTCGGAGCTTCGTCTTGTTCGTCGGCGGTTCCAACTTTCTCGATAGAATCAATACTCTTAGGGCCGACTTCAATTCCCTTTTCATGCACAATAAACCCCAGAAATTGTCCAACTCGAGACGCCAAACGCACACTTGAGCGGGTTCATCTTCAGTGCCGTATTGTCTTGTCCTCTTCAACACTTCTCTCGAGATCAGCCACATGACTCCCAACCGATCTTGATTTCACCATGACATCATCAATATAAATTTCCACCAATCGGCCGATTAAATCGTGATATATAAAATTCATGGCCCTCTCGATATGTAGCACCAGCATTTTTTAGTCCGAAGGTCATGACAACCCACTCATATAGTCCCAACGCCCCGGGCATCTAAACGCCGTCTTCGATATATCTTCCTCGGCCATAAAAATCTGATTGTACCCAGCATTTCCATCCATAAAGCTCAAAATTTTGTTGCCGGCGGCTGCATCAACTAACAAATCGGCGTTTGGCATTGGGTACTCATCTTTCGGAGTTGCCTTATTCAAATTTCTCAAGTCAATGCAAACCCGCATCTTTCCATTCTTCTTTTCCACCGGCACAATATCGGAAACCCACTCCGCATATCGGCATGGCCTAATGAAGCCGGCCTCATATAATCTCGATAATCTCTTCTTTGACGGCTTCATAATACCTAGGGTCAATTTTCCGAGCCCCCGCTTATATGGCCGATATCCGGCTTGGTGGGCAACCGATGTTCAACGATCGATCGGCCGAGTCCAGGCATCTCGCTATAATCCCAAGCAAAACAATCTTTAAATTCCTCCAATAAGGCCACTAATTCATCTCTTACTTCTTTACACAATTTCTTGCTAATATATGTTGGCCGAGGCTTGTCTCCATCCCCTATGTCTACCTCTTCTAACTCGTCGGCCGACACAAAACCGTGACCTAATTTCCCGTCTTCTCGGCTCGTTAATCGGCCGACTCATCATATCCTCGCTGCGTGTATCGATCGGCCGATTGTCCGTCAATTCTCCCGTGGGGCCCATCGTAGCAGCTCGGGGTACCCGACTCCCTGGCCACAATAACTCCGTCGTCGGTGATGTTTATGGCCTCCGCATCCCAATACGTGCCCGATAAACAAGGCAAGCTCTCCGCACCGGCAAACTCGAAATCGGCGGTTGCAATGGTTACGCATTTATCGGCCCGTACGATTTCGACCTTGTTGCCGACCCATTGAATCAAACACCGGTGCATGGTTGATGGGATGCAACAGCTTGGCATGAATCCGCCTCTCCCCAACAAAGTTGTGTATGCACCTTTCCCGTCGATGATGAAAAAAGTGGTGGGTATGGTTTTGCTCGCCCACGCTGATCTCCATTATTGCGGCCCCACGCACATCTTGACTTCTCCCGCTCGTAATCCTTGAGCGTCGATTAGCCCTCATCATTTCTTCCTCGCGTCTTCCCGAGCTTGCGGTATGTAGTAATCGGCATGACATTGACCGCTGCCCCTCCGTCGACCAACATTTTCCTCATTGGTGACCCATTGACGTAGCCGCTAATGTACAATGCCTTGAGATGCAAATGATCGTAGTTGATCGGCTTATCAAATACCGCCGATTCCGGCGTCCACGTAATCTCTCGAAGTCTCCCCAACCGGTTCTTCTTCACCCGAATTTTCATCGGCCGATCCGACAATCCCGGGCATCATGGATATCATATTCACCGCGGCTTCAGCCCGACCACTTGAGACCGCACTTTCGGCCTCCATTCCTTCTTGGGTTTGGACTCATCATCTTGGTCATCTCTCGTAATATCGTCCACCCTTGATTTCTCGACAACGCATTCTTTGGAGCCTCCTCTTTGGGTTTTGCCGAGCAAACCACCGGGGCACCACCGTCCTTCGTTCTCGGTTTGATCACCTCTCGAATCTTCATGGTATTGGTAATCAAACTCTTCTTCATCATTGATTGGCCCCAGCCGATCGTGAACGGAGGTTCTCTTTGGCACTACGTATCTTCGTTCATCATATCCGTGATCATAGCCGATCGCTCTTCCGGGGGCCGATTGTTGAGATTCATAGTTGCGACCAATCGGCCGTCCCCGGTAACTTGACGACCCGACATCACGATACTCTTCCCGGCTAGTGCACTCGGACAGCTTCTCGATAGATGGAAGCTTCATGTTTCGGTCCCGAGCAAGCATCGAAAGAAAGGACAATCCCGATGTGGGTCAAAATCTTCTCGGCGGACCACGCTTTGCTCGTACCGCCGACTTTGACCGATAGATTCCTCGTTCACGTGCCGCCCGATCTCTTTCTTCCCTCTCCCTCTTCCTCTCATATCGGCGTATGAAACCAGCTGATCCACCGCCGATGGTATTGATGTACATCGTATTAGCCGGAAAGGGTGCCCATCAACTTTCATCTTCTTCTTTACATCACCTGCTCGCAATACCCCACCGTCAACCGCTCTTCCGGATCTCATCTCTCATAGCATAACAATCAACGGTGTTATGATGTGAATTTCCATGCCACTTGCACCACTTAGCCATTTTCTTCAACTCCTCCGGCGTAGGAATTTTGTGATGAGGTGAAAGCTGGATTTTCTTTTCCCGCAGCAGCTCGATCAAATATCTCGTCGGCCTTAGATAAATCAAAATCATATTTTCTCTCCTTAGGATTGACATGCGGAGAAAATATCGGCCGTTTATTATTAGTCCACTCAACCGCATTAATTCCCTCTTCATCATCTTCACCGTCGAAATCAGCATAAGCTACCCGATACCGCCGATTCCCGGTGAGCCGGAGATTTTCTTCCCGGCCAATCGCCCTACGTGTCACCGTGCCACCCATCAAACTCATGTGGGGTAAACTTTTCTTTGATGTTGGAGAATAGCCCCGCATAAGCGATCTCGGCCAACCGTTGCTCGTCAAGTTCAGATTGTAGCATCGTCCCCTCGTAGTCCCGAACCTCTCGTATATAATCGGTCACCGATTCCCCGATTTCTGTTTCATCGCCATTAAATCGGACAAACTAAGCTCGGTAATGCCCGTGAAGAAGTACGAGTGAAACCTTTTCTCCGCATCGGCCCAACTCTGAATAGAACCAGGCGACAGCGAAGCAAACCATGAAAAGGCCGATCCAGTACAACGACAAGTGGGAATAGCCTAACCCGCAAAGCCTCCCGAGTAGACGCTCACCAAGCCGTGCGTCATACCGGCCGATGTGCTCCATAGTTGATGTGTTATCTTGCCCGTAAAACTTGGAAAACTCAGGAATTTTATACTTATTGGGTAAAGCCACGGAATCCATCCAGTCAGTGGTAAGGTCGCCGATACAATGCACTTTTCTCCTTAGGCTTCAAATCGAACCGATCTTTCATCATATCGGCGATCTTAGCCATGAGGCTATTCATATCATTGGGTTCAGCAGCTTGCCGATCCGGTCCCCGTCATATAAGCCGTGTTGGGCTGCCCCCAGTCGGGTGTATCAACCGGCCGTTTCCGTAAATCCCGCGCGTAGCCGGAACAATGAATCGTGAGCGATTCCATAATTCATGGCCGATTGGATCGGCCGTCCGACCATGAATCCCCGTCCTCCACCCGATGCAGCTTGGTCGTGGAATACCGGATATCGGCCGTACTATAGTGGGTGAGTTCTCAATTCTGCTCGGGCCGGTATTTGGTACGTAGAAGAAATTAGGCTGTCGTGCCATCCGCGGGACCGCCGCCACATTGGTCGCCGCCCCTAATTCGTAAGTCGGCCGTTGTACATCTTGTTTGTCGCCCTCCTCCGTTACCGACTTCTTGGGGCCACCGTCATCCTCTTTGCCCGGCTGGGTCGTACCGGTACTTGCATTTGCATTGTCCTTGCCAGTGCCATAGGTGAGGTGGCATGCCGTACATGGGCTGAAACCCCGCCGGCGGTGTGGTATTCTCGGAGGCCAACTCCCCGAATTGGTCGTACAAGAGTGCCAAAAGGCCGAGTGTACGCAGGTCCGGTAATATCCTTCAAGGAACAGCCCGCCATCAACCGTGTCCTTGATCAAATTTCCGATGGTGTTGGTCAACACGCCCGATTGATTGATTAGGGCCTCGATGAACGGACGAGTTGACCATATCACCGAGTTGGTTGGCATCCGGCAGTCTCTCGGGCTTTGATTTGGTCTAGTTCTTCCGGATGCGTAATCTCGAGGGATGTCTCCTTTTGTGGCCACTCTGCCACGTGTCACTTTCAGTGGCTTGAAAGTACTTTTTCATTGCTTCGGCCAGGTATTCTTGGTACTGCAGCTTTTGTTCCGTCGTCATCTTCCCCAGTGCCGAAACCTCGTTGTCATCGTAAACTTCTCCATGCCCTTTGCCATCCGTCCTAAGAGGAACTCGGAACAAAAATCTGGCCGATTTTCAGCATCGACCATTGGTGTTCCGTCCTCCCCGACAGCCTCGCATGTACGACATCTTGATCTTGGTCGCTTCGGTCCCACCGGGCGTGCCAAAAAGTGTGTTGACGTCAAAAGTCGCCAACACACCGTTGTCCCGAGAGTCCACCGAAACCCCGACCGATGCAGGGTCCCGTGCTCCCAACGGACCGGCTCAGCCTCGCCGATTCTCGTGTGCGCCGGTGCGTGCGATGGTTTTCCCGCAAACCAACAAAGACAATAAAAGGTGTAAAATTCCGGTCATCGGCCCGTATAGACCGATGTAGCCCATGGCCGATTCTCGCGTAAGATAGACAAAATCGGCCATCGACAGGAGCAGCACGGCCCATCCATTTATGTATTAAATGCCAGGCAAACGAACCGTGATACAAACTATACGAAATCGGCCGATGCTATAACATGCGATCGGTGGCTAGCAACCGATTTCGTCGGTAAACGATCAAATCATTAAGACTTTGCAGGGATGCATTATCGAATAAAATGTAAACAAGGTAATTATTAATGGGATGTAATTAATTTGATAGCAAGAAGATGGTTTAATCATCAATTAGAGCAGTAAATCGGCTCGATCAGCATCCGGCCGATTCTCGCCATTGATTATAACAATGAGTTATTAGATCATATCTAGATGTATAATGATGATCAATGAAATCGTACTAATAACTCGGGTCCAAAGGCAGCTTTAACAGATTTAGCTAATTGAACATAAAACAGCTAATGAACGTGATAAGCAATCGGCTAAACACTCCGAAAGAACAAGAAGACAAATACAACCACACAGATCTCGACCGACTGCCGCTCCAACAGACAAGTCAACCGATGGCACACGATCGGACCAGGTCTAACGGCCGCGCACGCCCGTCGATTCAGACAAGCATAATCATAAACGCCTTAACTATGAAAGTAAATCTACATCCTATCCAATCGGCTGCATGCGCCTAGGACAAGTCAACTATCGCAAAGGCAAACACAGGACACGTCAACCGAATCCGCACACCGAATCGGCTAAGATGTAAGAGAAATTTCATAGCGGCTATCGTGACTCGAACGACCGCATCCGAGCCAATCGGCGTTGTGAGCAAAGGCCGGGACGGGGAGGCAGGACAAGTCAAACTACCTCCACCACGAGCCCGACCAGGTCGACTTGACTCATCCCGCCGATACTCACTACGACGGTCGAAAACAGATCTCTGTCGCCGGATAACTAGCAATTAAGCCATCTAATTACGAACAATGCGCCGAGAATTAGACGACATAATTACCTTGTCAAGCCGACTTGTTGTCGACCGGAGCCCCGAAGATCCCCGCGCAAAACAATAAAGACTTGACAGAAAATTAGGTTTGGCGATGCGCCGAAAGTTGTATTGGATGTGAATCGAGTTTACAGGTTACATCCGAGTACAAATTTATACCCGGCACAAAGAATCCTACTCGGACCCTCTTCGGGCCGATTTCCTAACCGACTAGGATCCTTTTCCAAAATTAAACTATTATTTCTAATTTTACAACGTGGGCCAGGCCCATCAATGTTATGCTCTTTCTCGTTGGCGTCCGCGCACGATTCTCGGGAGGGACGCGCC
>JAUNZO010004597.1:0-78608 GCA_031894775.1 Chloris gayana | reverse complement strand
TCTCCGTGCGGCGGCGATCTCCATACGGCGAGGATCAGGAGGTCGTGACGTTAACCTCCCGCAACGCGACGAAGGAGGCTGACAGCGGTGATCTCCCGCTCCGGTGCGACGAAGGAGATGGCGTGGGGGAACTGGAGCTGGGGATGGCGGCGGATGGTCGGACATGGATCGAGGAGGCGGAGGCCGTCGTATCCTGTTAGCGTGGATTGGGAATCTCTAGCGCTGGCGACTGGTCAGGCGTGGATTTCTGAGGCGGAGGCCGTCGTGTTGGCGTGGAGCCGTGGATAGGAGATTCACGGGCAACTCTTCGTTGTCTTAAAAAAAATGATGGGGTTAGCTAGTTATTGGGTCATTCGTGCCGTGTCGAACCTTTTAACCGTGTCGGGCCTCCATGGTGCCTAGCGGGCCATGTGCTAAACGAGCCGTGCCGTGCTAGCCCGTAGGCTGAGCCGGCGGCACAAGCACAGCACGCAGCCTCGTGTCGGGCCGGCCCGACACAAAAATGGTTCGGGTCGTGTCGTGTTTGGGCCGTGCTTTTTACGGGCTTTCGGCCAACCTAAGAAGCACGGTCCAGTTGGCTGGCACTAATTTCAGCCAAGTTTTCATTTTCGCGGCACCAATTCCGACCAAGTGGGCTAGGCTTCTAGGGAGCATAAGGGCCGGTCCATGCTTCCGGAGGCCGGCCCGGTTAATCCGCATGCCACACCGACCGGTCCAGCTTGCAGCTTGCTGGCACACAGCTGCGGCCATAGGCCCCGTTTGGGACAACTTCGGAGGGATTCCGTTGGATAGAAGCCGGATTGGATGCCAAACGGGCCGATTTCAGACCCGCTTGGAGGGCACACGATTCGCCCAAGCACCCCTTACAGCCTACAACGCGGAATCCACACCGGGGTCGATTGTTTAGAACACAGCGCGTTGGAGATGTAAGAGCCCACCAAGTTGGAGGTTATTTACCCGCAAATGCCGCCGAACTATCCCGAACCGGTCCCCGGAACCGAGCGCACCCTCGAGCTCATTCGTCCCGCAGCACATGAGCTAGGGTTGGATCTCGTCTCCCAGCTGCCGTGCGCCGCCCTCCGCCGCTAGGCCCCGCCACCGGGCCCGTCCGTCGCCGCAGGGAGCCGAAGCCCGTCCGCCGCCAAGCCCGTCCGCCGCCGCCGGGGAGCCGCGACCGCCGCCGCCAGGGGAGCCGCGCCCGTCCGCCGCCAAGGGAGCGTGGCGGCGAGCTGCGTCTCGCCGCCGCCGGAGAGCCGCGCCCGTCCGCGAGGAGAGCCGCACCCCGTCCGCCGCGAGCGTCCGCCCGTGGGAGCCGCACCCCGTCCGCCGCGAGGCCTCCGCCCCGGGGAGCCGTGCCCCGCGCCCCGTCCTCCGCCCGAGGGAGCCGCGCCCGTCCTCTCGCCCGAGGGAGCCGCGCCTGTCCGAGCGCCCCGTCCGCCCAAGGGAGCTGCGCCCGTTCGCCGGGGAGGAAGGTAATTGGTTGCTTCCTCCGTTATTTGATCTCGTTACAACTTTTGCTTGCTATGTTAATTGCATAGATCTATGTGTGCATTACACAAAATATTGTAGTTTAACTGCAGTTCCTAAGATGGCCAAGGTAGTGGCAAAATGGGACTCATGGGTGCACAAGATCTAGTTAGACATTTGTGTCGAAGAAGTTAGAGCTAATAATAGACCACAACACTCGCTTGAATGCATTAGGATATGCAAATCTTGTGAAGAAGTTCACCGAACGCACGAAGAGGGCATACACCCGTGACCAACATAAGAATAGATGGGATAATTTGAAGAGAATGTATACACAATGGAAGACATTGAACATAAAAGCATCCGGTTTAGGAAGAGATCCTATTTCTGGATGTATTGCTGCAACAGAGGAATGGTGGGAAGAGCAAAATTTGGTGAGTGTTATTTATTCTGTTTTTTATTATGCAAATTATGGTGAGTGCTATTGATTCTTGTTTCTAATGTATATTTTTGTTTCTCTCGAGGCTATGCCAGGATGTATAATATTCAAAACAACACCACTTGAGTTTGAAGAGGAGATGCGGATCCTATTTGATAGTATATGTGTCACAAATGCAACCTCGTTTGTTCCCGGAGGTAGTATGAGTGCACCATGTGCTGCTGTTATAGAAGGAAATGGTGCTCCAAATGCTGGAAATGAGGTTCAAGATATCCCAAGCAATGACACGCAATCACCTGTACTTGGCAAACGTTCGATCGAGAAACGATCTGCTGCTCATGGTGCTTCTCCGAAGGATAATAAGAAGGGGAAAAAGACATATAGAGATGGTCTTATGAAGTGGTTGGTTGATGCCTATGAGAAGAAGTCGGAAAGTAGTAAATATTCTGCTACCTCAATTGTTGTTGATCATGTTAGGGAGGAGATAGCTCATTTGTTGAATGTAGTCATTCGATCTGGAGTCGAAGAAGGTAGTGATGAGCACTACTATGCTACTCAACTCCTAATTAAAAAGGAGTATCGTGATGTATTTCTCACTTTAAAGACAGCAACCGGGAGACTTGCATGGCTTAAAAGGACTTGGGAGGACAAGAACAAGAACAAGAATTAGGCCTGCTGTACCACGTAGCAATTATGTATCCTTTGCACCCTTTTATGTCCTTTCAACTTTGTAACCTATGAACTTGTATCCTGCTGCAATTATGTATCCTTTGCACTATTAGACTTGTGGTGCACCTCGGTCTAATCGCACTCGTGAAGAATGTGTTTCACCATTCCACCGAGACTATTAGTAGAAAGTTCAATGATGTGCTTGAATGTGTAACACGAATGGCAGCTGATATCATAAAACCAAAAGACCCTCACTTTACAACCGTGCATCTTAGACTCCAGGAACCTAGATTTTGGCCTCATTTCAAGGACTGCATTGGCGCCATAGATGGATCCCATATTCCCGTGATCTGTACCATTAAGTGAAACACCCAAATATGTTGGTCGGCATGGGTATGCATCACAAAACATTATGGCAGTGTGTGACTTTGATTTGAGGTTTACATTTGTTGTCACCTGGTTGGTCCGGATCTGCTCATGACACTCGGATACTAAATGATACTTTGCTAACCTATGCTCATATGTTTCCGAAACCGCCACCGGGTAATTATGATACATTTGTACGTTTCCTTCTTTTGTATGTTTCCTTTTTAATTATGTACTATACTAACAACATTTTTATGCAGGAAAGTATTATCTCGTTGATTCAGGGTATCCAAATAAGCAAGGTTACCTCGCTCCATACAAGGGTCAACGATATCATGTACCTGAATTCCAACATAGTAATCCTGTAGGATTGAAAGAGATGTTTAACCATGCACATTCATCTCTTAGAAATGCAATTGAGCGGTGCTTTGAAATTCTAAAAATAAGTGGCGCATTTTGAAACAAATGCCAAGCTACCCCATAGAGAAGCAAGCACAGATCATAGTTGCTTGTATGGCTCTTCATAATTTTATCATTGACAGTGGCTTATATGATGATGATTTCGAGAACTATGAGGACGACATCCAAGAAGATGCTCATGACAATGTAAGCATCGCTGATGATGAGTATGACATGGGAGCATTCCGTGACTCTATTGCCGCCGCACCGGTAGCATGATTATTGGACAATAGAGTAGTATTTTGGTGAACTTTATGATATAGAAATCATTGTATCATTTAGTTCAAGAAATTGTTATGACTCTTTTATGTATCATGAATATTATGACATTCTTATGACTCTTTTATGCACGACAAATATTATGACAAAAAAGTCCAAACAGACTCGGGGGCATATCAGACATTATACTCTCGGGACAGACAATCTATATTGAAATAATCGGGGTTGCCAAACGCTCAGCTTATGTTGACAGCAGATTCTCCTCAGAGCCATGTCCTACAGGATCTGGTTTCCTACAGAATCGCTTCAGAAATAACTTGTCTCAAACAGGGAACAGGGCCATACTCTGCAGAGATAAACTGCGCAGCGGTACAGGCATTACTCCTCCACGGCACGCAGCATCGCCCGTTCGATACAACGGGAGCAGTGAATGGCTTGATGAATGACACAGCATGGAAGGAGGGAGAGCAGCGCGAAGAGGGGGCAGCAGTGGGACAGGCCTCGCCATAAAAATTGAATGCAGGCGTCAGGCGCGGTAGCTACCCAGCAGGGAGTGAGCAAACCGCGGCAGGTGCAGACATTGCCCATTGCAGCCGCTCGAGTTGAGTTGAGAGGTTGAGACCGGAGGCTGGCATGGAGAACGGCGCGGGAGAGGGAGGAGGCGAGTACACCAAGGACGGCACGGTGGACCTCCGCGGCAACCCCGTGCTCCGGTCCAAGCGCGGCGGCTGGACGGCATGCACCTTCATCGTCGGTACGTCTTCTTTCCGGCCGACGACGGCGCCGCCCGTCCGCTCTGACCTCCCTCCTCTCCGGTGTCTCACGCTCCTCTCCGTCGTGTTCTTCGCTGCAGTGTACGAGCTGTTCGAGCGGATGGCGTACTACGGCGTGGCGTCGAACCTGGTGATGTACATGACGACGAAGCTGCACCAGGGCACCGTCGACGCCGCCAACAACGTCACCAACTGGTCTGGAACCGTCTTCCTCACGCCGCTCATCGGGGCATTCGTCGCCGACGCCTACCTCGGCCGGTACTGGACGTTCGTCGCCGGATCCGCCGTCTACCTCACGGTAATTAACCGCGACCTGCCTGGTGACCTCAAAAATCGCAGTTGTTTCTAGCAGTGGTTGGGGGGATCTTCCGAGTGTACGGTAGAGTGCGCAAATGCGATGATAATTACGGTTTGGCTTTGGTCTTCTCTTGCATTTCTGTGGCACGTAGTACCGGCGTCAACAGTAGTGTTCTGCCACAGTACGATGTGCTTGGATTCTCAGTCTTTAGGACGTATCCCCATGCCAACCAACAGAAAAACTAGTTTCATACGAAATTAAAATTTGTAATGTAGAGCAGCAGTGAAGTAGGTCTACTCAAGTAAATGCGATAACAGCTGCGAAATAAGCGGGCACAAGCGCACATGTCCTTGTGCCCTTGTTTGACAGGTTCGTCACGGTAACTCTAGTCCGAAGAAGTAGTAGTGGGAAATTTTATTTGGCACCAGTAAAGCTTGAACCTGCGCGATCTAGCAATTGGTTTAGTACATTGATTATTTACCCATTACGGATGCGACAACAGTCAATTCTGTCGGTCTCTTAACTACGGAAATCAAATGCAGGGAATGGTGCTGCTGACGCTGGCGGTGACCGTGCCGGCGCTGAAGCCGCTCCCCTGCGCCGCCGCCTGCCCGCGCCCGTCCACGCTGCAGCTGGCCGTCTACTTCGGCGGGCTGTACACCATCGCGCTGGGCCACGGCGGCACCAAGCCCAACATCTCGACGATGGGCGCGGACCAGTTCGACGAGTTCCACCCGGCGGAGCGGCTGCGCAAGCTCTCCTTCTTCAACTGGTGGATGTTCACCGTGTTCCTGGGCATCCTCGTCTCCACCACGGTGCTCGTCTACCTCCAGGACGCCGTCAGCTGGTCCGTGGGCTACGCCGTGCCCACGCTCGCGCTCGCCGCCTCCGTCGCGGTGTTCCTCGCCGGCACGCCGACGTACCGCCACAAGCAGCCGCAGGGCAGCCCGTTGACCAAGATGGGGAAGGTGGTCGTCGCCGCTGCTTTGAAGTGGCGCGTGGCCGTGCCGCAGGACCCGAGCGAGCTGCACGAGATGGAGCCCGAGCACTACGCGAGTCAGAAGCGGTTCCGCGTGTTCGCGACTCGGTCCATGGCGTTCCTGAACAAGGCGGCGGTGGTGGACGCGGAGCGGAGGGCGCCGCTGTGCACGGCGACGGAGGTGGAGGAGACGAAGCAGATGCTGCGGACGCTGCCGCTGCTCTTCACCATGTTCGTGCCGTGCGCGCTGGTGGCGCAGGTGGGCACGCTCTTCGTCAAGCAGGGCGCCACGCTGGACCGCCACGTCGGCGGGTCCTTCCAGGTGCCGCCCGCCAGCCTGGGCGCGTTCGTGACCTTGACCATGCTCGTCTGCGTGGCGCTCTACGACCGCGCGGTGGTCCCCGCGCTGCGCAGGCGCACCAAGAACCCGCGCGGGATCACGCTCCTCCAGCGGGTCGGCGCCGGGCTGCTGCTCCAGGTCCTGACCATGGCCGTCACCGCCGCGGTCGAGAACCGGAGGCTCGCCTTCGCCAGGACCCACCACCGCGCCGCCGTCCCGGCGCAGGGTGAGCTGCCGCTGAGCATCTTCGTGCTGCTGCCGCAGTTCGTGCTGATGGGCGCGGCCGACGCGTTCCTGGTGGTGGGCCAGATCGAGTTCTTCTACGACCAGGCGCCCGAGAGCATGAAGAGCCTCGGCACCGCCGTGTCGCTCACGGCGTACGGCGCGGGGAGCTTCCTCAGCAGCGCCATCCTCTCGCTCGTCGACCGCGTCACGGCGGCCCGCGGGACGGCCGCGCCGTGGGTGGGCAACGACCTCAACGCATCGCGGCTCGACCGGTACTACGCGTTCCTCACCGCGCTCGCCGCCGCCAACCTGGCGGTGTTCCTGACGCTCAGCTGCAGGTACACCTACAGGGCGGAGTCGATTGCGGAGAATGAGGTCGCGCCGCAGGGTGTGGCGGACGCAGCCAGAGTGCACTCGGAGCCAGCAGATCCGTGATTAGTTGCCGTGCGTTCCGCTGCTCGTGGTTAATTAGGAGACCGTGTGTGTGTGTTTCGCAGCTCGTGGTTGATTAGTAGGACCCTGTGTGTGTGTGTGTGTGTGTGTGTGTGTGTGTGTGTGTGTCTTAGATGACGTGATTGTCACTATCGACTTATCGAGTGAACTCCTCTTTATCTACTGACGTACGAGTACTACGTTCCGTCCGAACGAATTGGTTTCGATCCCTCTCGGGGCGAAGGAAGCGAACTGTCCATGACTTGAAGATTTGCACGGGATACGATACGATTGGCCTTGCCGCCGATTGACCATGGAGGCGCCGATGGGACCAGATCGAGGCTGGCGAGGACAGGACGAGGAAGGTGGCGCAGCTGTCGGAAGAGCAGTGCAAGAAGAGGATGGCGATGCTAGTAGATCACGGGCCAGATCGAGCACCAAGGCCCGGGAGGATGAAGAGTTTTGGTACGGCCCATGACCTGGACGGCTAACCGCACGGATCAGCACGGCCATCCTGTTGCTCGTGGATCGCGCCGCGGCCGGCCACGAACCTGGCAGAGCGTGTTCAGGCCCAAGCTCCGCCGTGATGTTAGCGGCACGTGACTGGTTAGAAAACCGTGCGCAGTATTGTTTGAACGACGAAGATTATGAAGATCAATTGACGTCACCTTTTTTTTGACACGACGTCATCATGTTTTACATGTACCTTTCCAAGTCACATCCTCAATACTGGACTACGTATCTCCTTTGCCACTCGTAGCTCGGTCATAGGCATTACAGAAGCTTACAGAGTGAAGCATATGAGCATCTCCTTGGGCAAGATAACAGTTCCGGTGAAGAGGACGGCAGGTGATGCGCACCATCACCATTGCCGCGCCCCGAGAAGAGGGATTCCAGATTTACATTGGGTCACCGGACCAACCAGGACAACCACGGCCCATCGAAAAAATGCTTTCGCGTCCCAATAAATGTTGGAGAGACATAAGAAGATGACACTCAATTCCATATACAACATAAAGGAATGTTGTTGCCATTCATTAGGTTCTGCCACTATTTCTGGTTGAGCCGTGTATGGCACACCAATGTCACTTGCCTGTGTAGTCATCCGTATCAACCGTCATATAAGTTTGGAATTGTGTTTTGAAGCTACATGTTAAGTGCTCTTGGCTGTTATCGGTGTGTGAGTACACCTCTAAATGGGGGCCCGTCAAGGCTCCCTTGGGATAGGTTCGGGGAAGAACGGATTTGCTCGCGCGTTAGCGTAGATGATTGAAATGAGTAAGAACACGGGGAGTTATCCAGGTTCGGGCCGCACCGGGTGCGTAATACCCTACGTCCCGCTAGTGTGCGTATGTATCCTCCAATGTTCCCCCTCTTTACATCGGAGTCTCTCCTCCTTTTATAGGGTAAGGAGGAGAGCACCGTACAAGTACCGGAGGGGTATCCGGACGCCCGGTGGGGGTCCGGTCCTTCCTGAGACATTCCGACACGATCCCGACTAAATCCGTTGCGATCTCTTCTCCTTGGTTCGCGCTCCGAATCTCTTCCACCCCATTGGGCGAGAGTCCCCACGGCATCGTAGCCGCGCGGCTTCCCGAGACGCGGCGCACGGGGAAGCCGCGCGCACGTCTTGTCGGGCTGCCGCGTCGCCGCAGGCACTCGAGTGCCGCATTAACTCCGGGTGGTTGGGGCGTCGGAGGAAACTACCTCGAAGCTTCGTTCTCCCCGACGCTCCCGCTCCTCCGGCTTCCGCGGGACTTGTGGACTTCGTGGCTTCGTGGGCTGCCCCGTCCCGTGGCCTTCGTCTTCGTTCGTGGGCCGAAAGCAGCCCACGCGCGGTTAGGGGGACCCCGATCCCCCTACACCGACAGAGCCCCCGGCCCCGATCCACCGACCCGCGGGGTCGGAGCGAGGATTGGGGCCACCCGTCGGTGCCCGGCGCCGTTTGGGTTGCTCCGGGCGTGGCTCCCGAAGGAATCGGAACCGCTTGGGCTGCCGGGGCACGACTGCCCCGAGGCGTCGCGTCGCTTCGGTTCGCGTATGGTGGGCCCGCCCGGCGTCCGCGCTCAAGTAGGGGACGGCCGGTTGCCCACGGCACGTTTTCCACTTAGCCCTTCGCCTTCCGTCTTCTCAACTTCCTTCTTGCTCGCCTCGCTCTCCTTCGCCTTCTTCTCCGCCGATCCGCGCTGCCGCTTTCGTCACCGTCGTCGCCCGCCGTCAAGATGGCCCGCGGAAGGTCCTCCCCCGCCGCAGCGGTTCGCGCCGCGCTCGCCGTCGGCGGATGCCCCGCCAACGGCGCAGTTGCCCGACGCTAGGGTCGACATGTCGCGGCTTTCGCCCTTCCCGCCGGTAGACGGTGATAGGGCCGTCCGCGTTGGGGGCCTTTGCCGCCGCCGACCGGAGGGTTGGAGATCCTCCACTTCGTATCCTTCGTCGTCGCCGGCGCCGTTCCCGCCGCCTTCTCCGACTTCTTCCTGGAGGTGCTCCGGGCGTATGGGATCCGCATGGCGCACCTCACGCCGAATGCGGTTGCGGCGCTAGCCGTGTTCGCCCACTTGTGCGAAGGATTCGTGGGGGTGCAGCCGTGCTTCCCCATATTCCAACGCTACTTCAAGATGACGCTCACCAACGCCTCGGAGGTGATCGGGTGCGTCCGGCCGACCGCCGGCCCGACAGCGGGTACATAGAGTACTCGCCAAGCAGCAAGGTGGAGGCATGGAAGAGGGCCCGATTCGTGGTGCCGTACGAAAAGGACCTCCGTCGCCTCCGTGTCCCGCCGGTCCCGGCCCAACATTTGGCCGTCCGGGACGCCGTGCCCCGCCTTCCCGAGGGCATGATGCCGGTGGTCGACCGGATCGCGGCGCTCGCCGCGGCCGGCTCGACTTCGCGCGGGGTGGTGCACGACTTCCTCGAGCGCAACATCGCGCCCCTTCGCCGGAGGTCGGTCCCGTCGTGGATGTACCGGGACTTCAACTTCGCCGGTCGCACTCGCACGGGGCGGGCTCGGACCGCCCGAGGCCGCGAGCGGTTCGCCTACTCCACTCGACCAGGAAGAAGTGGGCCGCCTCCTTCGCGTACCCGGAAGGTGCCGGGCCCCTTCATCGGTCGGCGAACAAGCGCGCCGTCCTCGACGAGCATGCCCCGGCCGGGCCGCTCGGGTTCCTTGACCCGGTCCCGGCTCCCACTCCCGGTCTCCGGGTACCGGAGTCACGGCTTCCTCCGACCCGGGTGCGACGGCCGCCCCGGGGGTGCCTCCGGAGCCCGGGTGGTAGCCCCGGCGCCGCGAGGCCTGCTCCGAGCGCGCGGGACAAGGGCAAGGGAAAAGATCTCCGTCACCCCCTCCTCCGACTCCTCCGGGCCCGCTCGCCTTCCACGGAAGCGGGCCCGGCAGGCTTCGCCGGCGCCGATGACGGGGCCGCTCTCCGGAGAAGTCCCCTGCCGCCGCACCGGCGCAAACGACCGGGTGGACGCGCGACGGGTAGGAAGCTTTCCTCTCTTTTTACTTAAGGCTGCGTGCTCGGTGTGCTCGCGCTTCGACTCACCGTAGGTCGATGGTTGCGAAACGTGTTCCGATTTACTTTGTTTGCGGGATCGTCCGGATCGAGCTGGACCCGGACCTGGTCCCTTTGAACCCCAAGGCGGCCGGTGCGGCTCCGGCGGCCGGAGCGGATGACGGCGCGGGAGGGGCAACGGTGCCGCATTAACTCCGAGGAGGTGGCTGCGGGCGCCACCGAAGAGGAGGCCGCGGGTGCCCTCGCCGGCGAGGAGGCTGCGGGCGCCCTGCGCAGAGAGGAGGCCTCGGGTGCCTCTGCCGGAGCCGACCTCGACCGGGTGTCACCTCCTCCGGCGGGGACTTGCCGGGTGCTTTCCCGATCGGTGCTGCCGGGCGTCCACCACGGTCTTCCACTCCGCGGCCGGGTGCCGGCGCCGCCGGCCCTATAGTGCTTGGAGGGGAATGACTCCCCTCCGCGCGTTCGGTCGGAGCCGGGGACGGTGGTCGGCGGAGACACTTCGTCGACCGCCGCCGCCGGTAGGGGCCGTGGGCGCGCCGGACGTGGCCGGAGCGGGTCACCTTCGGGTCGCTCCGGCGGCATGGGCCGCCACAAGATTGGCGATGTGATCGGGGAGGCCACCCGGTCGCTTCTTGCCATGAAGGCGGCCGTGGAGGAGGCGGACGCGTCCCCGGAGGACCGGGAGGCCGCGCCGGCCGAGCGCGAGGCGGAGGTGGCGGAGGCACGGCGGGCCCTGGAGACGGCGGTGAAGCCGGCCCGACGAGCGATATCGGCGCCGCATGGAAGAAGTCCGGCATGAGCTGGACCAAGCTGCCGGCATCGGCGACCAAGCCGCCGAGAAGCTGCGTGACGCGAAGGCCCGCGAGGCCGAGAGCGTGAACCGCCTCCATAGCGTCCTGGAGCGGGAGCATGCTCGTGCGGCTCCGCGGCGCGCGGTTGGAGGAGGCGGAGGCCCACATGGACCTCCGCGAGGCGGCCGTGACCCGTCGCGAGGTGACCGCGGCGGCTCGCGAGGAGGAGCCGAAGGAGCGTGCCGGCGCGCTTGCCCTTCGGGAGGCTGCGGCCGGGCGAGCGGGAGCGGGCCGTCGGGGCGGCCGAGGCGAGGGTGCAGCGCGTCGGTGACTCCTTGGCCTCCCGGGAGGCGGCGCTTAGGGGCGCGAGGGCGCCCGGCGTCCCGGGAGGAGCAGGTCCGGCTTCGTGAGAACGAGGCCGCCGTCCGAAGGAAGCCTTGGAGACGGAGGCGGCCCGTCTCGCTCGGGCCGAGGAGCAGGTCCGCGGCATCGCCGACGGGTTGGCGCGCCGCATCCGCGAGGAGACTCTCGCGAGGGCCCGGAAGGCCTTCGCCGTCGAGCTTAAGGCGATGGAGAAGAGCCGGGATGAGTACCGCCGGCAAGTCGAGCGGTTGGAGGCCCGGCCGAAGAAGTCGGGTCGCGGCTCTTCCGCCGCGGCTGATGGCGATGACCTCCGGCGGCAGCTCGCGGAGGCGCGGTCCCGCCTGAGGAATCCAAGCTCGGCGCGTTGAGCCGAGCGAGCGGGCGACGTAGCCGGCCACGGCGGCGCGGACGCAAGCGGAGATCGCTGCCGAGGTGCACCGGGCTGTCTCGTCGGCGCTATTCCGAGCGGGTCCGCCTCGTCTTCCCGAGCCTCTTGACCGCGACGCGACCGGGTATGCCTTCGCCATGCGGGGGTGGTTGACTCTCCGAGCAGCTCGAACACCGGGTGGCGGAGGTCCTGGAGGATGAGGGGCGGCAAACCATAGCCGCGGCCCTGGAGGAGGTGCTTGGCGAACGCGCCGGTGCCGGTGCCGGGTTCCCACTCCTAGCCGTGGTGAACGGCGACGTCCTCGCGGGTGAGCACGCCGCGGCTAAGGCGCGAGGCTCGTGCCGTCGCTCGCGCCTTCGCGGAGAGCTTCAAGCGCGGCTAAGTGCCCGCTTCCTCCACTCGCGAGTGGTTTCTCGGCGCCTGTGCCCCCTTTTTTGTGTTTTTTGTCAAACCCGTGTTCCTGTATGTACGACGAGATACTTCAAGTTTAACTTATCGTTGTCAATGGAGAGCTTAAACCCGCTGTTTCGTTTGTTCCGTGCGAATGTCCGCGTGCGTCGTGTGGTCGTAGGCCGTTCGGCACTTCGCGGTGACGCTTTTAGCGCGACTCGAGGCGTCCGATCCTCAACCTCGACGCAGCCTTCCGGCTTCCGGCTAAGTCATAGACCTTCCTTACCCAACGGGGAAACGAGGACTTCAACATGCATCACGGTGATCCTGCGAGAAGTGGGAAAAGAAGCGGCCGGGCGCTGTTTTTCATTTAAAACACGTTAGTACAAGTGCCGTGGCGACCGGGGCCGTGGCGATAGGACTTCCGGGTACTACCCAGGACCATTGGCTACGGAATATTCTAAGGGTAGAATTTCTTTAGGTGCTCAATGTTCCAAGCGCTTGGTTCCGGTACCCTTCTCCGACTCCAGCCGAACGGATCCGGGCGGGTGACGGCGAGTGACGAGGAAGGGCCCTTCCCACATGGGAGTTAGCTTATCCTTGCCTTCACGCGTCCGAGCCCGTCGGAGGACGAGGTCTCCCGTTTGCAACTCCCGGGCGCACGCGCCGCCGGTGGTAGCGGCGCGAGCCCCGGAGGTACCTCGCGCTTCGCAGTAGTACTCGCCGTCTTGCCTCCTCGAGGAGGTCAATGTCGTCGTGCCGCCGGGTGCTTTGGTCGGCTTCGTCGAATGCGGTGACTCGGGGGCTATTGAACCGGATCTCCGTGGGTAGCACCGCCTCCGCACCGTACACGAGGAAAAAAGGCGTTTCGCCCGTGGCTCGACTCGCCGTGGTGCGCGGGGACCGAGCACGGATTGGATCTCGGTTACCCACTTGGAGCCTTTCTTTTTCAACGGGTCAAATGATCTTGTTTTCAAACCCTTGAGGACTTCTCCGTTGGCGCGTTCGACTTGGCCGTTACTTTGTGGGTGGGCTCTTGAGGCAAAGCAGATCCGGGTGCCGAGGGAGTCGCAGTATGCTCGCGAATGCGTGGCTCGTGAACCGGGTCCCGTTGTCCGTGATAATCCGCTGCGGCACCCCGAATCTTGCAATGACATTCTTCATGAATTTGACCGCCGAGTTTTGGTCTATCTTTGTCACGGCCTCCGCTTCTACCCACTTCGTGAACTTGTCGATGGCCACATATAGCCACCTGTACCCACCCGGGCGGTCGGAAATGGCCCTATAATGTCCGGACCCCAAACCGCGAACGGCCGGGATAAGGGAATTGTTTGAAGGGCTTGAGCGGGCAGGTGCGTCCGCTGGCGTGAAGCGGCATGCCTTGCATTGTTGCACCGGCCTGGTGGCGTCCTGGAGGGCTGTCGGCCGGTAGTAACCCCTGCCGAAAGGCTTTCCCGACCAGCGTGCGGGGAGCGTGGTGGCTGCCGCACTCGCCCTCGTGGATCTCAACGAGTATGTCGTTGCCTTCTTCCATCTTTACGCATTTCAGCGAACGCCATTGGCACTCGCGCTTGTACGGCCTCGCCATCGACGATGGCGTATCGCTTGGCTTGGCGGGCTAGGCGTTCCGCGTCCGTGTCGTCTTCCGGAAGGATGTCGTCACGTAGGTACCCGAGGATGTCGTCCATCCAGCAGGCGTCCTGCGGCTCGGTGGCAAGCGCTTCTTCGCTATTCTGCGTGTGCTGCAGATCCTGCGGGTGCGCTCGCGCTTTGTTGTTGCTGTCCGGAGCTCGGTCGGCGTCGGAGGCCGAAGGGGATGTCAAGATCTCCATGAACGTCCCGGGTGGGATTGGAGCTCGAGTGGAGGCCACCCGGGATAGCTCGTCGGCAATGTGATTGTCGCCCGAGGTACGTGAAGCACCTCGAGGCCGTTGAACTTCTTTTCCATCCGCCCGACCGCCGCAAGGTATGCAGCCATCTGCGGGTCGTTGCATTGGTATTCCTTGGATACCTGGTTGACGACAAGTTGCGAGTCTCCCTTGGCGAGGAGGCGCGTGACCCCGAGGTCGGCCGCGATCCGCAACCCCGCCGGGAGGGCTTCGTATTCTGCCATGTTGTTGGTGCACCGGAAGTGTAGGCTGGACCGCGTAGCGTAACTCGTCGCCGGTTGGTGACAGTAGCAGCACCCCTGCTCCCGCACCGTTGAGGATGAGGGAACCATCGAAGAACATCGTCCGGTGGTTGCCGGGCGCGTCGTGCTCGCTGCACCCGGGTGCTAAGCTCTTCCCGCTCGATCTCCGGGGTGGGCGTCCACTCGGCGATGAACTCGGCTAGAGCCCGGCTCTTGATGATGTGTGTGTCTGAGGAAGGACAAGTCGAACTCCCCGGCTCCACGGCCCATTTGGCCACTCGCCCGGTCGCTTCCCTGTTGCGCGAGTATGGTCTCCGGCGGTGCCGTCGTTACCACCCGGATGGGATGGCTTTGAAAGTAGTGCCGTAACTTCCGGGACGCGATAAGTACTTGTGTAGAGCATCTTTTGGTACTGTGGGTACCGTGTCTTGGCATCCCGCAGGACTTCGCCGATGAAGTACACCGGCGCCGAATGCGCCGGGTGCGAGGTTCGATTCCGGAAGGTCGCTCTCGCTCGTCGTGGGAGACGGGGCCGGAGCCCCGGGTGGCGCGGTGGCGACGCAATGCTCGTTGTCGAGGGTAGTTGGAGCGGATCCCGCCCCGTCCATAATGCGAGACGTGGTCGGAGCCGGAGCCCCGGGTGGGGTGGGATCAACGCGTCCATCCTTGTCTTTCCGGTCGTGGTCCCCGCTTCGCCCAAGTCATGCGACAAGGTCGGAGCCGGAGCCCCGGGTGAAGCCGGGGAGCCACGCCGTCCGCGAGGAGTCGTTACGCCGGGGACCGCCCGGGTGCCCCACTCGGGCAAGCCGGCGCGGCCGCGTCGCGCGCCATGTCGTGAGTGAGAGCGTCCGCGGACCCGGGTGCTCCGGCGCCGCGAGCCGGTTGCGGGCGGAGCCCCGGTCCGCCCGATCCGCCGCCTTTGAGCCGTCAAGGCACCCGCGTTTGCTGGTTCGCCGGGAACCGCGGGCGCTCGCTCCGGCCGCTCGACCACCGGGGCCGCGCCGACAACTTGCGGGTTGGCCGCTATGTACAAGAGCGATGGTTCACCCGGTTCCGGGCGACTAGAACGGGCGCAGAGGACGGGTAGCGCTTGAGTTCTTGCAAGGCTTCATCGGCTTCCCGGGTCCACTCGAACTTGTCCGTCCTCTTCATCGGTTTGAACAGCGGGAGGGCGCGTTCGCCTAAGCGCGAGATGAACCGGCCAAGGGCCGCCATGCTCCCGGCTAGGCGTTGCACGTCCTTGAGCCGCCTTGGGGGCGGATTTCTTCGATGGCCCGGATTTTCTCGGGGTTTGCTTCGATCCGCGGTGCGAGACCGGGAAGCCGAGTAGCTTCCCTGCCGGTACGCCGAAGACGCACTTCTCCGGGTTGAGCTTCACCCGATTGCGGCGCAGATTGGAGAAGGTCTCCTCTAGGTCGAACGGGAGAGACGGTGCTTTGCGGCTCTTGATGACCAAGTCGTCGACATACGCCTCTACGTTCCTCCCGATTTGCGAGTCCGGGGTTAGGCGCATGGCTCGTTGGAACGTGGGGCCTGCGTTTTTGAGACCGAAAGGCATGCTTACGTAGCAAAAGCTCCCTGCGGGAGTCATAAAGCGGTCTTCTCCTCATCCTCCTTAGCCATACAGATTTGGTGGTACCCGGAGTACGCGTCCAACATGCAAAGCAGGTCGCGACTGCGGTGGAGTCTACTACGAGAATCTATCCGGGGCAACGGAAACGGGTCCTTCGGGCAAGCCTTGTTCGGGTCGGTGTAGTCCACGCACATTCGCATCTTGCCGTTGCTCTTGGGCACGACCACCGGGTTGGCGAGCCACGTCGGGTGCGTGACTTCCCGGATGAACCTGGCCTCCGGTAGCCTCTTGACTTCGGCCCGGATGAAGTCCTCGCGCTCGGGGGCTTGGCGCCTCGCCCGCCGCTTCACGGGTCTTGCGGCGGGGTCGACCTTGAGTTGGTGCTCAATCACCCTCCCGGGTATGCCCGGCATGTCCGAAGGATGCCGGGCAAAGATGTCGCTGTTTGCTTGGAGGAAGGTGATGAGCGCGAGTTCCTATTTCGGGTCGAGGTCACCGCCGATGGTGGTGGTCTTGTCCTCCGAGCCCCCGAGTGAGATCTTCTTGGTAGACACCTCCCCAGGAGCCGAAAGCTTTGCCCGCTTGGGGCCGGATTGCGCCGCGGGTTTCTCCGGGGTGTCGCGCCCTCTCTTCATGCCGGTGTCCTCCTCTGCTGCCATTTCGGCCGCCAGGATGTCCTCGAGGCAAGCCATCGCCTTGACGGCATCCGCCCTCTCCACAATGACACCCTTCGGGCCCGGCATCTTCGGCGTGAGGAATGCGTGATGCGGGATAGCCATGAACCGGTTGATGCCGGGTCTCCCAATGATGGCGTTGTAGGGGAGGCCGATGTCTGCGACGTCGAAGAGGAGCTTCTCCGTGCGGAAATTGTCCGGGTGCCGAAGGTGACCAGGAGCTCAATCCTACCCAAGGGGCGGGAGCTACCCGGGAGCACGCCGACGAAAGGGCGCGAGGGCTGGAGCTCGGCACGCGCCCACCGCAGAGAGTCGTAGACCTTTGGGGTGATGAGGTTGAGGCTCGCGCCTCCGTCGATGAGGGTGCGCCCCACCTTCTTGTTGCGGATGGTGGGCGACACGACCGGGGGATTTTCCCCTTGGTGTTGTCCGGACCCACCATGTCGCTCTTGTCGAAGGTGATGGGAACGTCCGCCCACTTCAGCAGGGGAGCCGCGGCCTTGCCCTCGGTGATTGCGAGGACCTCGCGGCGGAAACGCTTGGCCTCGCTTTTAGACGCGAAACTCGAGGAGCCCCGCCGATCACGGCGATGGAGTCGTCCGCGCTTTGGTACGCCTCGACTTCCTCTTTCTCCTCCTCCTTCTCCTTCTCGGCCTTCTCGGCCGCCCGCCGCTCGTCGCGCCGTTTGATGCTCGCCTCGGATGTAGCGGCACTCCGACCGGTCGTGGTCGTTAGTGCGGTGGAAGTAGCACGCGAAGGTCCCCGGGGATTTAGCCGGCGACTTGCTAGTACCCGCGGGAGGTGGGCGTCGCGCCCCTCGGGGGACGGGCCTCCGGCCGCGGCCACTTCTTCCGCCTTACGCTTGCGCGCGAGGTTCTTCTTCCGCTTCTTGGAGAGGGTGCCCCGGACTTGGGAGAGGAGGTACCCGGGTTGGACTTTGCCGGCGGGTCGTGCCACGCTTGGGCTTCCTGGCGACGGGCGCATCCGTCGGCCAACCGGAAGAGGTCCGTGACCGTCTCCGGCCGGTGTACGCCCGGTTCGCCCGGGATATCCTTGTCTCGAACGCCGTGGCGAAGGCGGAGAGCACCCGGGAAGGGTCGATGCGCGGGATGGTGTTGCGGACTTGGTCGAAGCGCTGCATGAACGCTCGCAGCGTCTCGCCCGGCTTCGGACGATGCGGTCCAGGTCGATCCGGCTTCCGGACGCTTCGCCGTTACTTGGAAGTTGGCCATGAACTCCGGCACGAGGCTCTTCCGAGAGCCGATAGACTCGGGCGCCGGGTTCATGAACCATGACCGAGCCGAGTCCTTGAGGGCCGGGTGGAAGTAGTTGGCCATGATGTCCTCCGAGCCACCGGCGGCTTTGACGGCGGTGGAGTAGATCTGTAAGAACTCGTCGGGGGAGCGGTGCCGTCGTACCTTCTCGGAAGGTCCGGGCGGAACTTGCCGGGCCACGTGACGTCGCGCGGGCGCTTTGAGAGGGCCGCGCAGCCCCCGAGGAACGAGGGGTCGAGCTCCTTTCTCTTACGCTTGGGGTGGCGCTGCGGGGACGCCTCCGCCTCCGGGCCGTCGAGGTTGTGGGCGGAGGTGCGCTCACGTTCGCGTCCCCGCTCGCGCGAGCGCTCGATGCCGACGCGTGCATCCTCCCCTCGCGGCGGCGTCTCGCCGAGGTCGTTGCGCAGGTTGCGGTGCCCCTCGCCTCGCGGGGAGTGGACGGAGAGCGAGGCCGCCGGCGGGCGCGTGTCCTTGGCGCGGTTGGCGCGGCGGTTGTTGTCGGTCGGTGGCTCGCTGCGGGCTGGCGCGACGGTCCCGCTCGGCGCTTGGCTCGCGCCGTGTCCAGGAGCTTGCCTACTCCGGTGAGCCACTCCCTTGCTTGCTCTCCCCGCCGGTCCCGCCGGCGGGTTGTTGAGCATGGTCTTTACGGCGGTCGGGGGTCGTCCCCTCTTCTTCCTGGAAGAGGCGACGCGCGATGGCACGCTCGGACGCAAGCGGCGTGACGGCTTGGGCGTGGCGGTCGGCGCCGCGCCGGTCTTCTCGCTGCACGTTCGGCCGCCGAGGCGCCGGGACGATTGTCGTGGGCGAGCGGCCCGCGTGACGACGGTCGCGGCGACGGCGCCCTGTGGACGCTCGGCTGGAGACGCTATCCTCCGTCCGCGGGGTGCTCGAAGATCTCTCGCATGGTTGCGTGGAAGTTTCACGGCGCGAAGCGAAATCTACGATTTCTTCCCCTTCTCGGCGCGCCAAATATCGGTGTGTGAGTACACCTCCAAATGGGGGCCCGTCAAGGCTCCCTTGGGATAGGTTCGGGGAAGAACGGATTTGCTCGCGCGTTAGCGTAGATGATTGAAATGAGTAAGAACACGGGGAGTTATCCAGGTTCGGGCCGCACCGGGTGCGTAATACCCTACGTCCCGCTAGTGTGCGTATGTATCCTCCAATGTTCCCCCTCTTTACATCGGAGTCTCTCCTCCTTTTATAGGGTAAGGAGGAGAGCACCGTACAAGTACCCGGGGTACCCGGACGCCCGGTGGGGGTCCGGTCCTTTCCGAGACATTCCGACACGATCCCGACTAAATCCGTTGCGATCTCTTCTCCTTGGTTCGCGCTCCGAATCTCTTCCACCCCATTGGGCGAGAGTCCCCCGGCACCGTAGCCGCGCGGCTTCCCGAGACGCGGCGCACGGGGAAGCCGCGCTCACGTCTTGTCGGGCTGCCGCGTCGCCGCAGGCACTCGAGTGCCGCATTAACTCCGGGTGGTTGGGGCGTCGGAGGAAACTACCGCGAAGTTTCGTTCTCCCCGACGCTCCCGCTCCTCCGGCTTCCGCGGGACTCGTGGACTTCGTGACTTCGTGGGCTGCCCCGCCCTGTGGCCTTCGTCTTCGTTCGTGGGCCGAAAGCAGCCCACGCGCGGTTAGGGGGACCCCGATCCCCCTACACCGACAACTGTGATCTCTTTATTTTACTGAGTGTTTGTAACTTGAGTACATATTCAGGTACATATAATACAATTCTTCTTTCGACTCAAAAGAAAAGGTCTAAAAAATAATAAGAAAAAAGGTCTACTAGATTTCAAGTGACTAGAATTGTGCTAATGGTTCGGTCATTTTTTTAGTCATTGGACATTGATTCAACTGCTCAAAATTTCCATTCACTTGGATTAGAAAATAATATTCTCTAAAAACGGAAATGTTCCATCTGGGAATTGATTATTTCAGAAGTACTTTCATTATTCTAGCGGTACATTTTAATTTTTCTAGTAGTATATTTTTATTATTCCAACAAATTAATTGAATTGAATACAAAATATTAATTAACTGAAAACTAGAAAATCATATTTTGTGCTTCTGGATTTTCAGGAAAAAAACCTAGCAAATCTGCTAATTATTATCATTCCACTATACCATACTCAAGGGTTGTTCAAACATCAAACCAGTTAGGACTTAGGACCATTGCCAAATCTTCGATGAAAAAACAATACTTCCGGTCAGTGGCGAAGCTAGGTAGTGTGTGCTGGGTGCAGATGCACCCACGCCAAACTGAAAAATCAGTTATAATCCCCTCATTTCCACCATGTCAGCACCCCCATAAGCCACTTTGATGCATCCACAAGGCCAAAAACTATTGAAAAACTAGCTAACAACACTAGGCAGCACCCCCTCAAGATTGCTCTAGCTTCGCCACTGCTTCCGGTGAGCAGTAAACAGTTCAAACGAACAATAACCCGTAGCTCATTTTTCTCCACCGGTTTTCCCCACGGCATTGTGGATGTCTTACCCATTTAATTAACAATTGAGATCTTTTGTAGATACTCTAATAAAAAATCTATTTAATGAATAACATAAGATGTATTGAGTTCTCTTTGCACTCCTTTATCAAAGAGTATAATGAGAAAGCTAATGAATCTTGAATTCATTGATAAAAGAGAAAAGAGGATAAATACTATGGTTAGGGAATAAAGGAGGGTTTGGGGATAGAGAGAGTTGAACCCTCACGATTTATAAAGTCGACAGATTTTCTTTTTTTTTACCTAGAAATGTCATTCAGATACTCGTCGTGTCATGCTAGTAGTGTTCTTATCCAATCCACACAATTTGTCCAGATCCTCGTATCTCAGTGTCACGCCCAGGCGTGTATCTCAGCACTTGTCTCGTGGAGCACCTCGCAAACAAGTTGTGCAATAATGCATGTTGGCATGTTGTCTCGAATGGCATCGTTTCTACTAGTACTGATGATTGGCTCAGCCGTGACGACCTGACCTCCGCGTTCCCATGCATGCTCACCAAAGGTAGGCTGTTTGTGAGCGCAGTGACGGGGCCCACAGCTTTGACCTACATGTTTGACTACGGCGTGTAGCCGCCCGCCGGACGCCATCACTCTCACTGTGTTGAGTGCTAGCCGAGAGCAGCTGCAAGTATAAGACGTCGTGATACCGTACAAAAACATACAGTATATACGTGCACTCCTAGAGCAAAGCGTCGGAGAGACTCTCAGTTACCTAGAAGAAAAGTCAACAACTGGTCAAAGTCTATAATCCCCCGTGGCTGGACATGCATGATCTATCAACGGTTGTACAGTCGACATGCTGTGGAGAGTGTCTCATGTATGTACATCAAAGCTTACGTGCAGCTCTCACGAACACACAGTTGTCATCAGTGTTGCAGCGACGACGACTACTAGCAGTCAAAGTCCACGGTAATAATAGCCAGCCATCGACCCGGAGCCATGTAGTATTAAGTATAGTCAGATACCTGGACTTTTCGGGCACCGCCGTGGTCGAACAACAACACGTTTTCGGGTGAAGTACTTGCTCCCGATGACGTGAGCATGGCCATGAATGGACGGGCGATGATGAGTTACCTCGAAATAAGGCCAGTGCTGTGCCGTGGTGAAAGGTTGTGGTCAATTGTCAAGCAAATAGATAGTACTATCATCGTGGTTAGTCGAAACAGGCCAGTCGATGGTCTTGAGGTTTGCTTTGTGTAATTTTGTTACTGCCGCTTTCGTTGACTCGTCCCTCCGTGATTCGCTGAGACGAGAAACAAAAAATAAAGAAATAACCTTTGCCCCACCGGCCGGGTTAGCATTCAACGCTACCGTTTTACTAACCTCGTAATACAAAGTCCAGAGATCCAGCGTACTACTTATCTCTCTCTAGCTAGCACTAAGAGTCAAGAAAGTAGTTCCGATTTGCAGGGCAGATCTCTATCAATTGATCATAGAAAAATGGTTCAGATCGAGCGGATGGGCAATAATGCACGCACAACAACAGTTCTCGTTAATGAATTGATTAGTTAACATTTGGGCGAATAATTGATGCATGTGTGCCCTGTCCGCAGATCAATCAGCCAAACTATGAAAAACTAACACATGTGTCCAAATATCGCGTGGAACTACCGAATGAAAAAGGGCAATGATTAGTGATTGAGTGACAATCACACGTACGGGCTGCTGATAAGTGTAATTCCAAAGCTTATAATAGTGCAATTATACAGGAGTACTTATAAACTATACTACTAGTCTGCATTGTAGCCTATGATAACTGCATGCATTGCGTGATGACGGTACCACACCTTGGCGTGGCTTGTAGAGCTACATATAGAAGTCGTTGTCCTGGTTGACAGTTTGCAGGCCTACTGTTTGTCCAAAGGTCCTTGTCGCAGGCCAGGGGACCTCCATCGGCTTTGACTAAGGGTTGTTCGTTTTCTCGAGTCTAAATTTTAGAATTGTCACATCAAAAAGAATTTTATTATTTAGAAGTCTTAAATAAAGTTTAATTATAAAATAAATTACAGATTTCTAGACTAATTTACTGAAACGAATCTAATGAAGTTAATTAAGTCATGATTAGAAGACGGTTACTTGTAGCATCACTTTAGCGAAACCTAAATTAATTAAGCTTATTAGATTCATCTCGAAAATTAGCACCAATCTGTCAATAGGGTTTTGTCATTAAATTGATCGAAATATTCATAAATAGTAAGTTTTTCTTTGATGTGACAGTGCTTAAATTTTAGAGGGTAGGAAACGAACAGTGCCTAAACCGGTGCGCTTTATGCTACTTCGTGTTCTTGTTCTCACTTGCATCCTTGAGGATCGATCGCGCGGCCACCACCGGCTTGGCAAGTGCGTATAGTATCTTGCAAGTGGTCTAAAGATTGATTTGGTAGTACGTGGTTGAAGAAGATATCTTGCATACGTTACCAGTAGCAGTAACCATCATATGTGATGTAATACGTGCTTACTGGACATTAACGGTCAGACTAGGTTAAGTAGCAGGTACTCAATGGTCACATATTTCAACTGCGTGCGTAGCAGTTCTCATGAAGACGCTAGCTAGTAGGAACACTAGATCGGCCACAAGTGGCAACTCCCACTTGCGCTGGGCTGGAGGATTCCAACCAAAAAAACACGAGTATTTTAGCGGTTGGTTTGGACTCTCTGGCGGACTGCTTATACCCAAACAGAACGGAATAACAGACGGAAAATGGCCCGAACATAATTTAGAAGCTCATCTCGTCACGTGACAATTAAATTAGAGTGTCAGTTTCTCAGCACGTATGAACACCCCATCACTGGATTATACGGCGGTAAAATATAGAAACCTCTGCGGAATTATCGCCCGCCCGTGAGGGTGAGGCGGTGACAGACAGCGGCGCGCACCAGACGCCGCCGCCGGGGAGATTCCCCGTGGAGCTGATGAATATCCGACGCGCGGTTTCTTTCTTCCGGGACCGGTCAATCGCGTGCGCTGCTGCCTTCCAGCTCTGCGGACGAATGGCGAAGCTTGGTCATACTCTTTAAACTTGTTTATTATACTCCTCTATTCTGAAAATCATGTCGTTCAGACATGGAAAACTAAGTTATGGGTAGCACAAACTTTCTGTATATGAATATCAGAATGGAGGGAGTATGTTGCTGATCGATTGGGACTGAAAATATCCCGAAGGCAAACGCATGCGTCTCCGGGGTGAGCCTCGCCGACGCGCAAGGACTCGCTTGCGTGTTCCGGCGTGCGTGCGGCGCGGCCTGGATCTTCCGTGACAGGCTGATCGGTGCGCACGCCGGATAGCCGTTCAGTCGGCGCCGCTAACGGACGAGACTTGTGAGCGCGACATCCCCTGTTCGCGCAAAGGGGAAAACGTTTTTGGTTTCCGCGACTGCCTCTCACACAGTTCATGCGGCATGCCCGTGCTCGTGTGAAAAGTGCTTATCTGGGGTCCAGATACAAAGGGACACGCGGGTTGAAAGCTGATCCTGCTTTGAACATCGACAGAGGACGTGTCAACTAGATATAACTATCAGCATCCTCTTTTTTTCCACAAAGAAGGAAAAAATTACCAGCGACCTGTTTTCCCAGTTGGTGAGGTTTTCCCCCGAACTCGTCTAATTTTACTAAAGCACACATTAGATTCTTGTTGAGAGCTACGTATGAGCGTGAATCGATTCTAGAAGCAAGGTATTGTGCGGAGCGTCTACGCTTTGATAGGTCACCGTTGCGTGAAACATGTTGTCTTAGGTCTAGATTGCTCTCAATCTATTTTGGTAGTGATTCTCTGCAAGTGATTTTCATTAGGAATCTGATTCTTTAGAGAAAGTTGATTTTTAAGGCTTATTTCGCGTGAAAATATCTAACCAACCAGTCATTTTACTTAGAGCTCCCCTTAATTAACAATTAATAAAAATAACGACTAGGCATCTATTTTTTCACTCTATTAGATTATTGATCGGTTCACAGAATTGTAAAACACATTTTTTTCTCATTTTTAATCGACGGTATTTATAATATAATTCATATTTTTATTTATTACCGACTTACCGTAGGGTTATGTAGAATGTTGATAGAGAAACAAAATGCTAACATATAGACTACACAAAGTTATTTTTTGTAGAACATCTGTTTTTGATCTAGTGTTGTTAAATGTCAATTCAAAGTTTCTCAAACTTTTGAACCTACTGAAAATTAGCAAGTCCCTAAAGAAACAACTTTACTAAGAGCTTTGTCATCCTAAACTTGGCCAAATTGTCAAAAACAAACCGTCAAACTTAGTGCGAACTTTGGTGATTAGTCTAGATACAGCTAATAAACAAGATCATTAAGGGGAACTTTGTGCAAACTGAGCCTAGTTCATTTGGTTATGTTTCTTGTTGTAGAATCAATCCAACACATAGGTTCATATTCTATCTTTGACACAAATGTTGCACTTATGGCTAATTAGTCTTTCAAATCTCCGCTGACAGCGAGACACACTTCATGAATCTTAAGGTCAAGTTGGCTCAGCTCGAAGATGCTACTATGGATAGAATAAGCGTACGTGAACACATAGAAGTGAACGTCCGTAGTGTGTATGTTAAAAGAAAAAAAAATGAAGCTTTGGTAGTCTGGGCCCATGGGGTTGCCGCCTCTAGCCCTGCTCTGTCTTCGCCACAACTTGCCATACAGTTCTGTAAGAGTCTCAAAAGTGGCTTTGACAAAAAGCGTTGTGTGATATGTCGAAACAAAGAAAAGCATGTTCCGGAGCCGCATGCTTGAATTTTCCTAGTGGCGCTAACATGCTCTCCTCGTATGGTGCCTTTCCGTTGAGATCTTTAATTGTGTGCTTGGGACTGTTGGTCCCTAAACTCTCTTGTTCGTCGACTACGATTCGTTAAGGTTCCGTCGCTACCAATTGTTCATCTTTTGCTGCATGATTGGGTGATCAGCGAAGACGGTTCCGGCCGTCGGCGGCGGCTCTTTGCTATTTCGTTTTGTCATATGCGTAAAGACGGCGATGAGGCACTCGAGGGTGCACCGTTCACAGGTCACGGAGAAGAAGAAAAAAAGTACTACTCACTTGTGAGCCATTTTTGCAGTGTCCAAAATCCTGGCTACACATGCTTGCGCCTGGTGAAGTGATCATGGAACACGGCGATGAAGCACTGTACACCATTGTTCGATCACCTAGATTGGTCACACGCGAGCTCGTTTTGCAGTGTCCAAATCCTGTTGCACATGCTTGCGCTTGGTCAAGTGAGCCAAGGAACAACTCGGGCGCATTCGCCTATTCTCTCGATCTCTCTCGAGCTGCTACAGTAGATCGCGGGAGAAAAGGGGAGAGTAGTCCCGCCGGCGGAGGAGTCGGTCTCTGCCGGTTCCGATGGCTCTCGGGGCATCGTGAGGTGGTGGAGACCGTCGTCCTCTCGCCGGCTGGTTGGTTAGGTCCTAGGGTAGGGTTAGGTTTAGGCTTCTCTGTCTCTAGGTTTAGGTCTCCGGTCGACGGCGACGAGGTGGCGGCGGCGGCGTCGGCAAGTCGGAATATGTCCTCCCTAGCTCGTCCCTACCTCGCTGGTGCCCCGCTCCGGCATCGGCGGCGAGCTTGTGGAGGTGGGGCGCCGGGTGCGACGCCCGTGCAGAGAGTCCGTCGACGGTGGCGTCGGAGCTCGGTGAGTTCTTGCGGCTTCCGTCCTTTTGCTTCGGAAGTTCGGGACGTGCTGCAGGGTGGGTGGAAGGTTGGGGGCGGAATCGTGCTCGATGGCACCTCGACGGCCTTGGTCGTCGATGGCGAGCGCAATTCCGGGATCCGAGAGGCTTGGGGCGCGGCCCCGATCGATGCGCGACCGTCGATGGCTTCTTCTACTTCTTCGACTCCTTTCAAAGCCCGAGGGCGATGGGGCTTCTCCGGATCTACGACGGCTTGGAGGTCTTCGTCGACAGCGGCGTCCGGCGACGACGGCAATCTCCGACGAGGATGGCAAGTAGGGGAGCTGTGGACTTTGTTGTAATTTCTTTTTCTTTGAGGGGCTTCTCTGCAGTTCGGTCGGGTGAGCTGTCTCTGGGCTTCTTCATGTTCGTACTGTATGCGTCTTTGTACGATTTCCTTAACTAGAAATATAGATACGTATTATCAAAAAAAAAAAAAGTGAGCCAAGGAACAGAGTGTCATTTAGCTAATCCATGATAGCTTCCGTTTTTTGTGGTGGTCGGGAAGCCCCGGTCCAAACGATAACTCAGAGTCCACCCGGGCCTCGCCACTTGTTGACTCGTCCAAGGACCCGGCTTATAAAGGGTGGGGCGGACTCACATAGCGCTCTGCAGCTGGAGTGGTACTGCTCGTCGTACCCGTCCCTCTCACCCTGTATCAGACAGAGAGCTCCGAGAGCTCGGAGAGGCAGGCCGGCCATGGCGGAGGAGAGGCTGGAAACGGCCGCGGCCAGCGAGGACGAGTACACCAAGGACGGCACGGTGGACCTCCACGGCAACCCGGTGCTCCGGTCCAAGCGAGGAGGGTGGAAAGCCTGCTCTTTCGTCGTAGGTACGGATTATACCCATATCCTCTGCTTCTTCTCTTCCTGAACACGAGCGTATCAATTATCATGCAACTTCTGGCCCTGAGTGCTAAGTTTTAGCTGAATATTGTATACTAATGTAAACGCTGTGTAGGGGCACATAGAGGCGGGAAGCTAGCCTCTTCCAGTATCCAAAAAAAGGCCTTGCAAGCTGCAACTCGCAGCTTTTCAAGAGATAACTGCTTGTTAATAACCAGCCTGATCTCCTTTGTTTGATGCTTTGAACTAAGCGTGCTCAAAACCTTTAAGAGTATTACTGTATTAGGTTACTGATTACTATAAGCAAAGCTTGTATCTGCTCCGGCACATGCGTATGAAACGAGAGAGAAATCTTGATGGAATCAAGGCAGCCGAACCGACCGTCACGGGTCCATGTCCCATCTGCTGCTCTGCTAGCTCGTAGCCACAACCACCGGTGGAGCACACGATTATGCAGTCGCAGAGTCCCAAACTATCTTCATTTTTAAGCGCCGCTGTCCCACGTACTCTGATTAAATCAAACTAGTATCCGAAGAATCTGTCAGTAAGTGTCCAATAGAAGCAAGATGCGTGGAGCTAGA
The DNA here is from genome assembly GCA_031894775.1 of Chloris gayana. NCBI lineage: Eukaryota > Viridiplantae > Streptophyta > Magnoliopsida > Poales > Poaceae > Chloris > Chloris gayana. The sequence continues at coordinate 51,239 of JAUNZO010004597.1, read as the reverse complement.
TCAGTGGTTGACTGGTCTTGTAGATTGTACCAAGGAGCTGAATACAACAAGTTCATGGCGCGTAGCTGCTGCTGCTTGTATACCAGGACTTTCTTTTTTCTCTCCTTCAGATTCTTCTGAAAAAAAAAAGGTGGAAAAGGAGGTGTTGTTCAGTTCGTCTTTGGGACTGAGACAGAATATTCATCAGCAGCTTGCCCGGAGTACTTTTAACATTAGCAAAGTAGTACAATTTCTGGGAACTGGGGAGGGAGCGTGCTTGTCCTGTCTTGAAGCATTTGGAAATTGATCTTTGTACCCATCGAGGCCATACTCCTAGTCGGCCGATTGTTCGTTTGGAACGAGGCGTGCGTACAGCGGGGTTGGATTGGGCATTGTGCTGGTCGCGACAAGAGAGAGACACGCTCCATTTGTCCACTTCCAGTTACTTGGACCGTCGTAGATATTTTAAAACTCAGATCGTCCAGAGCTTGCAGCACAAGTGTTATGTACGGCCCTCCACCTGCGTTAACGACCATTGGGTCCTGTTCTAAAATTTAGCACTGTTACATCAAAAAGAATCTTACTATTTACGAATATTTTGATTAATTTAATGACAAAACCCTATTGACAGATTGGTGTTAATTTTCGAGATGAATCTAATGAGCTTAATTAATTTAGATTTTATTAAAGTGATACTACAGTAATCGTCTTCTAATCACGATTTAATTAACCTCATTAGATTCGTCTCAGTAAATTAGTCTAGAGGCCTGTAATTTATTTTATAATTAAACTTTATTTACTACTTTTAAATAGTAAGATTCTTTTTGATGTGACAGCTCTAAAGTTTTAGATCCTAGAAAACGAACACACCCATAAACGAGATGTTACTTCCGTATGAAGCTTGTTCACGACGAAAAAGACCTGTTCAGAGAATCCTTTCTGAGACAACAACATTGCCTGTGCTTTTTGTTGATGACCCCGACATGGTTGGGTACGAAAACGGCACTGCATTTTAGTTATGATGTGAAGGTCTTATTACAGCTAGCTTAGAAAGGTCCTCTTGATTGTTCTCTAAAATGCGATCTCCAATTGTCTATCCCACAAATGAACTCAGTACAGCTTAACTGAATCTCAGTTCTTAATTTCTGACGCGTTCTTTCGGGGCTAAAAAAAAACAATTTGGCAGTCTACGAGGTGTTCGAGCGGATGGCGTTCTACGGCATCTCGTCGAACCTGGTGCTGTACCTGACGACGAAGCTGCACGAGGGCACGGTGTCGTCGGCGAACAACGTCACCAACTGGGTGGGCACCATCTGGATGACGCCCATCCTCGGCGCCTACATCGCCGACGCCCACCTCGGCCGCTACCGCACGTTCATGATCGCCTCCGTCATCTACCTCCTCGTAAGTCTCAATTTTTGTTTGTTTGGTTCATTAATTCCTTCTCTCGTACTAGCAAGTAACAATCGTGTTCAGAGTGTTTTCCATCTAATGGAAGAGGAAAAAGTGTGTGATTGGTGCAAAGACAAGGAATGACATAAGGACTGAATTGTGGATTGCGCAGGGCATGAGCCTGCTGACGCTTGCGGTGTCTGTTCCGGCGCTCCGTCCGCCCAAGTGCGGCGCGGGCACGCCGGACCCGGAGTGCGTGCACAAGGCTTCGAGCGCGCAGCTGGGCGTGTTCTTCCTGGCGCTGTACATCCTGGCAGTGGGCACGGGCGGCACCAAGCCCAACATCTCCACCATCGGCGCGGACCAGTTCGACGACACGCACCCGCGGGAGCGCCGCCACAAGCTCTCCTTCTTCAACTGGTGGATGTTCAGCATCTTCTTCGGCACGCTGTTCGCCAACACGGTGCTCGTGTACATCCAGGACAACGTGGGCTGGACGGTGGGCTACGCGCTGCCCACGCTGGGCCTCGCCGTCTCCATCGCCATCTTCACCGCCGGCACGCCCTTCTACCGCCACAAGCCCACCTCCGAGAGCCCCTTCGCCAAGATGGCCCGCGTCATCGTGGCCGCCGCGCGGAACTGGGCCGCGCGGGTGCCCGCGGACCCGCGCGACCTGCACGAGCTCAACGACGAGCACTACGCCAAGCGCAACGCCACCCCGCTTCCCTACACGCCCGATAACCTCAGGGTGCTCGGCAAGGCGGCGGTGAAGACCACGGCGCAGGCGTCGCCCTGGGCGCTGTGCACCGTCACGCAGGTGGAGGAGACGAAGCGGATGCTCAAGATGCTGCCGGTGCTGGCCATCACCTTCGTGCCCAGCGCCACCATGGCGCAGATCAACACGCTGTTCGTGAAGCAGGGCACCACGCTGGACCGCCACGTGCACCGCTTCGTGATCCCGCCCGCCAGCCTGCAGGGCTTCGTCACCATCTCCATGCTGGTGTCCGTCGTGCTCTACGACCGCGCCTTCATGCCCTTCACCAAGCGCATCACCGGCAACCCGCGCGGGATCTCGCTGCTCCAGCGCATGGGCGTGGGGCTCGTCATCCACATCGTCAACATGGTCATCGCGTCCGTCACCGAACACCACCGCCTGGCCGTCGCGCGCGACCACGGCGTCTGGGACAGCAAGGGCACCACCATCCCGCTCAGCATATTCATCCTGCTGCCGCAGTTCGTGCTCATGGGCGTGGCCGACGCGTTCCTCGAGGTGGCCAAGATCGAGTTCTTCTACGACCAGGCGCCCGAGGGGATGAAGAGCCTCGGCACCTCCTACGCCATGACCAGCCTCGGCGTCGGCAACTTCCTCAGCAGCGCGCTCGTGTCCATCGTGTCCAACGTCACGGGACGCCACGGCAGGCCCGGATGGATCCTCAACAACCTCAACGCGTCAAGGCTCGACAAGTTCTACGCCTTCCTCGCCGTGCTCAACGCCGCCAACCTACTCGTCTTCCTACTCGTCGGCCGGCTCTACGTGTACAACGCCGAGCTCTCCCGCGTCGTAGATGGCAGCGTAGGTGGTAGCGAGGAGCAGAAGCAGCGGGAGGTGCCGTTGCAGCCGCCGGCCAACGTCGGCGCAGCGGAGACCATGACTACCCTATAGAGATTACCAATTTAACTTGCAATATACGTACACCAGCAAAACATTCGTTGCTTGGGTTTTGGAACAGTTTGAATCGTACTAGCAACTGATTACAAGGGCCGATCCAGGCCACAATCGTCTCCCAGCGACGCAGTGTGTTGCCTCTCTTCTCTCCTCCCTCCCTGGCCAAGAACAAAATGGTGTCAGTCACCATGCATGCCATGTAGTATAGCAATGGGCAGAGTGCGACGGGCTCCTTCTGTAGGGCCATGTCACAGGCCGCATCAAGAACCATACCTTATAACGCCCCCCCCCCCATGAATTTCTATCGTTCTAACTGGTGGATTGAATTCGAAGACAACGAATGTTAATGGCTCGTAGAGTTGAATCCAATCAAAGTTGACAAATGAATCCAACACCTAGTATGTGGGTTGCACCCACTCGATGATTCAGAAGAGCTCTATGTTCTACAATCAATAAATCAAGCAATGGATTGGGGGGGGGGGCATCTGCACCTACCCTAGTCCAAACATCATTTTTTTCAGAACACAAAAAAAACGAGGGACACAAAAACTCGTTCCACAGGATGTACATCCCGAGAAGCTATGGAACAATATGGCGAGAAAAGTGGCGAGCGCCCCCAGCACGAGACACAAGAGAAACATACCAAAGCTAATCTCCATCTCGGACAAGCCTCTAGCTAGCTATGATTGTTGTGGTTGACTGGTGTAGTTTTGGGAGTGCTAGTTGTGTGTGTGTGTGTGTGTTCATGGTGTTTCATCGGCCACTTCTTATATAGGGGGGGGAACATGTAGGGTTATGTCACATGTTGCATCAACAAGAACCATAGCTTATACCCCTCCCTCCCCCCACCCCTCCCCTTGTGAATTTCTACTGTTCGGACTAGTGGATTGAATTTGAAGACAACAAATGTTGACAGCTTATAGAGTTGAATCCAATCAAAGTTGACAAAGGAATCCGACACCTAATATGTGGGTTACACCCGATCGATGATTTAGAAGAGCTCTATATTTTATAATCAATAATCAAGCAGTGGATGGGGAACCCGAGTCCAAACATCATTTTTTAGAACACAAAAATAATATTATTTAGTCCACAAAGTAGAATTTAGTTGAAGATCACAAGAAATCCAATGCTTAGCATGCAAGTTGGACCTACTCGCTATACTACATGGCATGCATGGTTGCCAATATCATGCATCCCTTCGTATGTCACACCCTACACTAGGATCCATGGTTTATACTCCCATGTTCATGAATTCCTATCGTTCCTGGTGGATTGATCTGGAAGAACGTCATCATTTTAAATATAGAGAAGTACCGTTTAACCCACAAAGTTAAATCCAATCAAGTTGAAAAAGAAATCCGTTCCTATAATGTGGGTTAGATGATTCAGAATAACTCTATGTTCTAAAATCAATAATCAAGTAGTGGACACCCTCAAAAAAGAAAAAGAAACAATCAAGCATCAGCCCAAAAGAAATAGGGGTGCCACCTATCCCAGCCCCAACATCATCATTTTTTCAAAACACAGGTACTGAGATACAGTATTGTGTACCCCAAAGTCAAAGTTAATCAAAGATGACAAAGAAATCCAACCCTAGCATGCTGGCTGGACCCACCCATGGAATATTCAAAAGAACAATCACGTTGTGTTTTTTTAGAGAAAATTTGTACTTGATCACAAAGTTTTTAAATTGTCCATACCCATACTATCGTTCTTTTCCTGAAATGGAAAGCCGGAACCGTGGGATCACTAATGGAACAAATTAAAAATAAATCTTTACATCTGAAAAAAGAAAATAAAATTAACAAAAATAATAGGTGCTATATCAATGACACATAACCAAAGCTAGGTGACATCGACGACCTTGACGATTGGTTTCACAAAAAAAATTTGACCAACAATACTTTTTGCACAAAATTGGTGCAATATAATTGACATATCTGAAAAATTAACATCTCATTTTTTCACCAAAATTTGTTTGTGTCAGATAAGAATAGGCATAAAGCCATAAACTTAATGTTAATACGGCGTGCATGGAATGTGAGAAATTCTGTGGTAATGGCGGGGAGGCATATCAATTGAAGGCTTTGTAACTTATTTGAGAAGGTACATGGATAGTATGCTGGAAAATCCAACATTTGAAGCCGGCTCAAAATGAGAAAGGGAAACGGTTGCATTTATCTGTCCAAGAACGCATAAGCAAAACAACGCCACAAGACCTCAGATGGGTTCCGCCGGATCCTAGTACAGTGAAGATCAATGTCGGACGGTGCTTTCAACTCGAGCTGTGGGACAACATCTCTAGGAGTCATTATTTGTGATCACTTGGGCTAACCTTTGTTTTTTTGTTTATTTGTTTTTTGATGGAGGGCCAACCTTTGTTAACAACCTAGTGCATGTTATTTCATTGCATGTTATTTCATTGTGGGATGCGGAGGAAGCGGAGGCAGCAACCTGCCTCGATGGTGTCCGACTGGCTGGTCGATGACCACAGAAGAAGGCAATCTTAGAGTCAGACTGCGTAGTAGTGGTTGATAGTGTTCGGTCCTGGGAGACGAATAGTTCTCTGGTTGCGCCGCTGGTGCACGATATCAGGGATGAAGAGAGTCAGTTGCTTGATTTCCAGATAGTCAAGTGCCGAAGAGAGCAAAATAAATTTGTGCATGAACTTACCCAGTTAGCTATTAGGTTAAGTCAAAGTCGTGTGTCTAGGATTTGGTTCTTTCAGGACAAGATGGTAGGGTCAAAACGGGAGGAAAAAGGTTGCGCTGCCTTAAACTTTCTTCACAGTTTAGCAAATATAGTCAACAAAGCTATGATAAAGTCCGGCGAATTACAACGGCAAATATAGTCTTCAGAGTTTACGTTTCCGGCAAAAGGACACGAGTTAAAAAACCAATCTAACGCGACGCGAAATTTGCCGAAATTTGTAGTCAACAGTAAACATCGACGCAGTTGGTTCTGCTGGCAGGCCCACATGACAGTCTCGAAAGCAGCGACCCGGACCGGGCCCGTTTCTCTCGAGAGGCGGCAATGTTTTTCTTAAGGAAGGCGGTAATGGGTTAGGAACCGTGGTGGGCAAGGAAACAGAGCAAACTAGCGAGCGCGGCATATCCCCCAACCCCGAATTACTACTACATTGTTCGCGAAGGTGAGATCTTTTGATACCTATTCGATCAAACCGCCCCAGGTACCCCTTCCGATTCGATCTCCTCCTCCTCCTCGTTGTTTCCGCGTTTTTCTTCTCTTCTCGCAGTGGCGGGTTGATCAGATGGGACGGCGCCATTGGCGGCGCTGGCGCTACTCGGACCCCGACTGCGTCTCGACGTCGATCTGTATACATCAGTGGCCTTGAAGACACGGCCCCGTTCAGTTTGCCACCCAAGATCTCCCTCCCCAGCAAGCGCCCTCTGTTTCTTCGGCGCGCTCTGCTCTGCCTCTGCTCATGGCGGCGGCGGCGATGTCCCGCAAGCGCGCGGCGCCGGAAGGAGCCTTCTTCCCGGAGGCAGCCGGCAAGAAGCGCGCCCGGTTCCAGTTTGGGAGCATCTACAACTACGAGAAGCTGGAGGTGCTCGGCGCGGGCACCTACGGCACCGTGGTGAAGGCGCGGGACCTGCGCACGGGCGAGACCGTAGCCGTCAAGTGGATCCGGCACCGCGGCGAGGACGCGACGGACCTCCGCGCCGTGCACCGCGAGGCCCGCTGCCTCGCGGCCTGCGGGGGCCACCCGTCGGTGGTGCAGCTCAGGGACGTGGCCGCCGACGCGGCCACGGGGGACGTGTTCATCGTCATGGAGTTCGTGGGGCCCAGCCTGCAGAGCCTCATCACCCGTGCTCGGCCCTTCTCCGAGGCGGAGGCCCGCCGGTGCATGCGCCAGCTCCTGCGCGGCGCGGCGTGGATGCACGGCGCGGGCGTCGTGCACCGCGACGTCAAGCCGGACAACATCCTCGTCGGCGGCGGCGCGCTCAAGATCTGCGACCTCGGGATGGCGGCGCCGGTGAACCCCGCGGGGGTGCCGTACCCGGAGGACCGCGTGTGCACGCTGTGGTACGCCGCGCCGGAGCTGGTGATGGGGAGCCGGACCTACGGCCCCGCCGTGGACGTCTGGTCGCTGGGCTGCGTCATGGCGGAGCTGCTCGCCGGCGCGCCCCTCTTCGAGGGCGCCAGGGACGACGACGACATGTTCGCCAGGATGATCGACCTGCGGATCGAGATGACGTCGGCGGGGAACCAGGCGTTCGAGGGCCTGCCGAGGCTGTCGGAGGCCGGGCGCGATCTCCTGCGCGGATTGCTGTGCTTCGAGCCCGAGGAGCGGCTCACCGCGGCGGAGGCGCTCAACCACCGGTGGTTCGACGAGGACGACGCGCCCGTGCCATTTCTTCCGGAGCCGCCGGCGGGTTTCATCAACTTCTTCTAGCAGAGCATTCGGTGTTGCCGCAAAACCGGTCAGTGTAAGATCGATCGTTCTCTGAACATCCATCCATGTAGGTTAGCTTGACTGATTAGGACAGGAATCAATCTGTTGTAACATAACACCCTTTGGAGCAAGACAAAGTATTGTCAATCTTGCTCCTTCGTTCAACATGTACGTATGTATCATGAATTTCTTGATTAGTCAATTAACTCTTGATGAAAAACTGCATAATTTCGCTCCCGTGTCGTCTTTGCAAATGATTTTGCGATATCTGAACATGTGATTAGCCATGCTAAACTTTGCGCTAACGTTCACTCTGCAAGTGGAAACAGAGTGTCCCGAAAATTGGTTTGGTCTCTTAACATCGTGGTTATTCAGAAGATTTGCAGCACTGAACAGTGTCCTATTCAGAGGATTTGCAGTCATTGTTCTTCTTTTCTATATTTTATATATATTCTATGTTGCAAGACAACGTTTAATACCTAGTTTTGTTGACTAAAGACCGTTAATCATGTGTAGAATTAAATTTGCATATGTTTTCAAATTATATGGAATGAAAAAAACACAGTAATTGCTTCTCCAAGATGAAGATGTGTTGCATTAAAACCGCAAGATTTTTGAGGTTATATGTTCATTAGTGAGAGGGAACAAAGAATGAGAAAGAGAGACCACGCGTCATGAAACTTTCAAAATAATTTAACATGAGGTCGGACCTCATGCTATAATTCTTCCAACATATGGAGGAAACTTTCTTATCCTCCAAAATTTATATGAAACAATCCCTCAATCAAAAAGTTCATATGGGATTATTTTCTTTAGGTTCGATTCCTCAAATTTTCCTCCACAATTTCCTTGTTCCAAAGGAGGCCTAAACTAATGTGCTCATTCAGAAGATTTACAAGACGGAATGTATAGTGCTATTTAGATGATTTGCAATCATTAGTTTTTCTTTTCTATGTTGCAAGATGAGTTGGGATCCTCTGGTGCTCATGCCTTAGCCTTGAAAGACATGGAGACAACCAGGTTAGAAATATCTTGTGTCCACGACTAGAAGTTACTTTTAGACTAAGTCAATCTTGGCACTGGCCAAAAATGTTTTACAAATAATTTTATTAATTTTAGACTAGTTAACCGAGTATTTCAGAAATTTTACGGACCAATGACCTTTTGTGAACCAACATTAACCCATCTTTAACTTTTGCTTGTGAGTTAAAATGCACAAAATTATATAAACAACACGCAACCAAATTGAGTCGATACCGTAGAAACTGTAAAAGTATATGGGAATATAATAGAAGATCCTAGTTTAATCTTGCAAGTTATTAAGCATAGCAATGCATCGATTTGCTTGTATTGACTCACAAAATTTACTTTAAGAAATTCACAATTGGTTGTATCATGATTCATCTAACAGTAAAACATGTTGAAGTGGAAGAAACCATAAAAATCTTGTTAAATCTCGTTGCTTACTCCTTGATTGTTCCCTCCCGCATGCTGACACATACCTTCTTTAATTACTGCTTAGCCGCTTAGGTAGTATATTAATCATAGATGTTATTTGGTCCTGAATGTGTTCTTTTATTAAAATTTCAAATATAATAAATTTACAGCATAACAAAATATAGTATAAATTTAATATTAGAAAAAGAACTCTATGTTCTATAAAAGGCTGAGATGAGATGAGAAACCATACATATAAAAAAAACAAGCTGAAACCAAAAGCCCCATGAAAACCCTGCCTCCACGGCGGTCCCCACCCCACCTCCCAGGCTCCCACGTCCCACGCGCACGCCCTCTCCCCTCCTAAAATATCCCCAACCCGAACCACTCCAAACCCAAATCCGCACCCCGAAATCCCCAATTCCGCTCTGCCCCCGTCCCCTTCCGCAGCAGGCGAGCACGCGCCGAGGTTGCGGAGGCGGCGGCGAGATGGAGTCGGACCAGGGCAAGCTCTTCATCGGCGGCATCTCTTGGGAGACGACGGAAGACAAGCTGACCGAGCACTTCTCCTCCTACGGCGATGTCACCCAGGCCGCCGTCATGCGCGACAAGCTCACCGGCCGCCCTCGGGGCTTCGGCTTCGTCGTCTTCGCCGACCCCGCCGTCGTTGACCGCGCGCTGCAAGATCCGCACACCCTCGACGGCCGCACGGTACGGTGCCCTCCTCGCCCCGCAAACCGCGAAACCCTAGCCGAATATTCGCAAATCCTAGTGGAATATTCGCTTTAGCCGCGTTCCGATCTATTCCGCTGGGCAGCTGAACAAGGATTTCGCTCAAGTACGGCCGTTGCCCTTGTGTTGTTGCTGTATCAGGTTGACGTGAAGCGGGCGCTGTCGCGGGAGGAGCAGCAAGCATCCAAGGCGGCTAACCCTGGTGGCGGGAGAAACTCCGGTGGCGGCGGAGGCGGAGGCGGCGGCGACGTGGGTGGTGCTCGGACGAAGAAGATCTTCGTTGGTGGGTTGCCCTCCAGCCTGACAGAGGATGGGTTCCGGCAGTACTTCCAGACCTTTGGGTCCGTCACTGATGTCGTCGTGATGTACGACCAGAACACGCAGCGGCCGCGCGGCTTCGGGTTCATTACCTTTGACTCGGAGGATTCTGTTGACCGTGTGCTGCATAAGACCTTCCATGACTTGGGTGGGAAGATGGTTGAGGTGAAGCGTGCACTGCCCCGTGAGGCGAACCCTGGCACAGGTGGTGGCGGGCGCACCATGGGAGGCAGTGGTTATCAGAGCAACAATGGCAACTCAACTGGCAGCTATGATGGTAGAGGTGATGCTGGCAGATATGGTCAGGCACAGCAGGGCAGTGGTGGTTATCCAGGCTATGGTTCGGCAGGTTACGGTACTGGTGCAACTGGGTATGGATACGGTGCTAACCCTGGAGCTGGATATGGAAATTATGGAGCTGGGGGATTTGGAGGTGTCCCTACCGGGTATGGTGCACCTTATGGGAACCCAAGTGCACCTGGTTCTGGTTACCAAGGTGGTCCTCCAGGCTCAAATAGAGGACCCTGGGGCAGTCAAGCTCCATCTCCTTACAGTGCTGGAAGTTATGGCGGTAATACGGGCTATGGTGCATACTCTTCTGGCGGTGGCAATGCTCCCTCTAGTCAGGCCCCTGGTGGTGGTGCAAGCTATGGGAACCAGGGCTACGGGTATGGTGGATATGGAGATGGTTCATATGCTAGTCATGGTGGATATGGGTCCTATGGTGCACGCAATGATGGTGCTGGAAATCCTGCTACTGGAGGAGCATCTGGATATGGTGCAGGGTATGGCAGTGGGAGTGGCAACCCTGGCTATCCTAATGCTTGGAGTGATCCTTCACAGGGTGGTGGATTTGGTGGTCCGATCAATGGAGGTTCTGAAGGGCAGTCAAACTATGCTAGCGGCTATGGTGGTGTGCAACCTAGGGTTGCTCAGTAAGAGAGGCAGTTAGAGTATCATTGAGATGAACCAGCACATGTGGGCAGTCTATGTATTGTTGTGCAATTCTGGGCTCTCTGATTTCTGTCAGCCTCCTCAAGATTGCCTATTTGCTGGATCAGTATTTCTCCGGGTTGGAATGCTTGAACCTTTAGTGGCTTACTACTAGAACATCTAGTCAATAAGTAGCTATAATGTGGAGTAGCAGTATCTTGCCGAATGTTTTTACTATTTTAAGTTTAGTTTTATCCATCTGTGTGCTTTGCCATGAGTGGGTTTCAGGTTGCTTCACCTCTAGTTTGAAAAGCTAGAGTAGCTTCACTGCTTATGGACAAAATTATCTAGTTGTATCTCTATTTTACATATCATATGTTTATGTTTGACAGCAGTAGTTGGATCTTACTCTCGCTATTCCAGAATGTTCTATGTATGGTGATTGTGTTGACTTGGTGCTGCGTTTGTGAAAGATGTGATGAACCGAGTTTTTATGCAATGATAGTTGTTCGATTATGTAGCTGCTTCTAACATTATGTTCAACTGTAGTACAAATGTTTTTGTGTAGCTGGAATGGTACATCCTTCGAGTATATCATCAAGCTATGAATTTCGGCCATCTGGTCCTAGATTTTGGTATTATCTGAGCAGCACTAAGCATATTAACGGCAAGATTGTAGCGCCAAGTTTCTAAGGTAGTGTAGATAACAGAACAAACTGTGAAGCTACTTGAATGAGGTATCCGTAGAAACTGTAAAGTAGAGCAATCGAGGCATTTGGAAAGTAAAGTAATTTTCCTTCCTCCTGCCTTTACTTTCTGTACAGGTTCAATGGAATGCCATTCGTTTTTAGAGATGTCCAAGGGAGGGCTATTCAGCCATCCATCTGAAAAAAGGCTAGCGAAATCACTGGTTTTGCATGGTGAGCGTGTGGAAAATTTCAGCTGCAGGAGAAGTGGCAGTGCAGGGTACCAGCTTCTAAGTGCTTCATTTTCTGAAGGGTCTTGCATTGTGCTGCAAGATGGTATGTGGAAATAAAGATGCACTATCCTACATGTTTTATATTGGGTCAAAATTTCATTTTATGATATGCAAATCTCTACGCGGTTTCAAGATTCTTGTAAGTTTACTCTATACTTGTGATGGAAGTACTAATCATGAAAAAGTGTACTTTTTACCAGCAATTATCATTCTAAATCTTGATGATAGAATGCTCATTTTGAATAAGCAAATTTCCTCGGCCTCATGTTTGTTACAATTAGAAACTATAACTTCATTGGCTAGATTTTCGTCAGACTTTGAAAAATGAAGAACACTACCGATGTGTAGGACAGTACTAATATGTTCGGAACAGCAAATTTCTGTAGTCAATGTAATCTAGTCTTTTGCATATGGTTAGGCATATGGAGTGTATCAAGCTTTAGCATTATATAAATATATTTCCGTTGTCTCTGTTCTTAATGGATTTGTGAACGGTTGACCGTGATTTATACTGTCAATTTTCAAGTATGTACTGCATACATTGGTGATCTGCTAGTGCTAAAGGGTTCTTTCTATAACTAATCTAGTTCAGTTGTGTAATGACATAGTATACTCAAAATGTAGTTGTACTAATATTGAAACTTTGCTTCCTTTTCAGTTTTTTTAAATAATAATTCTTAGCTGATGTTGACATGTTTGTCGGCTTGGTCAGATTAATTTAAGATGAGTCAGCTTGTGCTAGGAATAGAATCATGGGTTATCTTCATTTCCCATTAACTTTTGCAACACAACACATAGTGATGTGCCATGCAATGCTTTATCATTGATCATCCTGATGATAGTAAGATTTACCATTTAATTCCTTAGCAATAGGGGCACATTGGTGGCATTCATTAGACCTGCATACTAGTATATTGCATGAATTTATGATTTTGAGATTCTCATCTGGTTCAGTCGACTTTGTTGGTTTATGATGTCGTTTGGTCACTTAAAGACTGAGCTATAAGCTTTGGAAAGATAAACTAAGTGCCTTCGAAAGCAAAAGGAAAATAGAGGAACATGCATTGAGTACTAGTGTGTCATATATTTTTTCTAGATATGGAAGGGGCTTTGATTTTTTGAGTCCCTTTGATTTTTGGGTGCAAATTGTTACCTTTTTCCTTTAAAGGTGCAACTTTTAATGACGAAACTGTTGTCAGCAGAGGGTGATGAGGTGACTGAAGCCACCGTGGATGGTGGGGGAGCATTGAAGGGCGAGGTTGATATAGAGGTTTGTTTAGTAGTGCTAGAGGCTGAAGATTTTATTTTCCTTTGATTTATCGTGTATATGTAGTTAAATCCCTTGGCAACGGTAGCTCCATTAGCTAAATCGCACACCACTGTTGTGATTGGTGCATTTCCTTGTTGCAGTAGTTATCTCGAATGTGAAACTGACTAAGACCATTGATTAATGAATTTCATGCCTCTGAAGTGCCCCATATACTTTCGTATCTATTTGCTTGCTAGGTTCATTTAGTGCTAGAGGCTTTTATTTTCATTTACTTTATCACATGCATCTAGTTAAATCCCTTGGCCATGGTAGCTCTATTTGCTAAATCACACACCACTGTTGTAATTGGTGCATTTCCTTGCTACGTACTATTATCTCAACATAAATTGCTTAAGATCACAGTACAGGGCACACCTTAGGCAATTGCGAAATACTTGCTTGAGTTCATACAATATTGGCTGAAATTAATGTCCAAACTTCCAGAAAGCAGTAACTGAAACCTAACACCTTGTTTGTTTGGCATGCCACTTGTTTTCTCGAGTAGGTGTAGATAAAAGGTGGCATGGTTATGACATTTCATTCTTCAGGAGTGGGAACAATTTTTTTAGTGAAGTCTAATAAGAACAAAATAGTTGAACATCAAGTTTCAGTTACTGCCAAGTTTGTTAAAGTAAAAAAAGTATATATGTGGTTCTTCAATACGATCTGGGATTTTGAAGCATTTTAACGCACGTGTGATGAGTCACCTGTTTTTGTTGCTATTGTGTACTGATAAATAATTAGCCTGATCGGGGCATTTATTTGCAAAATGATTACTAATGTACTGACGAATAATCTAGCCATATAGATTGCAACTTGTGGTGGCACCTACTTTTGCGAAAGGATTTGGGGTGAGGAACCTAGCCAGAATGGGTTGAATCAGGGCACAAAAGTGCATCACTCACTTCAGTTTGTCTTGATTTTACGAGGACACATTCATTATAGCTTTTATGGTTGACTGTTAACACTTTTGTAATTTTCTTTTAGACCACGACATGAAGAATTCACATTAGTACTAGATGGCTTTGTACAACATAACATCATCTTATCATATTAGTTTGCATACTAAGCATACTATCAGTAGTACAGTCTTGTGATTTGGTTTCTTAATAGTATCCCTGTCTGTTGCTGTCTTCATGTCCAAGTTCTAACTCCTAGCTACCTGTTTGCTTCCAGGTATCTTCTATTTCTATTGACAGCTCGGTGACTTCTCAGTTGGCTTAAAGTTATTCAGATGGATTACTTTTTGACATGACTGTGCCTATTAATCAACGTCTATTAGTTGTATATGAATCCTCTATGAGAACATATAGCCTGAGATAAATGTTTAAAAGTTCTTGATAATCTATGCAATTGAAGCAGATGGTTTCAATGATTCAATTCACGGTCTGATCCATTGGTCAATTTTAAATTTCCTTCTCCATCACTATATATTTTTCCGAAGCAGGTGGTTTCTTGCATGCTTGTATTGTGTTTGTGCCTGATATTGTCTCTCATTGGATAATGCCATCATGCACTGTTTTATCGATTCCCAGAAGTGTTGTGTAGTGTCATTGCATTTCATGTTTGAATTCTGTCTGGGTAAGTTCGAAATGTGGAGCAATTACAGCCTCGTCGAATTTGTGGCAGCAGATGGTTTCTTGCATGCGGCAAGGCCCAACCCGTGGTTCTCCTGTAAACGCGGCCCAAAAATAGTAGAGGGCCATGCACCAGCCGTCTCCGCCGAGTCAATTCTTGCGAGTCGTGGCGCGTCTTCCCTACACTGCAACGCGCCCGTACGCGGGCTGTCTCTGTCGGTGGCTCGGCCTTGCCCGGGGAGATGGGGCGCCACCAACGCTCGCGCTCCGCCTCCGGGGGCTCCTCGGCGACCCGGTCGGACATTGGCGACCTTGACTTCGCTGCGGCTGACCTCGACTGCCCTTTCGGCAGCGTCGATGCTCTTGGCCCCGTCGAGCTCCGCGAGACCGCCTATGAAATTTTCTTTATATCCTGCCGCTCGTCCGGCGGCCCTGCCCCGGGCGGTGCCGGAGCGCGTGGTGGCGTGGCGGACGGGGAGGTGTCCTCGCCGGTGGCCGGAGCAGGGCCCAAGAGCGGTGCTGGGGGCAGTGTCATGGGCAGCAGGATCAAGAAGGCGTTGGGGCTCAGGGCGAGGCGGTTGTCCTCGGGGACGCAGCCGATTATGGGGCGCACGCTGAGCCAGACGTCCGGGCCGGTTTCGCCTGGCCGCGCACGGCGGCCGATGACCTCAGCGGAGATCATGCGGCAGCAGATGCGGGTCACGGATCAGAGCGACGCGCGGCTGCGACGCACGCTCATGCGTGCCGTCGTCGGCCAGGTCGGTGGACGATAAACTTGTTTGGATGGCCATTATGAATTGAACATTATTGCTGCATTGATCTTGAGTCCAGGAATTATGAATTGCACAGGTTGGCCGGAAGGCGGAGACGATCATCCTCCCCTTGGAGCTCCTCCGTCAGCTGAAGCAGGCGGAATTTTCCGACGCCGAGGAGTACCACCAGTGGCAGTTTCGGCAGATCAAGCTCCTGGAGGCTGGCCTGATCCTCCACCCTTCCCTGCCCCTGGACCGCCTCCACTCCGCCGTGCTCCGCTTCCGCGAGGTGATGCGCGCCACGGAGATCCGCGCCATCGACACCGGCAAGAACTCGGACGCCATGCGCAACCTCACCAACGCCGTGCACGCGCTCGCCTGGCGCGCCTCTTCCGCGGCGGCCGCCGACGCGCAGTGCCACTGGGCCGACGGGTACCCGCTCAACGTGCTCCTCTACGTGTCCCTCCTCCAGACCATCTTCGACCTGAGGGAGCCCACCGTGGTGCTCGACGAGGTGGACGAGCTCCTGGAGCTCATCAAGAAGACGTGGCCCACGCTGGGCATCAACCGGGTCCTGCACAACGTGTGCTTCGCCTGGACCTTGTTCCAGCAGTACGTGGTCACCGGCCAGATCGAGCCGGACCTTGCCGGCGCCGCGCTCGCGGTGCTCGCCGACGTGGCGGCCGACGCGAAGCAGCAGGGGAGCCGTGACCCGGTGTACGCCAAGGTGCTCGTGAGCGCGCTTGGCGGGATGCAGGAGTGGTCGGAGAAGCGGCTCTTGGACTACCACGGCAGTCACGAGAAGGGGTTCAGCGGCAGTAGCGCCACGGAAGGCATGGGGGTCCTGCTGTCCCTGTCGCTCGCCGCAGGCAAGATCGTCAACGACCGGGAAGGCGCCAGCGAGGGGAACTTTGCTGGTGACCGCGTCGATTGCTACATCAGGTGTTCCATGAAGAGCGCCTTCACCAATGTGAGAGCAGCACCTAAAGCTAAACGGCACACGTCAATTTTATTCAGAACGTTGACCAGTCTCATGGATATTTCATCAGATACTCGAGAACGGGCTGGACGAGGTGGACAGCGTGATCGTGGACCGCGACCACGACCCCGGCGCGGTCTTGATGCAGCTCGCCAGGGACGCTGAGCAGCTGGCCATATTCGAGCGGCGGAACTTCAGCCCGGTACTGCGGCGGTGGCACCCGGCGCCGGTGGCGGTGGCCGCGGTGACCCTGCACGGCTGCTTTGGCGTGGTGCTGCGGGAGTACCTCGGCAAGGTGAACATCCTGACGGAGGAGCTGGTGCGCGTGCTGCACTCGGCGAGCAAGCTGGAGAAGGCCCTGGCGCAGATGACGGCGGAGGACGCGGCCGATTGCAACGACGGCCGCGCCAAGGCCGTGGTGGGGGACATGGAGCCGTACGAGGTGGAGACCGTCGTGATGGGGTTGCTCAAGACGTGGATGGACGACAAGCTTATGCTGGGCAGGGACTGCATCCTCAGAGCCAAGGACACGGAGGTAGCGTAGCAATCGCAACCCACCAAAACCTTGGATTCATGATGATGAGCTTTGTTAATTTCCTACAGAGCTGGATACCGAAATCCAAGGAGGAGCCTTTTGCCGGGTCGGCAATGGAGCTGATGAAGCTGGCCAGGGCCACCGTCGACGAGTTTGCCGAGATCCCGGCGAGTGCAAAAGACGAGGTTGTTCAGGACCTTGTCGACGGCCTCGAGACGATCTTCCAGGACTACATCTCCTTCGTAGCCTCTTGCGGTACGCATTTGTTTTTCTTCAACTTTGTAACATTCAGAATCTTGCTTTGCATTGATCGAAAATATATACTACGACAGGGTCGAAGCAGAGCTACCTGCCTCCGCTCCCGCCGCTGACTCGTTGCAACCAGGACTCGGGCTTCTTCCGTCTCTGGAAGCGTGCGGTGCTGCCGACGTGCCAGGCGCCGGAGGGCACGACACGCGGCGGCGTCGTGGGCTCGCACCACATCCCGCGCCCGTCCATCAGCCGCGGCACGCAGCGCCTGTACGTGCGCCTCAACACGCTCCACTACGTGCTGACCCACCTCCACGCCCTGGACAAGTCCCTCTCCTCCCACTCCCGCTTCGACCGGTCCCGCGCCGCCGCGCAGTCCTCCATCGCCGCCGTGGCCGAGGTCGCCGGGCACCGCCTGGTGTTCCTCGACTCGCGCCACTCCTTGTACCAGGGCCTCTACGTGGGCGGCGTGGTCGCCGAGCACGCGCGCATCCGCCCCGCGCTGCGCCTGCTCAAGCAGAACCTGTCCTTCCTCGTGTCCGTGCTCGCGGACCGCGCGCAGCCCGTGGCCGTGCGCGAGGTGATGCGCGCCTCCTTCGAGGCGTTCCTCATGGTGCTCCTCGCCGGCGGCAACGAGCGGAGCTTCGCGCGCGCCGACGCCGCCGCGGTGGGCGAGGACTTCCGCAGCCTCAAGCGCGCCTTCTGCACGTGCGGGGAAGGGCTGGTCCCCGAGGACGTGGTGGAGCGCGAGGCCGAGACGGCCGAGGCCGTCGTCGACCTCATGGCGCGCTCCACGGACCACCTCATCGACGCGTTCAGCATGGCCACGTGCGCGTCCATCGGGGCCGGCGTCGGCGGAGACAATGGCGGCGACGACGACAGAGGTGGGGATACGCAGGTGCCGCCCACCACGCGGCAGTGGCATGCCGCCGACCCCAACACCATCCTCCGCGTGCTGTGCCACCGCGACGACGAGGTCGCCAACCAGTTCTTGAAGCGAACGTTCCAGCTCGCCAAGCGGCGGTAAGCGCACGCCCGTAGCTCCGGATATATATCCAGGGGAAGATTGATGCCACATGTCACGTTTTGTTTTTTGTCAGGCAATAGAACACTTTTGCAGTTGAGAAAAACCAGATGCTTCAGTTCACTCTGCAAGTCAGAAAATCAACAACTGTGAATGTAGCAACTTTGCGAGCGCAGGCGACGAATTTCAGTGACGAGTGACGCCCGTGAGTTATGTCATCAAATTAATCACACCGTACATGGATTGAGTTATATTCTTTTTTGGATAAAAGGGATTTTCCCCGACTTCTATAGAAGCCATTTTCGATCATTCAAAGGTTCATGCGAAAAAAGAAGAAGAAAAAAACAGATATCAGATACGATACTTTCTGTTCTCATCTTCAGCTATACTAGTATCTGTCCGGCCTCGTTGCTATCCTGACATTCTTGACTTCTTCCTTGCTGACTTCGCTTGTATCCCGCTCCTCTGTTTCACTTGCTCTTCTCCCCCAGCTCCAACCTGTACATATAAGCACAGGACCGCTACAAGTGTGAACCACAACATCTTATGCACCTACTATTTCATATGGTGTTTACGCTGGTCGCTATCGCTACATCAAAACACCAATGTGATATCAAACTAAGAACATCCACAACAAAACATCCCATCCTTGTCTTTAAAAAAAACTTTCTTAACCTAGGATAACCACCCCTCATTCCAGTTCTCTGATTCCCAATATTACAATCATTTAACAGACTATCCATTATCATACGTCAAGCAAAGACAATCATTCCCGTGGAACCCTTATATTTTTTTAAGATAATAGAACATAGTATAGATATAGATGTAGAAAAGAAATTTTAGCCCGCTAAAAAAACCAACAGGGCCCCTTTATAATTAAAGTACAAAGTAGGGGCTATTTATCGATTTACCGTCTTCGTCTTGGCTGCGGCCTGCGGCCTCGCCATATCCGTTTCCGATTCTATCTCGTGCGGAGTTGCGGTGGCCTGGCCTCCATCAATATCCCCGAAATCTCGTGCAAGCTCTTGTATCGTCGCCGAATTCTAGCCATGGAGAAGTTGTTGCGGGAGGAGATGGAAGAGAAGGAGCGGGAGCGCCGGGCATCGAAGCTAAAGCGTGTGAACTTCGTGTTGCGCAGAGGCCTCCTCTCAACTGGCGGGATCCTTGTCGATCGGGGCAACCACGATACCATCAACGCCACCGTCGACATCGAGAGTTACTTAGGCTTCAACAGGTACCCCTCACCAACCGCTTCGTTTGATTCCACCGCCCACAAGTCGCTGGCATCTACGGATTGCTTTGTCTGTTTCATCTGTTTTGTCGACTTTCCTTTGACGCGTATGATCGATCTTCATAATTGCGGAAGTAGCGAAGATTCTACTTGCTTGTTTCATTCGATTGGCCACCTCTGGCGAGGTTAGGGTTCCATGGACGTAAGATTTGGGTTCTGTGTGGGAGCCTTTAAGGCTCGTTGCACAGCTCGGGGGAACTATTCACTTTTGCGACCTGACCGGTCAATCATCATGGGGTTTGATAACTAACCAGCGATTATCGGATTTCTTGTCTGGATGGCACATGGGAAATCCGGCTCGAACATGTCTGTTAGGAAAATGTTAGGTCGATGTGAAGGAGTAGAAGGTTCTTAAAATCGATGTGAGTAACCGTTCCTGGCCTGCGCTGCTGAGGATGCTAGATTCCCTTATGTGTTGTTCCGACTTCCAACCCTGGCGTAGCAAACAAAAAAAAAATGCAAAATTTGAGCTTAACTTAGATCTCATAACCCACACGCCATCTCGTTCAATGGATGATTGGTACAGGGACACAATCCTGGCCAATCCCCATTTACTAAATGAGCCTTTAGGGGGATGCTGCTGGCGGTGGGTGGCTAGACCCTGATGTTAGGCGGTAGCGAGGTGGGTGGTCTGTCTGAGCCACAGATCAGGCAAGAGGGATGCGGGCCATGCTAGGAGGATAGTGGAAGAGGTCTTAATCTTGTAACGAATAAAAAGCAAATCTGATGCTCAACCAGACTAAGTAATTTGTCAGTTTCCAGATATATAGGCTTATATATGTCAAGCACTCAAGCTTGTATACATTTATTAGGAGATGCAGGTCATGTGCTAAAACTAGTCCCATTATTACTACTACTATATTGTCAAGCAAGAACAGGCTATGTTTCTTGATTTTAATAGAATATTAAACAGCCTAGACCTAACTACTAACTTTGAGGTTCATAATGCAATTTATTAATATGATTGTTGTCATATTTTCTTATACAAATAATATAAATAACAAGCTATGATAAGGCATAGTAGAATGTGAGAAAGGTTGTGGGAAGAATCACCACGTTTTTTGTCCAGAAGAGATTGATAGCTAAATTTGACATTGCTTTTCTTTGTTATCTGTGTTAATTGTTTTTCCTGTAATTTGATTATATAGATATACAGACAAGAAGGGTTATCTTTCAATGGAGGAGGAGGTTTGGAAGGCTGTTATGGAGTACTGGAAGGCTAAAGATGTTGTAAGAAATTCCAGCAAGCAGCTCTTTGCACTGTTATTGTTCCATGCTCTAATTTATTCTAATAGTTTGTTTGCATTCCTCTTTAGTCCTCTGATTATGATCTGATACCTGATAACATGCCCTGTGATTTTTGAGTCACAAACATGGTATCATTGCAACATCTTGGGCCAGAAGAGAGACCCTACTCATCCAAGTCGTACAATGTTTTTTGTTGAAGTCAAATGCAAAGCAGAATGCATGAAGCCGACCAACTATCATGTGACAGCTTGCATCGCACTTGGTATCAATGTCCTCCTTTCCTTTCCTTTCATGTTTATAGGCTTAATACGTTATAACATTGTATTATATATATTCCTTTTGACTGTATCCTTTACTCTTGTGTAGATGAGAACAACTGTTACACTTGCAGAGTATGCCCTGCATCTAGGGATATTTTGCACCCATTGAAAGGTGGATTCATTTGCGGATCGGAAGATGGACAGAAAGTCTTTCATTACACTATTCCTGTGTATGTGCTCTTTTCTGTGCACATACAAACATTTGCGTACTTTAAATTTGAAAAATGTGTATTGCTAACATTTGGAAATCTACTTTTCTCTTTTAGGAAGATTCCCTCCTCTGATACCTGTAATGAGAAAACACCAGTTCCAGCAATGAAGAAACCATCGTGCTCTGTAGTGGACTACTGTACTGGACCCATGGTCAAGGCAGAGCAAGATATTGCTAAAATTGCATTGAAGTCTTCAAATCTCAATGTTGCAGATCAATTGATCAACTCAACGTTGGGGCTTGGAGGACAGCAAGGCCTGGTTGGTACAGGTGCCTTGCTGTAAGTTTCTATCTGTATCTGAACAAGTGTATGCTATGTTTTACACTTTTTTGTTGCATTTTAGTAACATGGAGTCATTGTGATCAGTTTTCTAATGTCTACTAGTTTCACTTTCGCCAAAATGGCATGACACAAAGCTCTGACTATGGTGGTACTTAATTTGACTTTGTTTATGTTTTTCTTCACACCCTAATAATTGTCTAACCATACCAAATCAATATAACGAATAGAGTTTTTCTGCAGTATGCTACCTAACCATTAGGCCAGGCCAGTAACAAGGGTGCCTCTAGGCTGTTTAGTCTTTTGTTGAAATTACCAGAATTAGATGCAGTTAGTGGCAAATTTATTCCTGGTCACATCAAAAAGCATTCAACTCATTGGGTGGCACATGATTGTTGTGAACTGGAATCTTGAAATCTGTGCTTGGGTGATTTAATCATACATGATTTGTAACTCTTCTGTTATTCCTTATGCCAACTAAAAGCCTTGCAAATTGTTTTCTTTCATTTAGAGGTTAAGTGTTTCCTGGAAGACTACTATGATCAGATCAACCGGACCCGAATCTAAATTTGAATATTTGCTATTATCTTCTACCACTAGGTGCCATTCGGTTTCATTGTGTTTATACTTGCTTCCTTGTAAATCATGTCCCATTTATAGTTGTAAGTCAGGTTCGGTAGATTTGTGAAACATGGTGCCAAGAGCCCAAAAGCAAAAGTTTGCTCGTCATTTATCTGGATTATTTCAGCCACCCCCCCCCTTTTTTTTTTTGGTCCATCAAACTAAACTTGGAATAATAGCAAAGCAAAGTACTTCATGAATGATATTGGGATTTTATGATATTTGATGGTTCCCTTATGGGCTTATTCTGGAGAGTTACAACATTGCTGATTCGTAACACTCGTTTATTGTTGCGGTGTGGGTTCAATGATGATGAATTCACATTGGACAGATGAGCGCTGCTTGCATAGCTCACATTGGATATATGCTTGTAAATATGACTGACAACAATATCTGTAAATGGAACTGGGTGGGATTGAATTCTAGCCTTTATTTTTTATTGATCATATATAACATTCGTGCAACTCTTTTCACTGAAGTTATGTTGCTACACTTGTGAAACTACTAACATTTCCTTATAATTTCAGTTGCTGATTTGTCCTGTTAAAGTGATGTCGGTGACTGCCAAGATGGTGGCTGCTCTTTTGTGTGAAGTGATGGTTGGTGCAAGCAAGTTCGGACTACTAAGATGCTGAAAACTTTTAGTTAATTTTTAGTCCTGAGTGTATATACCGTCTTAGCTTTTTGTATGGACAAGATCATGGGTGCCGTTGCACTCGTTCTCATACATGTGACATGATATGTTCAAGAACATTGATCATGTTTTGTCGATGAAGATGTGATCTTGCTACGCTACCAGTATGACTGATCAATAATGTTTTATGATTGATCATGTTATTACCAGGGTTAACAAAACCAAAACAGTACTGTTTTTTTTGTTCGCCAAAAGCTGGTCGATTGAAAATCATTTTTGCTACAATACCAGATTCAGTTTTTATTCAAAAAACTGTCATCCATTGCAACAGAACTGGTATGCAGGTCCATGTGCTTATGTGGACTTACGGAACCCAGACCGACCGCCTGGGCTGGTCGATGTGGCGAAGACATCGTGCGGCTGCGGTTGCCTCTGCGACTCCACGTCCGTCCCCGACCCCGACACCATCGACCATTGGAATACCGAAAATCCTGCCCTAATCCGGCGCCGTGCTTTGCACCGTCTGTGCAGGGCTTGTTCGGTCAGTCCCACGCGGCCAGATATTGTGAGATGCTTTTGCTTTCTGAACTCCCTTCGCTTCCTGTTGTGCGTGTTGTTTTGATATGTTTGATTTATTTGGCTTCCACTTTGGATATGGGGAAAGGGACAATGACGTTTTAGCCACAATTCTGGAGTCCAATTGCGAAATGACCATCGTTTTTCAGATTTTGCAAGATTGTCATCACTTTTCAATCTTGAGTGCTCCGTTTACCATCAGTTGAACACGGCGTTAGGATAGAGAAGTAAAAAAACATGATGGACCTTTGTACCCCTTCCTTTACTTGCTTTACTCTGTGTCGTGTGTCTCTCTCTCCCAACACGAAGCTGCAACCCGCAACCCTAACCCTAGCACAGGCTGCGGGGCAGAAGATCCAGCGTGGGCAGGCGGCGGGCGGCCGTGCGCGAGCGGGCGGGCGCATGCACGCGCGCGGCGCGCGAGTGGCGGCGGCCGTGCGCGAGCGGGCAGGCGGCACGTGGCGCGCGAGCGGCGGGTGAGCGGCGCGGCTGGCGGGCTTGCGCGCGGGCGTGCGCGTGCGCGCGAGCGGCGGCCACGCGGGTAGGCGACGGGCGCGCAGGCGGCGGCCAGCGGGGCGACGAGCAGGCGGCGTGCACGCGACGAGCAGTCCAGGTGCGGCTTGCTGGACGACAGTGATGGCTTCGGCGAGTACAGAGAAAGCAACTAGTTCAGTGAAATGCTGCCAAAATTATGTCCAAATTTTTAGCATTCTAAATTTTAATCTGTCCAAAATTTGAATTTTTACAAATCAGATCGTAATTATTTTTTCCTTATCAAAATCTGTCCCTGTTTTGAAACTTGAAAGAATTGCAATTTGTCATGTTAAAATTGTGGTAAAATCGCAAAGGGGCAATTTCGTCTTTCTCTATGAAACTGACCACCGTTAACCCATCTAAACGGACTTGTGGTACAAGTGTTGTTCGCATTCAAAAACTGATGGTAAAAATGCAAAATCTGAAAATCGATGGTTAAAACGCAATTGCTTTTCAAAACGATGGTTGTCTTGCAATTGCCCCGGGGGAAAACCATGGACGGGTTGAGAGAAACAGAGATGCTGCGACAAGTTTTCTCTGAACTGTAAATAATCCGGTGTGACTCAAATTTGATGGTAGGAATGTGGGATAATCGATTAGTAATACACCTACGTGATACAGTTGTTATGTGGTACACACTGAAAATTTTCCTTTCGTTTTAACAGCTCAAGTGTACAGTACCGGCAGATAATTTATAGAAAGGCTAGGGATGGGGTCACTACATTGGGATATAACTTTGGAGTTCTTTTTTCTACAATCAGTTCCTCTGAATTTTTCAACATTTCAATAGATTTCGTGCTCCTGCAGTTTTCTTTCAGTAGAGCAAATGTTAACCATGATTTACCTGCCCTTGTGTAGAGATAGGCGATCAATAGGACTGAGGAGGTATGGTGTCAAAGTTGTTGCATGCTACCTCTTCTTAACATGCACTATGATTAAGTTTTCCTGAATCTTATTTACAAAATGAGAGAAAATAGTAACATGCTTGTTGAATCACAATGCATAGGTATACACCCTTACATAACCCGGTCATCATTGGCCATAATAGGGTGTGGATGACTTATTAACATTAAATAGCTAGCCATAACAGATCAGAATAAGTTATGCACTACATGCTTGCTTATCATTACAGGAAACATCCTTTTGCCCTTGTAGATTGGTTGTAGAGCAAAGGCTCCATATAGAAAGCTAACATCTCAGAGGTATAGACGAAGAGGGAAGGAATATAATATCAGCATGCTCGCATCTCTAGCATAGTTCTTAGTTGCACACGATATATCTTTCTTGATGCATTGACTTGCGACTGGAGAATCAAATTTGAGAAATAGGACGGAAACCATGCAGCATTGCAGCACACCACACTTTGTCCATGTCCAGCACAATGTCCCCGCACTCATGCTCGTTCCAGTCCTCCAATGCATGAACCATTCCAGCAATGCGCCATGCACTCATGACCCTCCTTGGTAGCCAATTCTGCAAAGTTTTAAAATTGGTAGACTCATTCAGATAATATGCTGAAGTTATTTCAGAGTTGCAGTTCATTGTGATATTATTACCTCGCAAGAATGCACATTCTGTAGTGTTTTAGGCACAGCCATTGCAGGAGTCGTCAAGTAGGTGCAGCTGTCCTTGCGAACCATTTTTGGTGGAAACTGCGAATATGGGATAAACTGTGTTCCTTTGTGTGCCTTGAACTGCTCAGAAGCATCTAGACCTTCTCCAATTAACCACACCTGTGCAATTTGAATGCAGTAAGTGACATCATTTTTCTATTAGATTTGATTTTCTCATATATATATATATATGGCATATCAGTCATATCCAGAAGTCCTCACAGATTTGATTTTGTCATATATATTCAAATTTGAATACCTTTGCAGTGCCAGTTTTTGAAAACAGAAGATTCTCAGCTGCATCTTCTGGTATTTCAGGCTTAAGAAAATGATAATCCTGCTTGTTTGTCATTATCACCTGCATGACATGAGTTGCGTGTACAGTTTAGTGGAAACAACATTTTCTGCATGTGACTACTGACTAACATGAAACAGATTTGAGAGTCTAATTTTTACCTTGACATTTTTCTTGCACAATGCTGTGGCAACAGCACGAGCCACTTTTGAAATGTGCCCTGCAAGAATGACTTGATCTGTGCCTTGGGGAATGCTGTTCACAACCACAGCAGCAGCTAAGCTGGTGCCATCTACGAGTCTCACACCCAACTTTGGGTACTTCTGCAGATAAAGTTCTCCATTTCCATTGAGGTTATGTGCCTGTCAACAAATATTTTATTGTTAACGAGGACTTCTGTTGCGCAAACAATTAGTATACGTCTTTATTTGCCTTGCATGATAATTTAGTCAATGGTAATGCACTGAATGAGTGTTATCATGCTAAAAAAATGAACAGATGATAGTTAATTCTCGTCAGTCATGACTCTGGAGATGGATTTTGTCTATACTTGAATACCTATGAGTTCATAGTTCATACTTTAGAATGCCATGACTACTGTATTCAGTAGAGTTTCCGTACTTTAGCTATTTGCCTGTTTCAGTGTATACACCTAGACTCTCCTAGTCAGTTGGATTACTAATGATTATCTTGCTGATTTCGACTCTGATAATACATGCACATTCAACTTCCATTTTCTTTCACTTTCATACTTTGAATAAATGATATACCTGGTTAAGGAGTCCAAGGCTAACAACTTTAGCTCCTTTCTTGTCAGCATCACATATTGCCTTTTCGATCAGGTTATTGATTGCTTCCTTCTCCCAAGTCAATCCATACTGCATAATGGAGAATTTTTTTTAACATACATTGTGTTAAGAAGGCAGTTTGATTAGAGTATTCTGTGCACTCTTTTGAAAATCGTTAACCAGTTACGATGAGATAAAGCGTGATTCTTACATGGAAACTGTATCTTGGAATGGCCCATGACTGCATCCTGAGTTTTTTCATGACATTTCTCTCAACAGTGAATGAAGAACCATATGTCCATGTAAGAACCATGGAGAGCCATGATACGGGCCACATCATCCGCATGTACCACTTGGACGCAAAAGGTTTAGAAGCGTATTCAGCAAATCCCAGCCTCATATGATAAATGGACTGTAGGCTGGTAAGATGGGTAAGGTGAACCACATCCACTTCTTCCTCTTTGCCTTTGAGTGACTTCTCATACAATGTGTCTGATGATTTATCCATGGTGTTGTATATGTAGTCATAGAATGGCATGAAAAGAGAGTAGTTTGTCCTGAACTGAGTGTGGTGAAGAGAATGAAACCTAAGTGGCAAAAATTCAGATCAGAACACAAAATTTGGAAGTCACTCAACTTATGAAATATGATATTTATATTACTCAGCCCTGTTTGCTTTGGTAATGATCAATACTGGTTATGAAGTGTAAGAGTTATATGAGATACTTACGAGGGTGTGTACATGAGATACTTGAGAGGAGGGAACCATTTGAAGAGCCAGCTGGGCACCAATTCGAAGTTGCAGTGACCCATGTTGTTCATAAAGTCAATGTAGAGCACATACATCTCGAATGCAATGATGGAAGCAGTCCCAGTCAGGGCGCATGTGATCAGCGGGATTGAGAACAGCACCTCATAAGCCACGAGCTCAGCAAATGGATGGATGACAGCTGCACAAGCAGAACAGGATCATTGCCATTGTATACTCGAGTTGCTCCAAACTCCAAAGAACACAAGTGAGTGCAACATAGCTTCTGTTAACATGACTGCTTATTAAGGTCAGGAGTGTTGATTTTTGAAAGAAAATTGCAAATGAAAATATTGAAGACTAAAAGTTTTCTTCAGCTGTTGTAATCTTCCTGCTTTGCTAAGGTCAGGGAAGTGTGTTGTGTGCAAAGAACACAAGTTTCAAGAAGCAGATATGCATATTCCCTCAGTTGATCTGTGAGTCCTACAATGTGATGTGCATGGTTGAGTTCTAATCAAGCAGGTATGCGAAGCAGGTTGTCTCTATTTTTTAAATATTCAGTTGCAGATACATGTTTTAAATCATGACCATGGTCAGAAATCGCCTATAACTTTTAGGTTCGCCAGCTGCTTGCAGCTGCGGCGCCCAACGCGACACGGCCGGCTGGGACGCGTTGGATCGTGCAGGGAACGGTTCTTTACCTGCGCGCCAAGCTGAACCTGAACGGGAACCGGCTGGGAAGTTGGCAGGCGCGCGGCCGGATGAGTGTTGCAGGGAGGGATCTATCATTGCCGCTGCACTTTTTTTGAACGTAATTGCCGCTGCACTGAACTGGTCGTTTGATTATAACCGATCATTTTTGTTGTTGTTGTTGCACAAGTACAATAATAACGGCTTTTAAAATACTGTACTGTGGTTTACACTTATCTACTCAATTTTGCTCTCATTTATCATCCCTCTACGTGCGCTCTCTACTGATCGAGAGCTTGTGAAGAAGGACATTAAGAGCTGAATTCCTAATACGGACACCGGGACACAAAGTTTGTGGAATAAGTGATCAGTTGAACTCATAATTCATTAGATGTTGCATTAGTAATGTTAAGTAGGTATCCCTCTGAGGCAGTGAATGCTTCCTGCATGCTGCCGACTAGCTAACTGGCACGAGAAATATGTATTACTATACTATGTATATATGTATGCAGGAGGAACGACGCTGTAAATACCTGTTCCTGTTATTTTCTTGGATCTTTTAGTATACTAGTATGTTTTTAAAAGAGAAAAATACTTAACCACGTACGGAATATAGTACTGTGGTGTGGGGTTCCTACGCACCCGGACAGCTGGATAGTGATCGTTGGCGAGCGTGCTTGGTGATTGGCACGGGTACGTGATCACGTTTTTGCTTCTGTTTGGTCATAAAGGAAGCTGTTGGCAAAACATGCAGCGCAACTGGTACAAGGCTTTCGCATATGGTCCCTGTCCTGGGTCGACCGCAGTTGGCCAGTGGTACTGTCACTTCACACTCAAGGAAGAACTCAAAAACGGACGAGTAAAGACGACAGGACGTGGTCGATACCGACGGCTCAGATGCGTCGTCCTTTTCTGATAAGAGAAAATTCCTCTTTTTCTTAATTAAGGACACGCGTGTTTCTTACTGCAATAGCCTGAGGATGCAATAATTAATTAAAGAACTATATAATTATATGTTGTAAGATAAGATTACGATGGAAGTAACCTCCCGGCCGGCGGTGAATTGTTGTCGGCGCGCGGCCGGTTGATTTTCATGCATGATTTGTGAACCGGCCGGCCGGCGAGACCAAGAGAAAAACTGAAGGAGTAAGAGCAGCAGACGATGCATGGCTTACAGGTGATTGGCTCGGTGACGATGGATGCGTGGTGGTGCGAGTGGTATCGCGTGTAGAGGAAGTGGTGGTGCAGCGCGCGGTGGAACCAGTAGTAGAGGAACTCGACGGGGCCGGCGTGCAGCAGCGCGATGAGCAGGGCCCCGTCGGCGCGCCACAGCGGCACGTGCTGCCCGCCGGGGAGGTGGAGGGCGCCGAGGTAGAGCAGGATGCCGGAGAGGATGATCTGGTCGTCCCAGTTGCGCTCCCGGTCCACCTGCTCGAACTCGATGCCGCGGTCCACGATCTGCCGCCGGCTGCGCGCGTTCTGCAGCCGGGACACGCTGATCCACGCCTGGTTGTGCAGCATCCGCAGGATCAGCGACGGCAGGATCGCCAGGTACCCCAGGTCCGCCTCGCGCCACCCCTTGGTCGCCGCCAGGTACGCGCCGTGCGCCACCCATGGCGCCAGCACAAGGTACTGCGAGGATGATCAACGACGGCACGCACGGTTAATTAATTAGCGCAAGTACACTTGTCCAGCACCAACGACACAGACACGAACGAAAAACATGCATATGCTAATTAAGCCAAGATTATTTGTTGAAAACATCGGGTTTGCCTTAGTTTCGTTTCTTTTCCTTATTTATTTTCTTTTTTTTTAAAAAATACTAGTGGTTTAGCTACAGGAGGCGACGATTGCATAGCAAGTCCATGTCCTGCTCCAGTACTTGTGACTTTGTGAGTACAGGAGCAAAAGCTGCTATGCATGGCACACCGATCCGCGAACAGAGAGAGCACAATAATCAGCACACGAGTGAGCCGGGCTCTTTGTTGGTAACATGGCATGCATGCTCTAGCTACCATCCATATGGCAACTGGTAGTACTAGTAATAGCAGCGAGATGGAGAAACTGAAGCAAAGGTAGTACCTTGAAGTTGCCGAGCTTCTTCCACGGCCACTCGGTGAAGAGCCCGGGGTTGGTCGCCATTGCGAGCTAGTATAAGGTGCTCGTGCTCCCGCTGCTTCTGCACAAGAGCGTCTCGCGCCGGCACTGAGCTGAACCGACCACTCCGTTGGCAGGCTCAATTTATAGAGCCGGGAAAATGGGCATGGCCAGCGGGAGCTGCTCTGAACAGTTCACATCACGCAGCTGTACGATGCCAAGTACTCCCCCATACGCACTGGTAGCTCGTCTCTCCTCTTCCGGTCACGCAAATTCATTGTTTCCCCCTTCAAGAACAACAGTAGCATTACATCGCAAATAACTACTCCAATTCATTAGGCTGGCAACAGGTGTCGGATGACCACGTAGCTACAGCAGAGCCGCTCCAAATTTTTTTAAGGAAAAAGAATAGTATTCTTGTAATCTGGCTATAGCTACTCCTGAGAGCAGCGATAGTGATTCAGACGTGTCAGCGGTGGTAGTGACTCAGCAATAAGATCAGCAAACAACTGTTCTACATGACCGCGGTCCCAGCTGGCCCAGAACGGCAAAATGCCCCATGCCTCTTTCACGGTGTCTATCGGACTTGACTCGACTCTTGTGTTGCGTAGTGCAGGAGCCTCTCACGCATCTGTCACGCTACCGCTTTCGGAGATATGCTGTAAGATTTAAATTTTCAGACTTTTGTGCCAGAAGCAAAAGGATTACTGATGACAACAGCATGTCCATATACATAAGGGAAGAATCCAAAAGGAGGATAAACATCACATATAGTACCACTTCAAACTAACAAACAAATTGCGCGCGCACACACGCACGGATGGAGCGATAGTGAAAAGGCTCACGTTTTTGAAATAGATATTTGTGCTCAACTTTTTTGTAGTCCAAAGCAATTTACGTACCCGAAGTGAATTGTGGACGTCTCAAACGAACCCTACCTAATCAAGGTGCAAACATTCTTTTCCAAATAATTTTTACGACGTCCATGGCTTAACATCCAAGCAGTGGATGCCGGAAAGCTGGTCTCATCTGCACCAGAAAGATGGCGAGTTCAATAAGAAAAAAAAAGAAAGGAAAGAAAGGCAATTGCACCGTTATCAAAGTTTCAATTGCATCCAAAGTTATCGCACCTTGCCTTTGTTTTGATTAAAAAAAAGATAATTTTTCCATCAAAGTAAAGATATAATGGTGCAATGACTTGTCAGAACAGGGAAAGTGGTGCAAAATCTAAAAAGTGAGGATAAATTCATAATTGAGGTACCAATTAAGCACAAGCACTTGTAATTATCCCGAAGAAAGCAAGCAAGGAAGGAAAGCCGGTGGCAGATTTTGGGCACAATAAATGAGCTAGTGACACGAAAATGAGTAGCAAGAAGGACGAGTAGTGACGGCTTAACTTTATCGTGAGAAGAGGGGGCTGTTCCCGTGTACCGTACCGTGTGGCCGAGTTGGTGGTACTCCTCCGTCCAGAAATATAAGTATTTGTTGACTTTCGGATATTATGTTTGACTATTCAGTCTTATTAAAAAAAATGTTAAATTTTATTTATTTTGTTACAATATACTTTATTTCTAGGTATATTTTAAATACGTCTTTCTTAGTTTTGTATATGCATAAATATTTTAAATAAGACGAACGGTCAAACGAGAATTCAAAAAGTCAACAAATCCTTATATTCTTTGACGGAGGGAGTATTCCGTATTCACTTCTTCTGCATCGCCGGTTGGTAGCCTGGCGCGGTGTCAAAAATCCGTTGGTAATTCGAGACGCGTGCTGCTCATTCGTTTTTTGATGGTGGTGCATATCTGCATGCCACCACAGCATGGATGAACTTGGAACACAGTTATGCATGCTGGCTTACTGCTACTCGGCCGTCCCCAACAACGATAGGATCGAGTTAGTTGCACAGCTTTCGGGTACACGTCAAATGGTGCTTCAATGGGGTTACAAATGTTCCCTTGCTACCGTGTCATTCTCGGCTGGATCTAAGTAGTGTCTTTGTCATCCTAACACCCACCTAATCTAGCTATATGCTGGCACCCGCTGCTAACTGAAGACAAGCAAATATAATATCTGTCATGCACCGGAGATTTTGGCTGGTGGTTCACACGGATTTGTTGGACTGAATTGAATTTCGAACTTCAGGACATTTGGCTACTCTCCCTGAATTGTGGATGCCATTCACACCGAAACTCCAAATTTAAAGGGGCACAAGATACATAACTACTAGAATTATACGATCTTCAATTCTTCATCTCAAAACAGAATTACGGGCTAAGGTTGAAGCCATTTTACATTTACAGCTGCTGTTGTGACACATAAACTAATCTTGTGAGTGGAATGTGTTAAAGATAAAGATGCCACAGGTCTAAAGATATAGTTGTAGAATAGATAGTCTTTTAATTTAATTATAGATAAAGGAGATTGTAACATGCATGGTCAGTTGATAGAGATAAAGCCGAATCATACCACGACAGAATTTGTGTAAGCGTGTAAGCCACGTTGGGGACTCTTCCCAATTCCTATAAACATGTAGCCTGCGGCCTCCTCTAGAGGTGAGACGCTTCTACCTATACTGATTTCTTTCATGACATTGAGCCAGTGGTCTTGAGTTCAAGTCTTGGTGACCATATATTCCGTTGTGCTGCTCCTATTTCCACGATTACGCCCATCTGAGCTGCACGTGATGGGTAGTGTTGAACCATAAGTGAATCACATACATATTTTCTTATCAGTTTAGGCTTTTGAACGCAATTGAGCAGTGCATATAATAACTTAAACAGAATGAATAGAGCGGGCTTTTTGGACGAATCAATTTAAGGTTGACGCTACTTCACATTTGCAGTATTTGGTACCACATAAACTAATATTTATGGATTTTGGATGAATCAATTTACTTTTTTTTGCGGAAAAGAATCTATATATCTTGCAATCTTGTCAGAATAACAAGGGACTCCCTGAATACCGAAATTATGATAGACATGAAGATTTATCAATAGATTGCTCATGTTTATCAGAAATTATGTTACCACGTCATATTTCTGATTTGTTGAAATGGCTAGTCGATCTTCTAGAGACAATTATAATGGCTAGCACCAGATTATGAAGGAAACAACAATTGTACAACATGTTGTGCAATACAAGAACCTTCATTTCAAAGTACAAGACAAGAACCTTCATTTCAAAATTTAAAAGATGTATCCATGCCGCAAATGAGAGAGACGTCATCCTCCACAGCCCTTTTAATTCTTGTGTACCACCTCGAGTTTCGTTGGGCTTTGGCGCCATCACTTGGTACACCCTAAGCGGGACTTATGAATGATGGCAGACTGTCATCTTGGTATTTATCTTGTCCTCCCCAACCACCACAACCTCTGTTTGCATTAACACACCTTCACTCGGCGCCATAACAATCGCTTCTCCTTTTTAGTCCTCACTTTGCGTCGGCTTCACCTTCTTCCTTGACTGGCACTCCCGCCTCCCCCAAGCCTATCGTTAATTAATTTTTTAGGGGAGTTAGATATAGACATCATTCTGTGTTGGAGCAAATGTACCTTCTCCAAAAACACAAGAAGCAAATATCTCTTCCCTTGTGAGTCGCGATCGTCATCTCTCGCTTGCACTCTCCATGTGAGATTTTGCATCCTCGCCTTTAGCTTCCAACATTGGAATCATCCTCCGATCGTCTCCACATCGCTCGTGTCACCTCTTGCTCCGACACTCTCTCCGGCATCCACGTCGTCCACTGTCCATCACCGGCTACTAGTGAGATGCTAATGTTAGGTTGATCTCCACATGTATGGGCCCAAAGGCCCATATCCCTTGACAGCGCCCTGATCGGGGGCGCCCAGCCCAAACAGTGGCTGGTGGGCCCCTGTCACGCTGCGCATATAAAAAGGGGGTGGGGGCCGGCTCGGCACGACGACCTAAGTTCATCGTTCGCCGCCGCCACCACCTCACCCCACAAACCCTAGCCGATCTTGAGGGACGCGCAGTGAGTGACGGGAAGCGCCGCCACCACCCACGTCCTCGACTTCCTCAACGCGCACCGATGGCCAACAACGGCGAAGGGTCTTCCTCCGCGAACCTCTCCGGCCCCGGCTACCCCTCCGCCGCCTCTGGTCGGTAACCCTCCCTCTCTCCCTCTCTCTCTCTCTCTGGTGTTTGTACCCGAAATGGAAATGCATGATCCTCTACTACTACATGTTTATCTAGATCGATGCAAGGTCCTAGTAGGTATAACAGCTAAAAGGGTCACTGTAAGCAGCTAGTTATAGGTTATGCCGTTATGGCGTGGGTATGGTGCAACATAGCTAGATTTTGTTGACCTTATATTATAACTTGCGATGTTTTCTCTTGACACCAACATCTCGATGTCGATTCAGAAAGAAAAACAGACAGTTAGATCGTCTTCCATGTGTTCCATCAGAACACCGGACATGACGCAAAACAACATTGAACTTGGGTTGCCTCTCGTGTCACCTCTCGCGGCTCGGACACTCTGTCCAGCATGTCCACGTTCACTGTCCATCTTCGGCTACCAGAGTGAAAACGTAGATGCTAATTAAAAGGGTCGCTGTATACAGCTACTTATATATGTAGGTTATTATGGTGGGCTTGGTGCTATATAGCTAGAATTTGTTGACCTTATAACTTCTCGATGTTGATTCAGAAGAAAAAAAAAACAGACGCCAGATCGTGTTCCAGCAGTTCCATCAGAACGAAACAAGGACATTGAACTCGATGAGTCGCCTTCCGGTCAAAATCAAATTCAAAAAGTAGCCGAGATCGGAGGAATCAAATTCGAGCGAAGCACGGCGGTGGACCGGTCCTAGTCGAGCCACGTACACATGCCTCAAGTGTATATAATTGCTACCGCCACGTACCTCTCATCGTACGCACTTCGCCGCCGTGTACGTTATCCGGCCCGTGTACGTCCACGTCGATCTCGGTACGAACGGATGGCTGGTTTTTCACGGGTTGCACGCGTTGCCGCCCCGTGCTTCCGTGCGCAGCAGATGCAGTCCGCGCGCGCGTGCTGCAGCGCACTACCGGTCACGCGGTCACGGTAAAAACACGACGCGCTCGCCGTCCCGACACATGCCGGCGCACGCGCCACGGGAACGGAGGAACTGAAACACGCGCGCCACGGGAACGGTTAGATTGAGCAGCGTGCCGCGCGCGGAAGAGCTGAGACCACGCTGCCCCAGGTCGGAGCGTGATGAGCACATGCGGTGCAGAGCATACATATATGATCTCGTGCCTGGTCGTAGCGAAAGTGTACGTAGCAGAAGTTATGGCATAGGTAGGGTACAAGCGCGTACTACTACGCGGTAGAGAGTACCGGGACACAGGAACAACCGGTTTGCACGTGAAGTGTTTGGCCGGCCACGGGGACTTGACGAGAGTCTTGCGTAATCCACGGAGAGGCGAGAGTGCGAGACCAATAACTACGAGCATTGACTTGTCAGAGGCGGCGTGTCATCGTCTAATAAGGGAGCTGCTACACCCTGTCAATGTTGACGTGTTGACTCCGCGACACGTCATAATGCGTATGGTGCTGGCTCTGGTACAGGACAGACTATACGCTTGCCTTTGGAATTCAGTTTGTGTGGCCCTCTCCGATCTTTTAATTAAGCGAGAAAAATTGTGCTAAATAGCCTGCATTATTGGAGAACCTGGAAGCCCGAAGCCTGCTTGAATGTGCTCTTCCTGCCGTCCTGGAGACACGCACGCAACCCTCCCCTCCGAACTAAT
The DNA here is from genome assembly GCA_031894775.1 of Chloris gayana. Taxonomy (NCBI): domain Eukaryota; kingdom Viridiplantae; phylum Streptophyta; class Magnoliopsida; order Poales; family Poaceae; genus Chloris; species Chloris gayana. Next base: position 15,255 of record JAUNZO010004597.1, on the reverse strand, counting down.
CAGCAATTATAAGAACACCAACCCTTCGGCAGCGGCAGCAATGCTTACCCTACAATCATACCAAATCCCGTCACCTCCGGCCAGCTCGCCGGCCGGCCGACTGGTCCACCAGCCGGCAAGATCGCTTCCGTGAGCCGTGGGGCCAGCATCTAGCTACCTCAGCGGCCGGCCCGGCCGGGGGCGATCACTGGACAGAGAGCAATCACTGCATCAGAAACATACACAGCTTCTGTATAATTGAGCGCCGTGCCTGCCCCCAGCTAGCAGATAGTACTTCCATGAGAGCGACCTGTGTACGCGTGTTGAGAACAGTTTCCACGCCATGCAAGGCAGTTTCCCTGGCCCGGCCGATCAGGGTGATCCACCAGCCGGCAGCCACGACCCAAAGGGCTGGGACTATTGTTCATTTTGAACGCTGGAAATTCGTGAGGGCATTTTTCTGTTACTAAAAAGTTTACTTCTCTGACGCATGGGAGGCGGGAAGAAGCCTTAATATATTAGGCTCTCCACAACGTAATCCCAAAGGCATAATTTTAACAAAGATGTGCCGTATAACAACTTGCAATCAGCTGAAAACTTAACTGCTTAGGTTAGGATTAAAGACGGCTCAATCTTAAAACATGTGCATTGTTATATTTTCGCACAGAAAAATAATGAACATGTGCATCTACTATATATACACATTTGATCAAGAAAGTTATCTAATTAGCTCTGAAGCCTTCGAAACAACCACATTAATTAATAAGAGAAAAGAGGAAAAAAATCTTACCCACCATCATTATTATTATATACAGGAAAAAGCTCGTTTTACTACCCCAAACAATTCACCTTGTCGAACTTGGTATCCAAACAAAATATTGGCTCAGTTCACTACCTCAAACAATTTAAGTTGATGCAATTTACTACCTTGTGCAATTTGTCTTTTTTATTTCTCTTTGTACGCTTTAGATTTGAAGCTAAAATTTTGCACATGATAAATACCATATTGTCCCGCACTAAAAAAAATATAAGACATATTTTAAGAAAATGTATTATAGTTTTAATAGCATCAAATATTATATGAATTATATAGGTATAGACTTATGTGAATAATATTTATAAAAAATACAAGATATTCTATTTCACATATAGATTAATAGCATGTATCATCACGGAAATTTGAGTTTCAAATTTAAAGCGTACAAAGTGAAATAAAAAGAAAAAATACATAAGAGAGTAAATTGCACCGATTTAAATTGTTTGAGGCAGTAATTAAACTGAGCCAAGATTTTGTTCGGGGACTAAGTTGGACAAAGTGAATTGTTTAGGGTAGTAAAATAGACTTTTTCCTTATATAAAAATATTTTCTCAAAATATCTTTATACTCCCGCTGCCCCAGAATACGCTTATGTTAGGTATCTTTGACCAATAGTTTCTATATATTGGATTAATTTTTAAAACATAATATTTATAATTTTAGATACCATTTCTTGTAATGAATCTAAAAGTACAAAAAAATATGCTAAAAACATAATAAGTTCGACCAAATCCAAACCCAAGTTTATTACTGAACGGAGTGGGAGTACATATTTTCAAAATCCACTACCATTAATTGGTAAATAAGCATTGACAATCGTACTGAAAGAAAAGTTACTGATAATAACACACTAATAAGTTAACAAAACATTTCTATAAAATAATATGAGTAAACATTAATTATATTTAGATTATTGATACTAATAAGAATATAAATGCACGGGCCAACCTTTGTTTATACTATTTCAGTAAAAAAAAAGGAGCATATATGCAGTTCGTTAATGTCACATGGAAGGTGAGATGGAGCACTTCTGTTTGCCAACAGAACATCAACCACCGAATCCTCTTTCCAGAGCTGGTGATAGTGCGAGGCTACCGCTAGAGTGCTAGTAATCGTAGAAATTTTGGAACATGACGGCTATAGAGACATGACTATATGGAATAGAGTGCTTGCATTCCATCTCAAACACTATTGCCTGAAAGGGAAACGAGAAAGCAAAGGATGATGGTATATACCCGAAATTTGTTTTATACGATCGTACTGGCTCAATTAATACCATAATGTCAACTGCCCGCTTCTACTTGTCTCCATCTCCAGCATCCAACGTCCATATGTGCAGGTCGTCTGCTCGAACAGTGAGGCCCCGTTCGTTTCCACCCTCTAAAATTTATATACTGTCACATCAAAGAGAATCTTACTATTTAGTAGTATTTTTATTAATTTAATAACAAAACCTATGTCGCGACCCCCTCTAATTTGCGAGACGAATCTAATGATCCTAATTAATCTATGTTTAGCTACAGTGATGCTACAGATAAACATCTTCTAATAACACTATAATTACCCTCGTTGGATTCGTCTCGTGAATTAGATAGGGGGTCTGCAATTAGTTTCGAGATTAGACTTTATTTAGTACTTCAAAATAATAAAATTCTCTTTGATTTGACCCTCTAAAAATTATATAGCTGGAAACGAACAGGCCCTGAGGGGAGAACGAGAAAACATCAGTACTATAAATCATCTAAACCGTTTTTTTTAAAGTAATCATCTAAACCATTGGATGCACGGTACCATCGATATTATACTGGTGGTCTTGTGCGTTAAAACATTATTTTCGAGTTGTTATTGTCTTAGCTGAAAATGTATTAGCATACTCAAACTGGTTATTGAGATATAGATATTTTTATCGTGCATATATGGTGTGATGCATTTTGAGCGAAATAATATAAAATTTTCTTGCCAGACTGATTTCATAACAAAACACACTACAATAAAATAGCTATGTAGGCATGGTTCATTTGTAACGCTTCCGAAAGCGTATCTAAACAGACGCGGAGGGAACTCGTAAAGACGCTTTATAAGACGTTGTGTACAAAACGTGTTAAAATTGCACCGTGCTGCAAAAAATCCTCTTAATTCATTTTTTTAATTTAACATGGAGTGCCGCAATTATTTTCCAAACTGAACCTCTCCGTATCTCAAATCTTCTCCGCCGCCGCTCCCGTCTCTCACCTGCATCCTCACCAATCCGTCCATGCGATGTGTCAGATCCGGGCCTCCAACGTTGCCGTGCGCCTCGTCTGTCGTCATTGCTAGCATTCCCTCCGTGAGGCCTACATCTTCGCCAAGTGAAGCCCTCTCCATCATTCCCGGTTTGAAGATTGTCAGATCTAAGGAGCGGTTGCTAATCCTTCCTAACCTCTCTTGTGCAATCTAGATCCTGTTGACCCGCCGGCCATGAATCCAGTAATTGCGGCCAAGTTTGAGCAGCGTTGGTACGCCGATCTGCACACTCCTGTTGACGGTGATCCGAGGCCAAATATTGCGTAGACCTTGCCGTGACCAGGTGCTGATGATGGTAAGGCAGTTTCCTCCCAAATCTTCTTCTGCACAACGTCTGATCTTTGATGTTCTATCTCGTATTTCTTTAACACAATATCGGATCTTAGATGATTTATGCAGCCATTTTTTTATTTATGCAGTTGGTTACTTGGTCAAATCAGGTGTCCATGAATATATAGTTACACATGAAGTGACGGCAGGAGATCATAGATAGTCATCTATTTCAGATGCATGTCTGCGTAGTTTACCTAGTGGTCTACGTAGTGTTCAATATCATGAACACAGTTACTTACTAGATTATTATTTTTGTTGGTTTTCTTCTACAGGGTGAATGATCAATCAGATAGACATACGAAAGGAAACCAGATCCCATTTCTGGAACGACTAAAAGGATCGATGATCAATGCTGCGCTGATCATTAGTTTTTCAATTTATTTTATTAAGCATATAGCTTGTTCCTGAAACCTACAGTTCATATGACAATGACTGTAATTGTAACTTTTGATATTTTTTATATGTAAAGTTAAAGGATATATATTTTAATAAAATGTATCATTATATATGTCTCTTTAAATGTCAGTTAATTCATGTTTCTCTAATTCAAAATGAATATGTATAAAGTATTTATTTACGAGAAGTTTATAAAAAATGTGAGTATATTCATAAATAAGAAAAATAAAGCATGTATATATATATAAAATCGTCTCTACATGTGTAGATATGCATCTAGTGTGTCAATAAAACGTCTCATCTCTCCACCAGACATGTTTTACCAAAGCGTTTCTACACATCTTGACACGGTCCGTGTGGAGACGCTCCAGACACGCTTTACTAAAACGTGTTTACATGTCTATAGATATGAAATAAAGCGTGTCTACTATGCAAATAAAGCGTTTCTAGGAGGTGTTTTTCTTGTAGTGACATGTGAATCCTGGTTGCGCAGCATTACTTAGCATGAAAGTATTCAATGAGGTGGAGCACTACAAGTCTACAAACATTCCGGAAACGTGATCGCAATTCATTGAGTGCTACCTTATAGAAGATGACAGTACGGTTGATTTAACCATCGGCAATCTCTTAGCACAAACAGATAAGCCAAGACATGTAAACCATGTTAGAAGATTTTCTTTTCTTGCGTAATGAACATACACTTGTCACCTTACTTCTACGAACACCCGTAAATAATTTAGCTGACCTGATCGATCTTGAGATTCACAAAATCACTATAAGCACTTCGTTGCATGCTAACACACATGTCAACTCCTATAAGCACTTTGTTGCATGTCAACCCGTGAATAATTAATTTGACCTGATCGGTAATGCAACATATATGTCAAATTTTGGGATATAAACCTGAGTAGATTAATTCCATGACAAATAGCCTAACAGTTAAGCTTTGCTAACTTTGCAACTATATATGCCAGAAGAATATATAACACCTCCAAATCAACATTTGGGGCAACCCCATTTCAGTATTAGGTGTATTCCCACTACTCACATTTCGGATAACCCCACTTGATGTTGGCCTATTAAGAAAGATAGTGTACTATTGTAAAGAAAAAAAACTTTGTCTAGAGAGCAAGTTACACGTGTTCCTGAAAGTAAATCAAAAAGAGAATATAGTAAATGCGTCGTCTTGTTTGCACACAAGTGTCAGCAAGCACATTCCATGCATGCGATTCACACTTTGGATAGGTATAATGAATATAAAAAACCAGACAGAATTCAAACGAGATTTTGGAAGGATATTTGGGTACGCAATCTTTCATGGCCAATGCAATGATCTATGTACCACCCTTGAACATTTCTTTTCGGAGGATATTGGTGGGTGACAAACTTGATAAATGGAAAAGCTTGGCAGCTAAGATCTCCAAAGTGAATTTAAATAATGAGAGATCGAGTTTGTATGGAGTCTACATAAAAAAGGGCCAATTTACGATGTGTTCTATATATTTATTCATGATTAATGCTAATACTTCTTTCTCTTACACAGTGATTTGGAAGATGAAATTCCTCTAAAGATGAAGATCTTCTGTTGATATTTGTAAAGAGGGGTAATCCTAACAAAGGATAATCTAGGAAAGAGTAATTGAAAATGCTTTCAAAAGTGTTGCTACTGTAACAATAATGAAACTGTTCAGCACCTTTTCTTCGAATGTCATAATGCTATGATGATTTAGTGAACAATCTATATAGCTACCGGGTTAACTTCACGTAGAAATGTATCCCATATATGTTAAGGACTTGGCTCTCCAACTTTGATTTAGTGAGACAAATAACATTCTGGTTGGAGTTGTTGCATTATGTTGGACAATTTGGAGATTTCATAATGATCTAATAATCTTTGAAAATTACCAATATTTCTCAATTATGCAGGTTATCTTGAAGGAAATATACTAGACACGGTTCTCTGGGTGCTGCTGCTCGTGATGATGAGAGAAAGGAATCCTTCAGGATGGCGAACAGAATTTTAGAGGCATAGCGTTTGAGTTGTTCGTCTCTTCTGGATGAAAATTTTATGTTCCCTTGAGAGATTAGGTCAGGCTGAATTATATAATAATATTGCACAATATGTGCGGAACACAGAGGCGAGAAGACTCTTTCATTATCTAAAAGAAATCGCCAGGATGCTAATGTGTGATCGTCAGATGTTCTGCAAAGTAATATTAGGTTTTAATAGGAGATGAATTGTGTGCAATCTTAAATCTTGATAATACTGATCAGAGAGACCATATCACTGATTCACTGTCTATGCTCCGGACACTGCCGGGCTGTGGGATCGAGGCCAGTAAAACAGCCGTTATCGTGCCAGGCTTCAAATCCAGTCGAGCGGAAAGGAAGTTTGATCTTCAATCAGTGCTGTAGCGCTAGCGCATATGCTCTCCACTCCACGGATCAGCATGGCACCGCCAATAATGCAGATTTCATCATCTTTTGTACATATTTTGCTCCTTCCAACTTATTGGAATGGCAGCTCTTAGATTTTCAGCACGCAGCTGTCGTATCGTGTACGTTGCACATGCACATCCGTGTGGTGGTTTGCAGTTCGATCAGGTGTGCATGATCAGCAGACACCACGTTGGTTAGATCTGAAGGAACAGTGCGGCTGCTGGCTCAGGTCGCAGAAGCATTTTCTCTTAGCTGGGCGATGATTAAAGAGCGCTGGCATTGCGTTGCGTACGTGTTTTTCATTACCACCGGAAATCCAATCAGAAAGACAACCGACGTCGCGTCAACGGCTCAACGCATACCTCGATCTCGAGAGATCTCCTCCTCATGTGGGTGCAAATTCGCAGAGCAAGATATTTTCTTGTTCAGGGGCAAAATGATACTGCTCTGTTTTTCTTTTGATGACGTTCAGACGTTCAAACAGAGAATCTAAGTATATTTTTGAACTAGGAACCCTGTCCTAACGTTAGCAAAAACAAAAAAAATGGAGGGAGTAAGAATTACAAATTCATATTTTGCGGCATAGGCTTCATCAAAAGCCAAACAGACCCTGCGGAGTGCGGACCACGGCCCCCGAATCGCGGTAAGCGCGCACATGGCTTTCGAAGAGGGCTCAATCAGCGTTACCTGGCTGGACGGATGCCCAGCATGCGTTCGCTTACGGCTGCTGATACGCGGAGGAGGGACCAGCTCTTGACTAGTTGCCGATAGGTACTCTTCTACCCGAGAACGGAGCGCGTAGATGCACGCACACTCGACGGCGACGCGGCTGCTGGTGCATTTACGTATGCATCACTGGACCGCCAACAGGAATGTGATGAGTGGCGTATAGTTTGGAGCACTGGCATCCGTTCAAACCTTGCCCGAACTGTGCAATCGGTTTCAATTGCTCTGGGAAAGTAGGGCATGGCATCGGATAAGAAATCCGATTGTTTCTTCAAAGGTAGGCCGGATCTGTTGTAGAGTTCGTACATTAGCCGGGGCAGGCTCCTTTACTCCGGAGGATTGTTTAGTTGGAGGTGGTTGGCAGAAGAGAACTGGAATCTACTTAGGTGCAAGGGTTTTAAAGTCGTAGCCAGCTTTTAGTTTCTACAAGGATTACAAGATGTCTAGTGCATGGTAACTGGACAATTTTCATAAAGACCTATTAGCAGGCAAAGGTTGGTGACTGAAATTTAGGCAGAGCACTAGAGCTGAGACACTTGAGCAGAGAGAGACCCATTCAAGAAGCTGGAATAGCTGGAACAGCAGCGGTATATGACCTTTTCTTTTTCAAAATACAAAGAGGGAAAAGAATTCTGGAGGCAGGGGAACGTATTGTCCAGCGCAGCTCTCTTTTCCAGTGCCCGATTACAAACAAAACAAGCAAGGCACAGTTTAGCCCAATAAGTTTGTTTTGTTCAGATGGGCCGGGCCTTATACAAAACTGATTTCCGAATGAAACAGCCGAACAGGCCTGCCGGCAGAGCCGTGTCTTGGTTCGTGAGCTCCGAGCCTCCGACTAGCCGCCGCGTGGCGAACCCAATAGCCACTCACCTGGCCGTACGCTCACCTCCACTCCGGGAGCTAAGCAGAAGCCAGCAGTCAAAGCGGCGCGCCGCACGCCTGCCCGCTTCGCCCACCCTACCTACCGCGCCGTCCACAACCACTCCGGCTGTCAAGCACCTTCATCTTCCTCGGCCTCCGCGATCGAGCGGCACACGGGCATCATGGAGGAGAGCAGCGTCAAGGCGGCGGCGGTGCAGCGGCTGATGGCGGCGAAGGCGGAGTCCGGGAAGAGCTTCTCGGACGTGGCGGCCGAGACGGGGCTCACCAACGTCTATGTCGCGCAGCTGCTGCGGCGGCAGGCGCAGCTCAAGCCGGAGACCGCGCCCAAGCTGAGGGCGGCGCTCCCGGCGCTCACCGACGACCTCGTCGACCTCATGATGCAGCCGCCGTTCCGGTCCTACCACCCCGACATCGTCCAAGAGCCCGCCGTATACAGGTCCGGTTTCTCCGATCTTCTCCCCTTTTCCCCGCTTATCTCTGTAATCTGTGATGGTGATAGAGTTCGTCGCTTATCTTCTCTGGCTATTGCTTACAGTAATACATATCAATTTGTACGGTCATTAGTCATTCACCCTTCCTACAGCTGTTTGGTACTAGCAGAGTTACAAGCAGGTCGTTCTGGTGGACCGTGGAGTTCACTTGCTGATTTTGGAAATTGGAATTAACATTGTCAATGTGACAGATTTGCCTTTTGCTAACAGCCGATTTGTGGGCCAAGCTCCTTTAATCTTGTCCTTTTGTTTGCCTGCCCTTAACTCTGTCAAATTCTATTGTGGGACTGTAGAATCATTTTCCCCTGTCCTTCGAGTGGAAGGATATCATCATTGTACCACAATTATGTTTACTTAGGGATATTGGCTAAAGCAATTTCAGTATTTAATATTCTAGTTCGAATTTGAACCGAATCTTGAGCACTTGGATCTGACTTTCCTCTATCTGATGGGACCTTGAAATCAGGAAGATTAAATGCTAATATGCTAGTCTTCTATGATAAGCTGAGTAGTTTCCAAAATGGTACTAATATGCTTGACAAAAGCACTACATGCGGAATTGGCTGTTGGGCTGTTCATTTATATGTTGAATTTTCTACTCCATACACCATGTAGTTCCAAATTTTGAGACCAGTGCCTCCATCTTTGTACAAGAATTTGTAAATACGTCAAGTTTAGCTATTGAAATTGAAAATATATGTAATTTCTCTCCAAAAGCGTGGTTAAGCTCATGCAGCTTCTTGCCAGAGCTTCGTTTTGCTCACTTAAATTATTTAGCTTTATTTCTTCCAACTTATCAGGATTTATCAGATGATTCTAAGTTTTGTAATTAATTGATTTATGTTAATACGGCAATGCACTTCTATCGAGTATATTAGAATAGCACAGCACACTCATTAACAGCTTTTATATATTGCACACAGATTGAATGAAGCTGTTATGCATTTTGGAGAGAGTATAAAGGAAATAATCAACGAAGATTTTGGTGATGGAATGTAAGAGTTTACACTCTACAGTGCTTCATCTATTAGTGAATATAATTTTTACGCTTATTTTTTCTCTGTAGCAGATAGCAATGATTGCACATAACTGCCTTTATGAAAAGGGCTGCTATGTAACCTCATCGTAGAGTTAATTGTGTTCTCTAAATAGGAACTGAGCATAGCTGAGTTGGTTGAGGCCTGACTTCCTGAGGATGTGGGTCGACCATCCATGTTCAAATCAACTTCAACATAAATTTGTCTGCTATTTCTTCTTATTTACAATGCTACATAACTCCTCCTAGGTTAGTCCGTTGCTTTTTTTGCCCCATTTTCTTTGCTTATATATGACATTGTTTAAAGTTTTAGATGTTTCGAATCTGTGTGCAGCTTCATTTGTGTATAGAAGCTAAGTAAACATTCGAGTATTTGGCTGTGCATCGTTTCAGAGTTATATTTCTAGTCTGTGCGAAGCCCCATTGAATTGTACATCGATTGCAGAAATAGTGTTGTAAATTCGATTCCATGCATGTTGCAGCATGTCGGCCATAGATTTCTATTGTTCAGTTGACAAGGTTAAAGGTGCCGATGGGAAAGATCGTGTTGTGGTCACGTTCGATGGGAAGTATCTGCCTTACACTGAACAGGTTTATTTCTTCTTCTAGCATTTTTTTTCGCATGTTTCCCTGTTTCTTGTTTCTTATAAATTTGGTACTAATTTGCACTGATGCATCTATGGATGCATTGTAATAAAATGATATGGCTATTACATAATGTTATCTTCCACGTTTGCAGAAATCTGAACACATGATGTCAAGGCTGAATCTCAAGTCATCTTAAAGATACATCTGCATAATGCATTCAGTGAACAGAGCACATATTGTCGTCTTAAACCTTTGGGTCTGGAAAAGAAGTTAGCACATGTTTTTTTTTTTGAATGATCAACAAAATAAATGGGATTGTAATAATGATTATAAACATGATCTGTTCAAGACTGCTGAATTTGATTCCATCCTCGCTCGGTTACGAGGCGAACAATAAACTATTGGCTGTGTCTGCTCGTGTTGAAATGAATGATAAACAATTCGTCGCGTGGTGTGTTAGTAAAAGTTTATGGAAGCGATGACCCTGAGGGCTCGCGTGGTTTCATTATATTTGGGGCATTGCCGTGATGTACAAGAATACGAACTGGTTGGTGCTTAGCCGAATACAACTAGACTCCATACCGACTAGGACTAGAGTCTATCTAAGTTACAACACAATCTGGCTAAGCATTCGAACCTTGTCTGGTTTACAACACATCTTAATACCCTCCCTCAATCTTAGCCACCTAGATTAAGATTGTTCTTGAACATGACTAGTTGTCTAGTTGAGAGAGGTTTTGTAAACCCATCAGCTACCTGTTCTTCTGTTGGCACGTACTGTATGGATAGCAACCTTTGTGCAACTCTTTCTCTTACAAAATGATAGTCCACTTCAATGTGTTTAGTACGTGCATGGAACACTGGATTTGCTGATAAATACGTTGCCCCAATATTGTCACACCACATCTTTGCAATCTTTGGAAACGGTATGCCAATCTCACGTAGTAGCGCTTGAACCCACATGACTTCAGCTGTGGCATTTGCAACGGCTTTATACTCAGCCTCTGTTGATGATCTGGACACCGTTGCCTGTTTTCTTGCGCTCCACGATATGAGGTTTGAGCCGAGGTACACAGCAAAACCTCCTGTCGACCTTCGATCATCCAAACATCCAGCCCAATCGGCATCTGAAAATGCAGTGACAAGTGTTGATGGTGATCGGTATATCCTGAGTCCTTCATGACACGTCCCATTTAGGTACCTTAGTATCCTCTTTACCGCTGTCAAATGATCGGTGGTTGGCGAGTGAAGATATTGACATACCTTGTTCACTGCAAAAGCTATATCCGGACGCGTGAGAGTGGCATACTGAAGTGCTCCGACAAGACTTCGTATTTTGTGCAATCCTCGGGTCCAAGTGGATATCCTTTGACTCTTGTCAATTTCTCACTTGTAGACATGGGCGTACCGACCGGCTTGCAGTTACTCATGTTCGCCCTTTTTAGAATGTCACGTATATACTTCTCTTGAGATAGTATAATACCTTGCTGTGTGTTTCGACTTCAATTCCCAGGAAATAATGAAGCTCACCAAGATCTTTGAGTGCAAACTCATGACTCAAATTCCGCAATAGTGCTTGTGTTGCCTTCTCGGATGAACTGACCACTATGATGTCATCAACATATACTAATAGAAACATCATGATGCCACCTTCATTAAAGTAGAACAAGGAGATGTCTGCTTTTGATGATTGAAACCCGAGAGAGAGCAACTTGGAACCGAGTCTAGAAAACCAAGCACGGGGTGCTTGTTTTAATCCATATAAGGCCTTATCTAGTTTGCACAAATACTATGGTTTAGAGGAGTCAACATACCCTGGTGGCTGCTTCATGTATACTTCTTCCTCAAGAACACCGTGTAGAAACGCGTTCTGCACATCTAATTGACGGAGACACCATCCTCTTGACACAAGCAACGAGAGTATCTAGCGAATTGTAGCTGCTTTGACCACTGGACTGAAGGTATCTTCGTAATCTATTCCATACCGTTGTTTAAATCCTTTTGCCACCAATCTTGCCTTGTACCGATCAATGGATCCATCTGGTTTCCTCTTGATCTTGTATACCCACTTACAGATCAATGACGTTCTTGCCAGCAGATGGAGGAACTAAATGCCATGTCTGATTTTTGAGCAAGGCTTCATACTCCACGTCCATAGCCTGTTTCCAATTCTTATCATGTAGAGCATCAGCAAGATTACAAGGCTCACCGAGTGGTAGTCGGGAGATTATACCGAACAGTGCCATCGGTGTAAATTTTTGGCTTATGGATCCCGCTTTGAGAGCGCGTCCAAGCTCCTGGAGCAGCAGCTGCAACAGGCTCGGCAGCACCGGCATTGATCACAGCCGGATCCTGAGCTTGCTCGGCCTCGAAGATCCGCCCGAGCTTCGTCGACGCTGTCCCCCTTGCGAGCCAGCCGGCTGTGAACACGTGGACTGCGCGCCGACGGACGGACCCGCTCGGTCGGTCCGGCCGGTGGCGCGCCCAGCCGGGGCTGCCGCGTGGCGTTGTCGCGAGGTGATGAAGGTGCGCTCGTAGTGGGGAGCGAATCTGCTCCGCTGGTCGCGCCCAGTCGCCCCGTCTGCGCCAATGATTGCCGGATCATCATCATGAGCCGTGCCGGTCGCGCCAGCTGCTGAACTTGGCTCCTCCCGTGCCCTTGAAGCATCAATTGCACTCGAATTTTCTGCATCGGACTCAAGAGTATTAGTAGCACCTGCATGACTAGTAGTCACATGATCAAACAACGGTACACCCCCAGTAAGATTTGAAGGTAGTAGGAGAATTTCGGAGCGGAGACGTGGACCGACATCAGGATGTAATTCAGAGAAAGGAAAGATGTTTTCATCAAAGATAACGTCACGGGAGATATAAACGCGGCCGGTGGAGGTGTCAAGGCACTTGTAGCCTTTGTGAGCTGTGCTATACCCTAGAAAAACACATCTCTTGGATCGGAATTCGAATTTCTTCGAGTGGAAAGGTCTTAGGTGTGGCCAGCAGGCGCACCCGAAGGTTCTTAGGGCGAGAGAAATCTGGTTTTTCATTGTACAAAGCTTCTAGTGGGGTACGGAAGTCAAGGAGCTGGGTGGGGGTACGATTGATCAAGTATGAGGCTGAGATAAACGCCTCATCCCAATACTTCAATGGCATTGAGGCTTGGGCGAGCATAGATAGACCAACTTCGACGATATGTCGATGTTTGCGCTCCGCAGGACCATTCTGTTGATGGGCATGCGGGCAAGAGACAAGGTGGGTTATTCCAAGTTGTTTGAAGAGAGAATTAAGGCCCTCATACTCACCACCCCAATCTGACCGGACAGAGATGATTTTCTTGTCAAAGCGACGTTCGACAAGTTTTTGAAATTCTTGAAAACATTGGAAGGCATCAGATTTTAGTTTAATAGGAAAAATCCAAGTAAATTTGCTAAAGTCATCGATGAAACTCACATAATATTTTTTTCGACTAAAAGAGTCGGCGCTGGCCCCCACACATCAGAAAAGATAAGTTGGAGAGGCTCAGTAGACCGACTAGTAGAGGTAGGATAAGGGAGTTGATGACTCTTTCCTTGTTGACAAGCATCACAAATAGAATCAACACTAGTTTCTCTTGAAGAACATGGTAGATTATATGAGCTAACAACACGATTGACAATAGCTAATGAAGGATGCCCTAATCTCTTATGCCATCTCTCTAAGGATGGTTTAATTGCACTAAGAACTTGTCTTCGATACTTCTCTAAGTTGGATGGGAGTGGGTAGAGGCCGTCTTTACACCTGCCGCTGAGAAGAACTCACTTCGTTGCCAAATCCTTGACAAAGAAAAACCAAGGATGAAATTCAAGAAAAACTTTGTTATCAAGGGCAAAGCGATGAACAGATATCAAGTTTTTGCAGGCTTCAGGAACATGGAGAATATTTTTAAGATATAAATCACGACTAGGGGTATTAACAATTGCTTGACCAATGTGATTAATAGTCATACCCGAGCCACTTGCGGTCTTGATCTGTTCATTGCCTTGATAGGTGTCGTGGACGGTCAGCTTGTTGATGTCCCCCGTGATGTGATCCGTGGCACCTGTATCGGTGTACCAATTCGAGTCCACACCGTAGTTGTTCATGGCAGCAGCTGCACTCCTTCCTTCTGCAGTATATTCTGGGTCAAAGCGATACCAGCACTCAAGTGCAGTATGCCCTTTGCCGCAGACCTGGCACTTTGGCTTGGGAGGTCGATTGCCTCCTCTGTTGTTGTACCCACCATTGTAGCCGCCGCGATTTCCTCCTGGACCACCGGGCCCCCGACCCGGGTTTCTTCCTCCATAGCCGCCTCGGTTACCATGATTCCGAGGAGGTCCTCGACCACCACCACGTCCTCGTGAAGCAACGTTCACAGATCCATGGGTGGCGTGAAGCATGTCAATGCGATGATCAAAGGAGGTGAGCTGGATGTAGAGGTCGTTCACCGAGATAGGTTCAACGCGTGCAACAACAGCAGAGACTACGGGATTGTAGTCGTAGTCCAGGCCGTCTAGTATGTAGCCGACGAGTTCTTCATCATCTAGAGGTTTGCCGGCTGCTGCCATGTCGCCGGCTAGTGTCTTCATCTTGTTGAAGTATTCAGCCATGGTCATGGTGCCCTTGCGAGTAGTCGTCAAGGCAATGCGCGTGTTTACCGACCGCGCTCGGGTCCGGGACGCAAATAGCTCCGTGATTCCCTTCCATAACTCGGCGGCTGACGTTTTGTCAGCAACTTGCGTGAGGATCTCCGACGTGAGCGACGTGAGAAGATAGCTCACGACTTGCTGGTCACGTGCGATCCACTTGGCATACTCTTCATTGGCTTGCTGAAGAGGCTTGGAGTCGACGAGACGTTCGACTTCCTTCGGTGGTGCAACGTCCGTGCCGAAGATAAGACCTTCTAGCTGTGCACCCCGGATCGCCGGCATCACTTGTGCCTGCCATAGGCTGAAGTTCCCTTTGTGCAGCTTCTCCGTGACCGGGAGCACGAGGGGCGCCGCGAGTAAGCTCGAGGACGATGTCGCCATGGATTAGATGAGTAGAGGATTGGCTCTTGGTACCAAGTAAAAGTTTATGGAAGCGATGACCCTGAGGGCTCGCGTGGTTTCATTATATTTGGGGCATTGCCGTGATGTACAAGAATACGAACTGGTTGGTGCTTAGCCGAATACAACTAGACTCCATACCGACTAGGACTAGAGTCTATCTAAGTTATAACACAATCTGGCTAAGCATCCGAACCTTGTCTGGTTTACAACACATCTTAATAG
>JAUNZO010004596.1:0-22187 GCA_031894775.1 Chloris gayana | reverse complement strand
TGT
Source organism: Chloris gayana (assembly GCA_031894775.1). Lineage (NCBI taxonomy): Eukaryota > Viridiplantae > Streptophyta > Magnoliopsida > Poales > Poaceae > Chloris > Chloris gayana. The sequence goes on along the minus strand of JAUNZO010004596.1, from coordinate 22,184 downwards.
CGGGTACCTAGATTAGGGAACCCTAATCGGGGTACTTAATCCGGCTAACAGCTCCGTCTTGTACGCGTAAAGGATACAGAAGTGGGGCCCGAAACCTCCGCCTCGCCCGACCCCGAGTCGGGCAAGGTCCACAACTTCCGCCTCGCCCGAGCCCGAGTCGGGCGAGGCCCACAACTCCGCCTCGCCCGACCCGAGTCGGGCGGAGTCCACGACTTCCGCCTCGTCCGACCCTGGGTCGGGCGGGCCACGATCTCCGCCTCGCCCGACTCGGCGTCGGGTGGGACCGCAATCCCTGCCGCGTTTGCCTTTGCTTCGCGGAGAAGCGACCTCACCCACCGGATAGGGGAGGAGTTGCGGCGAGCCGGTAGGCGCAATTACGACGCACAGGGAACTCGTTTCACCAACATGACGTGATGTGACCGGCGCGATGCCTAACCGTCCCGTTCCGCGGCGCCGCACGCTGGCGCTAGCTCAGCTGCAGAGCGGCGTGATCATTACCAAGCCCATGATGGCTCGTGGACCGGGACGGAGGCCGAGGCGATTGACGGGACAATAGCCTGTAATCTGTCCTGTGGGCTGACCAACGGCATCCGCCTAGGCCTACGAAGGCTACGAAAGCCGGGCCCGCGGCCTCGCCTCGCCCGACTCCGGGTCGGGCGGGTGCACCACTTCCGCCCCGCCCGACTCGGGACTCGGGCGGGCTCGGCGATCCCCGCCTCGCCCGACTCGGAGGCAAATGGCTTCTTCACGAAGCCTCACGGGTGAACGAGGATCGCCATAACTCCGCTCGGGAACTCACCAATCCACGAGGGATTGGGTGAGATCAGCGCAGCTCCTCTTGTCTCATCTTCACGCGTCGCTGACACCCACGGCACGATGACAAGACGGAGGCGTCAACACCATCTCTGCCGGAGCCATGATGAACGGGAGTGATGGATGGAGACCGCCATACGACGAGACCGCTGCCACGATGTGAGCGTGGCATTGACTCTGTTGACGGTCGTTACGGACCAATTTCGACCGTCAATTAGTCAAATAAATGAGAAGGACTAGGCATGTCTTGCATGCATTTTACTTAGAAATAACCTAGTTCCACGTGTACCTCTAGATTTTTAGTGTGCAGGTGGAAAATGATGAATTCCAGGCCCCGAGGCGACAAATCAACACTTTTACAAAACTTCCACTTCGCCGCGGGAATCAACTCCAAGATAAAAGGCCAACGACCACGAAATCCAACACAAATAAGGCCTCACGCACCTGGATCAAAGACCAACATCCGGTGGGGGAGCCAACCGCCAAAGCCCAGCCCAGGGAGGGGCCGGTGGCAGTTCGGCCGAACCAACAAGGCGGTTCGGCCGAACCGTCATGGTGGCCCCCTGGCCCACTTTTCTGCGGCGGTTTGCCCACCGCCTACGGAGGTCGGTTCCACGCGCATTAAATGCCACCAGACCTACGAAACCGCCTCCGGGAGCCGACCTTTCAAGCCTATATAAGGAGGGGTACCCCCTCCTTAACACACACAACAACACAAGGATCATTCTCTCCTCACACTAGAAGTTTAGAGGCTTTCTAGGTAGTGCTAGGCTTAGTAGTGGGCTGCCTCATTGCTCCCAAAGTCTTGTGGAGAATTGGGTATAGCTCTTGTATCCTCTCTTTATGAGACTTGATCATTCATCTATGGAATACTTTCGTTCATATCCTTGTCATGAGCTTTATAGAGTAATCATGATCTTGTTTGATCGTTCATCGTTCGTTCATATAAGTTCGTCGTTCGTTCTTCGTTCTTCATTAATAGAAGATGAACTCATATCGAATGTTCTTCGTTCGTTCATACTTGATCACCGATTACTCCTGATCTTACTTGATTAATTGCCGTTCGTCGCTCATTCTTGAGCGACAGCGCCTCTACATGACTTAGTGCTAGCTTTGATCCTTTCGTCTAGCTTATGCTAGTTAGGCTAGTGTTCTTATGAATAGGCTTCGGGTTCATCGTCCCGCAAGGGTGCTCTAGATTTACCACCATGTCGGTGCCTCGAGGGATCTAGAGTTGTGGTTAGTGACGCCGGCACGGTGCTGGGGTTATCTACCCACCGTTGAATGTGCTTCGTGTCCCACGGTTTGTAGAGGTAGGTGACAAGAAGTGACAGCCTTGTCATCCAAAGTAATCCTCCACGTTCGGGCATGGCATAGGAGTCTAAAAAGCCGGAGTCGCGAGGCGGACCTCGCGTAAGACGGATCTCCCGATGATGCCTAGGCATTAGACGCTTGCTTGCGCTTGCATGATCTTGGATGTTAGGTAGAAGCTGCGCACTCATATGAATGTTGTATCATTAGGAGTAGTGGTCTGCTAGTCTAGTTTAGCTTTATCTAGGATCGCCTCTATCCCTTTTATAAGAGAATGCATCGCCTTGGTGTGTGTCACACTATCCTCAACTTATTGCTCCTAACCCCTGCATTGGAATGTGAATACTTCATCATTCTTTTGTAACACCATGAACATAAGTACTCTTATCAACCATGTCTTCCTTTGGGAAAATATAAATACGATACCCTTGAATACTCTCGGGTGAAATGCTACAACGGGTTATCCGTCCGCTTGCGGATATTCATGACCCACCTTATAATACATATCTAGTACTTGTACTTGGATGTGGATTATTTGGTTAAATAGTGCAAGTGACTTAAACCCTTGGCTCTCCCGCGGTCACGTGTTTCTTTCCGCGTGACCTTAAGAGATGCCAACAAGCATTTCTGGCGCCGTTGCCGGGGAAGACATTGGTTAATAAGAATACAATGAATGTTCATGATTACACTTGATGATGATTTAATCATTGCCCTTGCAGGCTAACCTTGATCTGTTTTCTCTCAAAGGTGAAAACGAGGATGGTGCATGCGTGGATTCGACTTGCCGGAAAACTTCGTTGATAATCCCGAGGCTCTTGCGAGAAAGACTCGACCTCGCGTCGTTGTCTCTCCTCAAGAACCCACGACAAGCGAGCCCGCATCTTCCGCACCATCAACCTCAACACTCATGGCTGAAAGGACCCTTCGTGACTACTCTGCGCCCTCCGTCGCCAATGTGCCCATTGGGCCCAACGTCGACGCTGGTGCTGCAGGACTTGACATCAAGTCCAGCCTCATCACTATGGTGCAAGCCATTCCCTTTTGTGGAAAGGCCTCCGAGGACGCCAACTCTCATCTCCAACAGTTCCTGGAAATATGCAACACATCAGCCACGGCCGGAGCCAACCAAGATGCTATCAAACTCCGCTTGTTTCCCCTATCCCTCCTTGGGAAGGCGAAACGGTGGTTTTATGCCAATCGTGCAAGCATTGACACTTGGAACAAATGTTCCACGGCGTTCCTCGCCAAGTTTTTCCCGATGGGCAAAACCAATGCCCTTCGTGGAAGAATTGCAAGTTTCCAGCAAGCGACAAACGAATCCATGCCCGAGGCATGGGAAAGGCTTCAAGAATACATTCTGGCCTGCCCTCACCATGGGATGGAGGAATGGCTCATTCTTCAACACTTCTACAACGGGTTGACACCAACAACCCGTGGACATATGGATGCCGCTGCTGGAGGAGCCTTCTTCTCCAAAACTATTGCCCAAGCAAAAGAACTCATAGAGAAGATGGTCTCCAATCAAGGGTGGAGCGATGATCGACTCCAAACACGCGCAAGAGGCGTACACCCTGTCAAGGAGGTGGACATGCTTGTCCGCCAAGGTTGACCTCCTCATAAAACGCTTGGACGAACACAACGCAAATGGTGGTGTTCATGCATTGGACTCACACATGACGTGTGAGGAGTGCGGGAACACTGGCCATATGGGGAAGGATTGCCCCCATACCCATGAAGAGGTGTTCTACATGAACAACAACAACGGGTATCGTCCAAACGGAGGACAAGGGTACAACCAAAACCGACCATCATATCAAGGAGGTAACAATTTTTCTGGCTTTAACAATAATCAACCTTCCTTGAAAGATTTGGTTTATGGCCAAGCTAAAATTAACGAATCTATCAACAAAAAGCTTGCTGCCAATGATAAAGTCTTAGAAAACATAACTGCACAAATAGAAGGTTTCTCCTCTGCTTTCAAAAATCAGCTGAGCTTTAATAAAATGATTGAAACCCAAGTTGCTCAGCTAGCTGCTCTTATTCCTGGTTCTAATTCTGGGAAGATCCCGGGGCAACCCGAGTCTTCTTTGGAAAATGTTAATGCGGTTACCACGAGGGGAGGAAAATCCACTCGGGATCCGCCATATCCTAACCATGCAGCAAAGAAGAACAGGAACGACCTGGAGGAGGAAAGCCCTTCTATTACCAAAGAAAAAGAAGAAGAACCGAAGCCAAGTGAAGGGAAGAATGGAATTGAATTTCAAGACACAAGCTTTTTGCCATTCCCTCACAGAAACGAGGAAGCCAAAGGAGGATGAACAATTTGCTCGATTCGTCGAGACCATCCGAAGGATTCATGTCAACGTGCCATTGTTGGACATGGTGCAGGTGCCCACATATGCACGCTACCTTAAAGACATCCTCAACAACAAGAGGCCACTACCCAACGAGGAAATGGTCAAGCTCACGGAGGAGTGTAGCGCAGCTATACTCAATCGGCTTCGAGAAAAGAAGAAGGACCCTGGCTGCCCCACAATATCATGTTCCATTGGGGCACACCACTTCGACCAGGCCTTATGTGATCTTGGGGCAAGCGTCGGCGTGATGCCCAAAGAAGTCTTTGATCGTTTGAGCTACACAACCTTGACTCCTACACCAATGAGGTTGCAATTGGCGGACTCTTCGGTCCGCTACCCCGCGGGAATAGCCGAAGACGTGCCGGTAAAAATTCGAGGCAACTTCATACCGGTGGACTTTGTGGTGCTTGAGATGGATATCGACAAGAACACGCCCCTCATTTTGGGACGTCCCTTCCTCAGCACCGCAAACGCCCAAATTGATGTTGGGAATGGAGAAATCCGATTCCACATCAATGGGAAGGAGGAAAAGTTTGAGTTCCAACCAAGAAAAGAACAATGCTCAATGATCAAGATCAAGTATGGGCCAAATCCCTCAAACATCCGTGAAGTTGAAGTGACGCCAAGAAAGACGGATAGTCTCGTCGCCTTTTGGAAGCAACTTGACAAAATTGAGAATCCGTCATGGTACCAACCCAAGAAGCACTGCAACAGCAAGGCCGGGATTATGGGCCAAGAAGCCGGTCCTTCAAGACACAAAGCCACCTACATCAACAAAGACCAAACAAGTGTGGCAAGTGAAGAAGGTGCAGCCATCTTCATCCTCTTCTCCAGGGAAAGGGCCTGCACCACAAGGATGAAAAGAAATGGAGAAGTCCTCGCTCGCCGGACTTAAAATGGCAAAGCCCTGGTCGACGAGGATAAATCGGTATTATCTTTCGATTTCTTTTGATTTTGTTTTCCACCACATGCATCTCCCTGCATATTCTATTTTATCACAAGATAATTTTCATTTCATTTATTTGGATTTTCCGCCAGCATATTTGATTTTTTTCTCACTCGCCATGCATAGAAAATTTGAAAACCAAAATCCTTTTACGTCCAAATTTTCCTACTTTGTTTGAAACTTTTGGACAACCCTTGTATCCTTATACAAAATCCAAAAACAATTTTTGCATGTTGGAATTTTCTCCAACACTTTTTCTCGAGATTTGATTTTTCGAATAAAGCTGAATTTGAGGCAACTTTCTTTGGATTTCTTGAGCAAAAATTTCTGAGGAATATCTGGACGTAGCAACCATGGTCAATGATCATTTGGCCGTTGGGAGCTATGGGCCAAAAGGGGGAGCAAAAGGGACCCACAGCAGGTCGGCCGAACCCACCTCCTTGGTTCGGCCGAACTGCCATGACCGTTGCTCGGTCTGTCCTTTTTCCCAACGGTCATATGCCCCTCCTAACGCTCAAAAACGGCTACTTCGTGAGCTATAAGTAGAGGTGGCCTGGCCAGAGCTCTCTCCCCCTCTCACACTATCATTTCCACTCCTCACTCACTTCATTCTCATTACTCTCAAGTTTTCCATTGTCCTCACTTGCTCATTGCCTAAAAGTTCTGCATAAATCTTTTGCTCTTGGTGTGCTTGTCTAGTTTTTGGTTTGATTTGTTTTTGTTTGGTTTTCTCGAGTTGCGATTTCTTGCTCACATGAACAACCGACGGTGTCGCTAATTTGATTTTTCCCTCACATGACCCGTTCGGAATTTTTGTTCTTGCATTCTTGCTCTCTTTGTGTGCAGCCATGACCGGTGCCAAGAAGCTGTTCGGGTCAATCAAGAGGTCCTTGAGCTCACGCTCAAGTTCAAGCTCTTTACGTCGAAGCACCCGCGCACGCCCCGTAGTCGAGTCACCGCCAAGTTCACCACCACAAGTCGAGGAAGAAGGGCAAGAGGGCAACATCGAGCATCGTCTCCTCACCGACACCGACCTCGACTTAGTGGGCGAGCACGAGACGCGCACCTACACGCTTCTCCAACACCGTCTCTTTGCTCCTACGCGAGCATTTGACACGGAGCTGCTGCACAAAATAGGTATGGATGCTGAATTTGCTCAAGTATTTAAAGCCTTAGGGTGGACAGATTTTGCTAGTGTAAATGAGCCGGGTTCCCGCTTGCTTACACTTCAGTTTTTATGCACCCTACAAACGGTAGATGAAGGAATTTCTTTTCGGTTTTTCCGTGAATCCTACCGTTTGACTTGGAAAGAACTTAGCACTCTTCTTGGCTTTAATACTCGCTGCAATACCGACTTGGATGGTGCCCTTCCTCGGTTTTCAAAGCATGCTTTTTGGGAAAGGATTACGGGTCTTCCTAGTTGCGTGCGACCTAGAACTAATCACATCCATCATCCTACCTTGCGTTTTATGCACATGTGGATTGCTATCACTCTTTTTCCAAGGAGTGATATTCGGGTGTGCGCGAGGATGAGCTAAAAATTCTTTTTGCTGCGGTCGATAAGATTAAGATTGCTCCCGTGAAAGCCATGATTTGCCAATGGATAGAAAATCTTGGGACGATAGGACCAATTGAATGTACCTCTCTAGTGACACGAATTGCCATGCGGGTGGGAGCTTTACATGATGCTAATGTTGAATACCTTGCTACACCTCGCTCTCTTATAAATAAAGATTATCTTATTCAAGGTCACTCTCTTAAGAATGGTCCGAACGATTCCCTCATATATTATTTTGTGGGATATGCAAACGAGTTTCGGTTACCTAACCCGGACCTTCGTTTGTATACTCTCAAAAATCTAACCATTGAGCTCCAAGAAGCGCAGCGGTCTCGCAGGAGTGTATCTTCTCGCAGGGGGCGCACAGATCAGAACAACCATCTACCTCCGAGATGCCCACACCGCACCCCACGACTCATGGCGAGCCGGGGTACAGCCACCCCGGGTTTTCTCCCGGTGGGTACCCAGCCCCGCCACCTCACATGGCCGGGGGATCGGCGTGGCAAACTCCGGGATATGGCCCGGGGCTGTTTTCTCCACAACAACAATGGGAGGAACACTCCACCGACTCCGGATCAGCCCAAGGCTACAACTTTGTGCAGGAGATGAACAACCTCTCCTCACAAATGGGAAGACTCCAAACCACGGCGGAAGACACCGAGTATGCGCTCAACCAACACATCTTGCAAACTCATCAATGGCAAGAGCGCACCGACACCCAGCTCACCGCCCTCACCAACATGACGGAGCAACAACGAGCCGATCTTTTGGCTTACTTCCGTCACATGGGGTTCATTCCACCAAACCCATGAGCAAGAACAAGCTTGGGGGGGCAGCACCCCCCGCTAAGGTATCATGTATCGCAACTTGTATCCTTTATTGTCTCTTGTTTTTGCTTGTTCTTGCCTCTCATATGAAAAACAAAATAAAAATGATAAAACTAAAAAGAACAAAAGAAGTAGCTTAGTTCCCTTTTATACGCTGCAAGTATGTTGCTAGTCTTTCTATGTTGAGATGATGAATAGTTGCTCTGTTTTATTTCTCTCATGTGCCTAGTCTATAATTTAGAACTCTCCTAGTTTTGAGTTTGGTGGCTAGCAAAACTTGCTTAGAACCTGAAACTTGTGGGCTGCACATGCTTGAGCTGCACCTAAGTTGTTGTGAGATGATGATATGGTAAAAAGAGCTGCTATGATCTTGTCCTAAGTTGAGCTTAAAATCTCCGGAATTCTGTTCCCAAAAATTGCAAAATCTATAAGTTCCCAAGTGATGATAAATTCCTACCAAAGCCATATGCAAATTTCCCTTGAAAACCTTACTCATTTGCTACTTGTTACTTCATTGAGCTTTATCAAAATTGTGTGACCCTAGTGAGATGCTTTTCATACTCTCATGATCAAGATCACGTACACACTCCACCTCATATGCTACACTTCTACACCGGAAGTTAGCAACATGTCATGCCATCCACCCAAAATAAAGACACTCCTCACATTTTATCACCTCTCTTAAAATATCAAAAGAAGGCATGGCTATGCAAAAGAAAAAGAAAATAAGGCTCACAAAAGATGAGCAAGAAAAAGATGCTGCTCTCATTTCGAGCATAGAAAAAGAAAGAAGAAAAGATAGCCATGCCCAAAATCCAAAATAAAAAGAGGTGAAACAAAAAGAGGAGTAGTCAAATACACCACCACCATCATCTTCACACTTGCACATCTTGATCTACGATTGTATGACTTGCTATCTCCATGGATCCACTCTTTTGGTTTCGCAAAAATATGAATGCAAGTATGCCTCATTTCATACCCTACCTTGAGCTCCACAAAAGCCTATTAGATGTAGGATGAGGCAATACACATGCCTTGGTGAGGAATATAAACACCATTAGAGCGATTCGAGAGCATCACTTGTGGAACGTGGTTTTACTTGAAAAAAAAAAAAAAAAAAAAAATATTTTTTGAAAACGTCCGGAGAATAAAAAGCAAGACAAGGGAAGAGAAAATAAATGCTCTATACACCGTTCTCTCTCTCAACCGCCCAAGGTAAAGTGAAAAGCACAAAGCCCCATGAGGACTAAGGGGAAGGGTGAGTCACCATTGCCAACTTATTCAACTCAAGGATGAGTATCTTTGTTATACACTTGGTACCTTTGAGAAGTAGGCATTGTAGCAACTCCTGATCAACAACCTAAAGTTCTACTACTTGCTCGGGACGAGCAAGGAGTAAGCTTGGGGGGCTTGTTGACGGTCGTTACGGACCAATTTCGACCAGTCAATTAGTCAAATAAATGAGAAGGACTAGGCATGTCTTGCATGCATTTTACTTAGAAATAACCTAGTTCCACGTGTACCTCTAGATTTTTAGTGTGCGGGTGGAAAATGATGAATTCCAGGCCCCGAGGCGACAAATCAACACTTTTACAAAACTTCCACTTCGCCGCGGGAATCAACTCCAAGATAAAAGGCCAACGACCACGAAATCCAACACAAATAAGGCCTCACGCACCTGGATCAAAGACCAACATCCAGTGGGGGAGCCAACCGCCAAAGCCCAGCCCGGGAGGGGCCGGTGGCAGTTCGGCCGAACCAACAAGGCGGTTCGGCCGAACCGTCATGGTGGCCCCCCGGCCCACTTTTCTCTGGCGGTTTGCCCACCGCCTGCGGAGGTCGGTTCCACGCGCATTAAATGCCACCGACCTACGAAACCGCCTCCGAGAGCCGACCTTTCAAGCCTATATAAGGAGGGGTACCCCCCCTCCTTAACACACACAACAACACAAGGATCATTCTCTCCTCACACTAGAAGTTTAGAGGCTTTCTAGGTAGTGCTAGGCTTAGTAGTGGGCTGCCTCATTGCTCCCAAAGTCTTGTGGAGAATTGGGTATAGCTCTTGTATCCTCTCTTTATGAGACTTGATCATTCATCTATGGAATACTTTCGTTCATATCCTTGTCATGAGCTTTATAGAGTAATCATGATCTTGTTTGATCGTTCATCGTTCGTTCATATAAGTTCGTCGTTCGTTCTTCGTTCTTCATTAATAGAAGATGAACTCATATCGAATGTTCTTCGTTCGTTCATACTTGATCACCGATTACTCCTGATCTTACTTGATTAATTGCCGTTCGTCGCTCATTCTTGAGCGGCAACGCCTTTACATGACTTAGTGCTAGCTTTGATCCTTTCGTCTAGCTTATGCTAGTTAGGCTAGTGTTCTTATGAATAGGCTTCGGGTTCATCGTCCCGCAAGGGTGCTCTAGATTTACCACCATGTCGGTGCCTCGAGGGATCTAGAGTTGTGGTTAGTGACGCCGGCACGGTGCTTGGGGTTATCTACCCACCGTTGAATGTGCTTCGTGTCCCACGGTTTGTAGAGGTAGGTGACAAGAAGTGACAGCCTTGTCATCCAAAGTAATCCTCCACGTTCGGGCATGGCATAGGAGTCTAAAAAGCCGGAGTCGCGAGGCGGACCTCGCGTAAGACGGATCTCCCGATGATGCCTAGGCATTAGACGCTTGCTTGCGCTTGCATGATCTTGGATGTTAGGTAGAAGCTGCGCACTCATATGAATGTTGTATCATTAGGAGTAGTGGTCTGCTAGTCTAGTTTAGCTTTATCTAGGATCGCCTCTATCCCTTTTATAAGAGAATGCATCGCCTTGGTGTGTGTCACACTATCCTCAACTTATTGCTCCTAACCCCTGCATTGGAATGTGAATACTTCATCATTCTTTTGTAACACCATGAACATAAGTACTCTTATCAACCATGTCTTCCTTTGGGAAAATATAAATACGATACCCTTGAATACTCTCGGGTGAAATGCTACAACGGGTTATCCGTCCGCTTGCGGATATTCATGACCCACCTTATAATACATATCTAGTACTTGTCTTGGATGTGGATTATTTGGTTAAATAGTGCAAGTGACTTAAACCCTTGGCTCTCCCGCGGTCACGTGTTTCTTTCCGCGTGACCTTAAGAGATGCCAGCAGACTCCGGCGCTACCAATCAAGACTAACCGTACGCCGCACGACCGGAGCGCCCAAAGCGGCCCGCATGCGAGCGAGGGTAGTGCACGACGGCCCCGACCCCGCTTGGGACGATAGGTAGTAACTACGACCCCACCTGTAAGTGGCCTGGCCCTTGGACTATAAAAGGGACCCCACACACACGCAAGAAAGGGGGACACACAACACAGATTGAGCTAATCGAACTCATCACACACACACATCCTAGAGCACATTGCACACGGAGGCTTGGAGCAACCCTCCTCCCTCGCATCCTTTGTAGCTCTTTTTGCAAGACAAAACACGAACAATCCTCGAGGCGGACGTAGGGCTTCGATCGCCGAACCGGTATAAACCACGCTCTCCTAAAACATCCAAGGCCCATCCGAATAGTAGCGTCGATCCCCTCCAAACACAAATTTACTTGTCGGCCGGTTTCACAACACCGACGGTTGGCGCGCCAGGTAGGGGACCTCGGCGCGTTCGACGATCTTGAAGATGGCGAGCCACACCGTCGGCCGGACTCGAGGCGCCCTCGTGACCTTCGGGAGCACTGGAGTTCATCGTGACCGGAGCCGGGAGCACTGTCGCGCGTTCTCCCGCCGACCTCCCGGTCTCCACACCACTTTCCCGCCGTGTCCGCCGGCGCGGGGCTTCGCGGGCATGACGGACTACGGCGGTGGATCCGATACCGGCAGCCACCACCCCTCGCGGGAGTGTATGATGGTGGAGGACGGGGACACCGGCGACACCGACGGCATCAACGACACGGGCCGTGCGGCCCGGCGGCCGGCTGGACTCCCGGGCTGGGGTAGCGCCGCCGTCCGCGGCGGTAAGCGCCGGCGGTGCGGGGAACGCACGGCCGCACGCCGCGGTGCCACAACAACAAACCCCTCCGGGAAGCCCCGAGCCCCGGGAGGAGGACGACCTAGAGCAGCTGCTCCGACGCCGACGCGAGGTCGCGAGACCGAGCGGCGGTTAAAGGAGGAGCGCGAACGCCTCGAGTGCGAGGTGGCGCGGCGCCGGGCGCAGCGCGAACTCGCTCGCCGGCGTGGGCGCGAAGCCCAAGAAGGATCTCGGGCCGAGGCAAACCACCTCGCTCCCGGGTACGAGAGGCCCGACCGGAACGTGGCTGCGGCCGCGACGCTGATCCGCGCGCTTCCGCAACCGGTCGACGAGGACCGGCGGAGGATCCAAGAGGAGGTCGGAAACCTCCTGGACTTAGCGGCCGTCCAACGGGCCGAGCGTGAGCAAAGCTCCGCCGCGCGGCGGAAAGAGGCCGGTGCCTCCTACCACACGCCAAGCCGGCCCCGGGGACCGAACGGTTCGGCCCACCCAACCGGCGAGCAAAGCGGAGCAGGGAACTCGCCGTCGGTTCGGCGGCGGATGGGCGAGTCGCGCGACGCACGCGATACCACGACCGCCGGCGTCGGGAACAAAACCGCGCTCCAAGGCGCGGCCGAGGACCACGGGTACGCCCCGGCGCGGAGGACGATTCGACCCGTAGGAGGACAAACCTCCGGTTATGACGGGGCCCAAGGCCTTTGGGCCTGCCATTCGGCGGGTTCCGGTGCCCCGGCGATTCCGGCCCCCGGCAGCATCACCAAATACAACGGGAGACGAACCCCGCATTATGGCTGGAGGATTACCGCCGGCATGCCAAGCCGGCGGCGCCACCGACGAGCGGTTCATCATCCGCAACTTACCACTCTTCTTGGCCGATTCGGCCGGGATGTGGCTCGAGCACCTCCCGGAGGGCTCGATCCACGATTGGTGGGACTCGGAGGAGGCCTTCATCGGCAACTTCCAGGGCACGTACACGCGCCCGGGAACCCGTGGGACCTCGGGACCTGCCGCCGGCGGGCGGACGAGTCCTTGAGGGACTACGTCAAGCGCTTCTCCCGCAAGTGCAACACGCTCCCCAACCTCGCCGACGCAGAGGTGATCTCGGCGTTCATCGCCGGCACCAACAACGAGGGGCTGGTGCACGAACTCGGCCGCAACAACCCGCGCACCGTCAAGGAGCTACTCGACGTGGCAACCAGCCACGCCTCGGAGAAGACACCACGACCGCAAGATCAAGAAGCGCGCCTTCGAGCCCGGCGACCTCGTCCTTCGACTTCTCCGGGGAATCAAGGCCGGCACAAGCTAACTCCGTCATGGGAAGGGCCCTACACGGTAGCCGAGGTGCTCCGGCCCGGCACGTACAAGCTCAAGGACGCCAACGGAAACGTGCTCACCAACGCATGGAACATCAAGCAGCTACGTCGCTTTTACCCTTAGCTTGTTGTTTCGATTATTTATGCAAATGAAATAAAGAGAAAACCTTTCTCTCTTTCTTGTTGTTTTCGACAAATGACGAATAAGTCCAAATTTGCCGGCCGCCGACCCCGACTCTCCCGAGACGGGGGCTCCACCGGCGGGTGTGCAAAGGAGGCCGTGTGCGGGTCCCGGTTGTGCCCACGAGCTGCGGAACTCACACGAAAATCCCTCGGTGCGGGCCCGACTCGGACGAGAACCTAAGCGCCGACTCGGCCGGTCCGAGCGGTCGGCTCGGGACTCCGACGCCTCTGACTAGGAGGCGGCCCGAGTTGTCGATCACCGAATGAAAAATCTAAAGCAAGCGGGCGATCAGAAAGAGAAAGGAGCCACGAAAGGGCAAGAGTTTAAAATTTTGAACGAAGTCTAATCCCATAGTGCAAGTCCAACTCGGACGGGACTCGGAACGCCAACGACTACTCGGCCGATCCGGTCGGCCGACTCGGGACCTACGACGCCCCGGCGGCTAAGAGCGGCCTAAGTCACCGATCAATCGAATGAGGAATCTTAGGCTACTAGACGGTCCGAATGAGAAGGAAGCCACGAAAGGGGAACATGTGAGAAATTTCGAACGAAATTAAAACGGATAACTTGTTTACAAAATAAGCGAGTTCTTTATATCTTGGCCACCGGCCGACTCGACTATCGGCCACTCGGCCGACTCAACTAACACACTACATCATCTACTCGTCATGCGGCGAGCGGCGACGCGGCGAAGAAAGGCGAGTCGACGGAGCACGCGAGAACAAAGGAAGGGGATGAGTTTTTGCGAGCGCAAGGTGAGAGAGAGGTAACCGGATGCGTCCCCCCTTTCCTTTAAATAGCGGTCATGTCAATTGCCCCCACGGCGCCTCGACTCCCGCACCTCTGCTTGTTCCGCGATTTAACCGGGTGCAGGAACCGAAGAGGCCGCCGCACGCGCCCGACGCGGAGCCATAATGCGAACGCAAATTTCGCATCTACGAGCGAACCGCCGCGAGATGCGCGCCGTCATGGGAGGCGAACCGTTGCGCTCCGACGGCGCCGATGACGGGCCGATTGGGCTTGGAATCCCATAAGGCCCGCAGGTAAATAAGGCTAGGGGATGAAAACGCCCCGACGCCCAATTTCCAACCCGGGGGTTCGAAGGGCGGCCCGGCGAAAGGGGTTCGGACGCCCGCCCTTGGACAAAAGTAAGTGAGGGGTTGTCGAGAGAGGGATCCTTAGCGATCAACACCCGTGCACCGTAGCACAATGGGCCTCTGCGACGGCGTCCGAGTCCGAGTTGAAAAAGCCGTGATCTTGAATCCCGCGAAGGGAGGGCAACGAGCCCGCCGACCCCGATCGAAAGGGGTCGGAAATCACAAAAGACGAGGCACTCGGATATGAATGAGGCCGACTCCCGCTAGTCTCCGTCGGATCCCCGCTAAGGGCAAGCCGAGGCCATCACTCGGACATTCCCGTTTGGAGCTTAAACGAGCACCACGCATCGAACCATCGAGGAATGACGTGGCCGCTCACTGCACGCCTCATCTTATCGCAAAGATGCGCGGGTGTGAACGAAATAAAAAGACGAAACAGCCCTCGGACGGATCCGAGCAACGAGCGAAGACTCGGGGGCTCGCTTTCGCGAATAAACGATAAAACCGCTCAAAATCGTTAACCCTCGGCGCAAGTATTCTACTTGCCCCGAGGCTCGGAGCTACACCGGCGGGTGCGCTCGCGCGCACCCACCGGAAAAACAAACGCACGGAAAAATCTAAGGATTTGTCGGGAAAAGCCTCGACGGCGACCATTTGCCCCCGGCCGCCGCCAAGGCTCGGGAGCCTACTGTCGGAGTACCTAGATTAGGGAACCCTAATCGGGGTACTTAATACGGCTAACGGCTCCGTCTTGTACGCGTAAAGGATACGAAGTGGGGCCCGAAACCTCCGCCTCGCCCGACCCCGAGTCGGGCAAGGTCCACAACTTCCGCCTCGCCGAGGCCCGAGTCGGGCGAGGCCCACAACTCCGCCTCGCCCGAGCCCGAGTCGGGCGAAGTCCACGACTTCCGCCTCGTCCGACCCTGGGTCGGGCGGGCCCACGATCTCCGCCTCGCCCGACTCGGCGTCGGGTGGGACCGCAATCCCTGCCGCGTTTGCCTTTGCTTCGCGGAGAAGCGACCTCACCCACCGGATAGGGGAGGAGTTGCGGCGGGCCGGTAGGCGCAATTACGAGCGCACGGGAACTCGTTTCACCAACATGACGTGATGTGACCGGCGCGGTGCCTAACCGTCCCGTTCCGCGGCGCCGCACGCTAGCGCTAGCTCGGCTGCGGAGCGGCGTGATCATTACCAAGCCCATGATGGCCTCGTGACCGGGACGGAGGCCGGGCGATTGACGGGACAATAGCACTGTAATCTGTCCGTGGCTGACCAACGGCATCCGCCTAGGCCTACGAAGGCTACGAAAGCCGGGCCCGCGGCCTCCGCCTCGCCCGACTCCGGGTCGGGCAGGTGCACCACTTCCGCCCCGCCCGAGCTCGGGACTCGGGCGGGCTCGGCGATCCCCGCCTCGCCCGGCTCGGAGGCAAATGGCTTCTTCACGAAGCCTCACGGGTGAACGGGGATCGCCATAACTCCGCTCGGGAACTCACCAATCCACGGGGATTGGGTGAGATCAGCGCAGCTCCTCTTGTCTCATCTTCACGCGTCGCACGACACCCACGGCACGATGACAAGACGGAGGCGTCAACACCATCTCTGCCGGAGCCATGATGAACGGGAGTGATGGATGGAGACCGCCATGCGACGGGACGGCTGCCACGGTGACGGCGTGGCATTGACTCCGGCGCTACCAATCAAGACTAACCGTACGCCGCACGACCGGAGCGCCCAAAGCGGCCCGCATGCGAGCGGGGTAGTGCACGACGGCCCCGACCCCGCTTGGGACGATAGGTAGTAACTACGACCCCACCTGTAAGTGGCCTGGCCCTTGGACTATAAAAGGGACCCCACACACACGCAAGAAAGGGGGACACACAACACGGATTGAGCTAATCGAACTCATCACACACACACATCCTAGAGCACATTGCACACGGAGGCTTGGAGCAACCCTCCTCCCTCGCATCCTTTGTAGCTCTTTTTGCAAGACAAAACACGAACAATCCTCGAGCGGACGTAGGGCTTCGATCGCCGGAACCGAGTATAAACCACGCTCTCCTAAAACATCCAAGGCCCATCTGAATAGTAGCGTCGATCCCCTCCAAACACAAATTTACTTGTCGGCCGGTTTCACAACACCGACACCCATGTTATACTCATAGTGTTAAATTATTTAAGTCAAGAAGAGTAGCAATTTAGGTGTTTATGTAAGCCACTAACCCTATGAACTCGATGTTGCTCATTCATGCATATGCCATACATATGAACAGCACACATATGTAAATCATCTTCATGGACCTTGTATTCTTGTGACTTATGCATTGCATTTCATTTCATAGGTAACGACGTCGAATTAATCTCACCGGAAGAAGCCGTTGCCGATCTCAACGCTTGTGAAGCTAACGCTAACTTCAATCACTCCGAAGGCAAGCCCCGGTGCATTCCCATTATTTCGAAATTCTTTCTTTTATCACTATATTAAGGATGATGGATGTGCATTACGTTATAGGAATTGATTGGAAATCCACTTGCATAATCTCCCTATATATATCCTATGTAGCTTATGTGGGTCAACCTACCGTTAAAAATGCTATGCTTATGATTATGGAGTTGACGATAGGGCTAGACACTCATATATTATTTATGACTATACTTGAATGTGATAAATTGGTAAAAGTTGAGAACCTCCCATTGTGACTCCGCGAACAAGTTTGAGTTGTGTACCATGTGCATACCTTTCTTATGGGGATTGGTAAACCTATGTAGCTTGTGAGTTACGAAGTGGGCCGGATACCTTACCGATCCGAGAGGTGATGTGTATGGCACGGTGGTTGCACGGGTTTGAGGACCGGTGGAGAGTACATGGGTTAAGCCTTGGGCACGTTGTTGAACGGGGTCGCAAGGGGGACGTGTACTCGGGATCGGTGGCCCCGTGCCTAACTTTATGATGAACTCGCGAACGGTGACCATACGTTTTCTTAAATGATGCGTATGTCGTGTGCTTGGGTTTCTCCTGCAGGATGTAATTCGATAATTATCGTTGTTCCTCTCGGTTAATGAGTACCACTTGTTTCGAGCAGATTGCAATGTTTAGTAAAAGGATGAGAATGTTGGATACTTGCTGTTTTTATCGATCAATTATTTGTATTGCAACTCTTGTATGATTAGCTATGCTCACTAAAGTTACATTCTTGCAATAACCCTCTTAATATGCTAATTGTAAAAATGCAAACATAAAGTAAATAGGTGTTGTTTTTATGCAAACTACCAAGTGAGCCCGGTCAGCCCCCTGCATCTAGGTGTCGGTCTTAGATGACCAATTTGATGGGTAAGACTTGTGGAGTATGCTAGATACTCGAGGCTTTGCCACTACATGTGTATTTTCGGGATTCTCGCAAGCCAAGGTATTGTGATTGTTGTGGTAAGGTTATGTGGGATGGAGACGAGCCCAAAGAGTGGACCGAGTGAGTGGGTTTCTAGCTCTCCGGCCCACGAGGAGTGAGCCGTGGCCTACGCCGGCATGGTTCACATAAGCTATCTATATATCGTCGTGTTATGTAATCGCTTCCGCACTTTATTTCGAACAAAGATCATGGTTATGTAACTTAATTTGCGAACTTAATGTATCTTTTATTTGGCACTCAATGTTGTGATTCGAGACTTAATTATGTAAACTTGCAATCGTGTATGTTTGTTATTGTGATGCTATGCATGGTTGCTTCGTCAACCATCTCCCGAGGCGATCCGTACCACACTAATCTATCTTTCGGGATAGGGGTGTGACAAAAATAGGGAAAGCTCGGATTGCCGGCAGCTCGGTGGGAGAGAGAAGGCGGTTCTTGCGCCGGTGCGAAGAGGTGCTCGGCACGCATCTCTTTTATATGCGCCGAGTGGCGGGGGAGCACGAAAGCTCACCGGGGATAAGAACGCCACCTATGGAGGTTCCGTGCTTTAGCGAGCAATATTCACGGGCTTTCGTCGGAGAGCGAGGAAGGTGTGGCGCGGAGGCGGGGAGGTGGCGCGTGGCACCGAGGCGGCCGGAGGGGTTGGCTTGGGCCGGCACGTGGCATGGTGGAGGAGGAAGATGACATTTCTCCGTTCGAGAGAGGAAGAAGACGACCGGGAGGAGCGGCGGCACCGTACACGCGTGGGGGCCGCGCCCGGGCCCGACCGTGCCCCTTGGTGGGCTGCGCCCCCCCCCCCTAGTGGGCCGCGTGCCCTATGGGCTAGGTGAGGGGAGGAGAAAAAAGGAGGGTGGGCTATGGCTGGTTTGGGCCCGTGGGGAGAAAAGGAGAAAGGGAGGCCCGAAAGGGAAAATGGTTTATTCTTTTTCTAGAATTTGGAATTAGAATTTGGAGTTAATTTAAACGGAGCGACAATTCAAGTAACAAAATAAAGGAAAAGAAAAATAAAGAAACATACACTTAGGCACGGTTGGTTTTATTTATTCAAAATTTCAATTCTCCCTAGTTTAATTAATTCATGAGTTTTGTTTTTTTTTTTTTGAAAATTTGCGAGTCGATAAACAAAATACTAAAAATGTAAATTTAGCGCAAATTTTGAATTTAATTTAAGCTTTAAAATTTTGGGTGTTACGGATATACCCTACTTAAAAGGATCTTGTCCCCGAGATTTGAGGTAGGTCGGGGAAGAGGAGAAGAAATCGAGATCGGAAGATGGAGCGGTATCTTAATCCGGCCGTGACGAGATAATCTCCGAATGAGTGAAATTCGAATAAAATCTCAACGGTGCGAGGAATCAAGAAGATCAAGGATTTCTCAAGATAACTCAATACTCGATTACCAAATACATCGAGATACCTAGATTACAATCCACACTGCGGCGGGGATTCACCCAACGAGCATCTGGGAGCAGCTGATTGCAATGCCTCCGCACGAAGTAGGCTACCGGCGGTAGGTACACGACGATGATCCGGATCGGTACTTCGCAGCAAGACTCCATGAAAGTCACAACTTGGCGATCTTACGCGGCGGCTTGGGTCGACAAGCTTAGGTTGAGTGGGGAGATTGGTTTGGTATTTCTAGTGGATGAAGGGACCGATTGGGCCGGTGTTGGTTTTATGGTTGCTCGCCGACATGCGGCGAGGTGGCTGCGGGATAAGGCTGGAAAAAGGAGATGCTTTGGTGCGAGATTGACGGACGGTGGTCCGGACGGGATGGCATGCGTGCGATGCACAAAGAGTGGTGGTGAAAGTGCATCTAGGCCCCCAATTATGGTTTTGAGTGATTGACGTCAATACAATTAAAAAGGACTAATATTTTAAATGAGCTTGTGCGCAAGTGCATATCTAAAATTCAATTGAGAGCAAAGAAACACAAAAAGGAAGTGGCCATATTCGCCCATACGGATACGTCCTCCTAAGGGCCCCCTCTTGTGCCTTGCGAGTCTTGGGACGATCCGTCGGTCCCCGTCCCTCATCGCCCATCCCACCAAATCTAACAATGCTTGGGAGAGTCCCCTAACTACTCGAGTCAAGCCTACCCATATCAGCCTTGTGTTGGCACGAAAGTCCTGGTTGAATCACTCCAAGAACCGATCCTTAAATCTACAACAAGCATGCCACAATCCACCTTGTTCCCTCGACACCATTCATCTCATACCACTTGCTTAGATTCCTATCTAATAGGATGTTCAACACAGGTGATCGCTCTCATGGATCATCATCATGGTTCTCATGTATAAGTTCCACTGAAATTAAGCAAGCTAAGCATGACGTACCCAAGTCCGCTTCTAATTCCACCCAAGCGACAAGGACAAGTATGGAAGGATATGACACATAGGATTCATATTTGTGCAATGCAATTAAACATGTGCGAGATAGAAATAAGTAGGTGCAATATACGTCAAGGACACTTGCCTCTTTTCCTGTTTCTGCTGCCGATAAAGTCTTCAAGTTTTCGCTCTTCGACATCCTTGATTTGATCGTCTTCTAAAGACGACGCATCAAATAAACATGCAACAAGCATACAAATAAACTAAGAAACAGAACAATACAGCATACCAAAACATTATAAAAACACTACTAAAAGAATGTATGCGTCACTACGATTCAGTGGACGCAAGAATCACCTAAATCGGAGCTACGAGCAAAAAGTTACAAGGGTTAAAGTTTTAGGGACTAAAATGTCAAAACAACAAAGGTAGGGACTTATTTGTAAATATTAAAAAGTTTAGGGATTAAAGTGAAAAAAGCTAAGGACTGAATTGTGATTTCAAAAAACACTAGGGTCTTTTTATAAAAGTGCGGGAACTAGTGCTTTTATGCTAAAAAGGGCTAAAATATAATTTTCGGAAAGACTAGGGGTGGTTGATGGCCAAAAAATTTATACAAAATGCTCGGGGACCTAAATATAATTTACAAAATAATTAAAAAGGTTTATTACAAAATATTAGGTTTATAACAGAAATAAAATAAAGCCTAGGGTCTTTTCTATAAAAATTAAGGACCTAAACGTTATTTTATGCAAACTAGGGGCTTATCCGCATAAGCTACTAATTTATCGGGATTAATCGAATTAAATTAAATTGATAATACCGGGGACGAGTCGTAGCTCGTTTGGCAAAGTCTCCCGGGTGGGGAGCTGCCGGTCGTGAGTTCGAGCGTAGCTCGACTCACGATTCCCACCGGGATTTAGTTCCCAAAAATAATTCCTGGTTGCCTCTCCGCGTGGTGCTACGAGAGGAGAGCGACGTCCCGTCACTGCGAAGTCCGGAGGATTTCGTCGATCTCAAGAAGGACGCGATTTCAAGCTTTATGTGTAGTTGTAGGTCCAGCAATTGTACGTGGTGGTGTGAGTAGCGTGCGTGTGTAGGGTCGTGGCGTGAGTGCGTATGAAACAGAATCTTGCTACTGTACCAGCTTAGAGAGAGGCTTCAAAAAAATTGATAATACCATAGACCATGTTCATGGTTCTGTGGACCGGGCAGAAAAGCTGGTCCACGGGTCTACGGTGCACCGGTTCATACCGGTTGGGTTTGATCTATTTTTGGTCGTCTATTTCGTGATGTGCGACTGGGAGCAACGCTCGCAGGTCAACGACATCCGGTGGCGTGCTCGCACGGTGGTGCCATGGCCGAGCGGCGGCGCTTCAATAATCTCGTGCTCTGGTGGCTCGTCCACGGTGGGGAGAGGGGGGGATGGAGTGGAGGTCGAGGCGGCCTCACTAGAGGGGTCGCAAAGGCTGGGGAGAAGCCGGAGGCGGGTCACGGCAGCGAGGCGCGGCGATGGTCCATCGGCAACGTCGCGGAGGCAGCTCAGTCGCCCGTTCTTCATCGCGTGGGCACTGGAAGAAGCTGCGTGTCGTGTGGGAATACAACGGCGGTTCTGGGAGGTTCCTGGCAGCCTGGGTTGTCCGGGCGACAAAATCGCAGTGGCGACGGCGGCGATTCGTGCAACAGGACAAGGTAGAGGAGGGGTTGTGCTTGGTGAATGGTGGGGGAACGGTGCGTCGGTGCTCATGATCGGATTTTATAGGGCGGGGACGAGGATGTGGTGGCCAGGAAGGCATTGGCCGGCATCAATGGCATTAATGCCATTAGTGCTTTCAATGGCGATGGTTTCGCGGTGATTAAGGTGGCGTTAAGGGAGATTAATGGAAGTTTGTGGATCGGGGCGTTGCTGCGCATCTCCTGGTACCACTGGGTGGTAGGGGAAGGCAGAGCGCGGCAGTGCGGGCGGGTTCCAGTAGGGAGAGGTGCAGCTGGGGGTAGGGGAAAGGTAGAGGCGG